>JASVER010000010.1:1167563-1347034 GCA_030449065.1 Oceanodroma leucorhoa | reverse complement strand
AATAAATGTAGCTCCACAGCTAATTTAAGATACATGAGACCTAATTATTCCTAAATTGCAGATGGGTAAACCAAAATAAAGATCTACAGCAAATTGGATGAAGTTTACCAAGTCATTTGCAGAATTTAAAAAAAAAAAAATAAACAAAACACAAAAACAAACAAAAAAAMCACTGGAGACTTTGGTCCTTTGTTTGCTGCTATGAACAAGAACTCAAATCACCAGAGATACAAGCCAGACTTAAAAAAGAGGAAAGAAAAAAAAAGAGAAGAAAGCCCAATATGTTTAGCTTTACTTTCAGTTAAGTAACTAAGAAACCCAGATGGGATTATTCAGACCTAMGATCAGCTATTCAGGGGGGGAGGAAAGGAAACAAACATTTGAACCAAACTGACATTAAGACCCTTGTTAATTACAAATACATTCTAGAAGACAAAAACATGCAAAAAATAAAGTCAGTGAAGGTCAAGGATAGGCTCCTACAGCAACGCACAGATGTAAATGGCACTTATGTACAAAACTTTGATTCACTTGGCTGGGATTCATGAGTTGGGTGCTTATTCTCTGCATAACGGCTCAAAGGTAATAATCACAAATGGTGCTATTTAAATGGAAAATAAATAGCCCTGTCTCTTTAAGGACATCATGTCTCATTCTCAGTAGAATAATGGCAGATATAAAAAAGGTATGATTTCAATATTTCTCATTATGACTTCTCTCCCTGCTTATCTAAAAATAAAAGGCTACTCTGTAGTCCCAGATCAATCTAACTAAAAGGGAAGGGTTCGCTTACAACAACAAAATAACACTAGTTATATATTCATCACATGTGAAAATGGGCCCATAATGCTGCCTTCAAACCCTTCCAACAAGTTGTATTAAATTAGGTTGGGTTCAGATTTTTTTTTTTCTTGCACCAAAAGCAAAATAAATATAGCTTTATTTAATGCTACTAAAAGGTTCAGATTCAACTGGAACCCCAAGGCATGTGGCTTTGTTGTTAAAGCACATATACTGACTCTATTGATTGGTGCAGTCCTCTGTGCAAGAGAATTTGTCACATCAATAGCAACTGAAAAATACTCAGGAGCTGTAATATGGTTTAAATGAGCAGTTACCACATCAATATAAGGAGCATTTTCAATGSCAGTAGATAGGAACCCTTTTGCAAACCTAGTATTTGTTTTAAGATAAACGGTGACAACTTTTTTTATAGGGAAGCTTTTTTTAAGTAATGGTGAGCAAAACAGCAACCACTGTAACTGTCTTATGATCACAGCACTCTCTGGGCAATAAAAGCCACAATGCAAAGAAAACTTCCAAGCAGGAAAAGAATGGCAATGCTATGAGCCAGATGGATGTAAGGGCCAGAGAAAACCTGTTGCTCGCTTGCCTCCCTGGTCTTTTCCATTGCTGCTGCCCAGAGCACACCTGTGTCACAGCTGCAGATCCACCCTGGGCTTTGCTTTCCAGGGCCCCAACCTCGTACACTGCATGAGCTGGGAGATCCAAAACACACACAAACACACACAGGATGCGGGAGGAAGACAGCACAGAAAATTCCTGACGTGTCCTCAATGCCAAGCAAGAGCTGGAGGTGGAGAAAGCTTCTGCCGTGCCTCACCCTCTGCCAGCTGCATGGGAGAAGGCGATACAAGGAAATGGCCATTCCCTCAGTGTGGCAGGTCTCTTTCTGTTTGTTTTTCCCCCATTATCAGGGTGGCTGGTCCTGGCCACAGCTACGTTTTTAATCCAACAGGCTGTCAAAATACACTGAAACATTGCAAAGCCACCTTGGATTTCCAATTTTGAGATTGGAAAGGGAGGAGAAGAGAAAACCTCTGTTGCCACCGCTCTACCAGGCGGTCAGTGACGCACTCGGCACCTATAGCTTGCCTCTCCTGTAGTTCAGGTTATGAAGTGGAACATCATTTGCCTCCACATGAGTCACCAACCCCCGGCTGATACTAAATGTGATCTAGGCAGGCACAGAGAGAGACTCACTGGCCTCAATAACATGCAATCTAAATTAAGAYAACAAACAAGGTGCAAGAGGGTCCACTAGGAGAAGTCCATGAAGCTCATGGCAGGCTGAAGTGGTGGTGCTTCCTGCACTGGGGCAGGAGCTGAACAGCCTCAGGCCAGAGGAGACAGGGAGCTAATGCTTACCATCTGAGGGCAAACTGGACAAGTACTAGGAAGACAAATCCACCGCACATTACTGAGCAGACAGAAATCCCGTGAGTTCAGAAAGTGTCTGAAACAAAAATCACTGGAAGCTGGAAAGTACTTGGGGGAAAGCATCTTATGAGCATCTCCTGCTCTTACAAGGAGAGTGGTACTGTCCACTGCTGCATTAGCAGATACTGGGCCTGTGAGGTGTGACACAGCACGGCTGTTCTCASAGACCCCCTGAGATGTTTAGCCTCTGCTTTGGTCACAACTGAATTGGAAAAAAAAGAAATAGGAAATTCATGGCAAGGAACAAACCTCCATTTCGTGGGATTGAAAAATCCCTGTTTTTCAATAACAAGAAATCGTTCTATATTTTCAGGGGATGGAACATACTTTTCCTGACTTGGTGTATTTTTAGAGTACAATTCTCTCTCAATCACATCCCTTCTTCCCTTGGGTTAATGTACAACGGATATTCTTGTCATTCAGGCAAAAATCCCACTAAAGGAAGACGAGAAGMGGCATGTGCTGCAAGTTTTGAAGGAGATGAGAAATTTCACACTATCCTGATATCTTCTGGGTAACTGCTTATTTTATGATGACTAATAGGCAATTACTATGGTAATACTGCAATACAACATGTGTGAGGTTTGGGAATGAGAAATTATAGGTAACTACTTTGGACTCATTTCTATGGTAACAAAAAGTAATTGTCATTAAATACCAGTTATATTGCGGCTGTACCTGGTAATTATAGACTTTTTTATGCCCAGTAACATAAATAAAACCAATAAATTTATTCAAAAGGTCCATGGTTGTTTACTTATACGTTGTTATATAGAATACACAATGACAAACGCCTAATTAGGAAAAATAAACTCCATCGAGAGCTTCATCTTGTCATCTGAGATGGATACTCTGTTTTTCAATTCAAGGCAATGCATGAATTTCACACACATTAAATGAAGCTAAGAAAAACAAACCTTCCCCACCAGAAAAATAGGTGAAAAATAATCAAGAGATATTATGCAAATGACAGTATGCACATGAGTAGCCATGTCTCACAACTGGACAAGTGATACTAAGAACCACATAACATATCCAGTCACTGTGAACATACATATGCACRTGTATGTATGTAGGTGTAGGTATATCCCCAAAGTGATATTATCAAAGACCAAAATCAGCACTCCYCAGTGTTAAAACACATACCTCTGATTTAAAGCTAAAATAATTTGGATAAAGTCCAYATATGCTTTTACTATCAAAACACCCCTCATAAATTACATGTGAACACAAATGTTGAACTTTGACTATTTCTAGAGTCACAGAAATAAAGTCCACAAAAACCTATTCAGGATAAATCTGAAATATTTCATCTGGTCCAAAGCCTAGTTTTCTGTTTGTATTTCAAACTCTTCAAAAGAGATCTTTAAAAAAGGCCAGTTTTTAAACAAATCATKCAATTAACAAACAAAAACAAGAGAAGATTGTCCTTTATAAAATGCTGATATGAATCATTTTAAATGTTTCTCAAGCCTTCCCAGCTCCCTTTTTTCATTTGAAACAACTTGCCAAATTCAACTCACTTCCACAAACTATTTCAGTCCTTACAAAACTACGTTTCTGGGGCAAAAATATACCATTTGTCCAAAACACTTCATTCTAACACAGCTTTCATTGCAATATGGACTCTGACACTGTTTATGGTGAATTTGGCCTTSCAGTCTGGGTAGGACTGGCCTCCTTTCCGTCCAACAAATTGCTTTGTTAACCCCTCACAAAAGCAAGCAGTAAAGATTGTGTTGACTTCAAAAATATCGTACCTGACAGGGAAACAAGAAAGGATTAGAATGAGTGTGTGCCCTCTTCTCCCCATTCACACAAATTCTTGCAGTCCCTACAACCAAGCTAGAAGGATATTGTAGCTATTGTAGTGATGACAGTTCAGAACATTTCAGCTAATTCATGGCTTTAATTTACTGAGGGCTGATACTGTCACAGCTAACCAACCGAAGGCAACACAGAAATGGCAAGGAACAGGAAACCTTACTGGGTCATGCAACAAAGCCTTTAGAGAACGGYCAGGATATTTCAACTGCCTTGTCATGGCATTTCTGGGATACCTCAGTGAAGAGCTGCCCAGACTAGGAAACACATCCCTTTTGGTGCCAGTATAAGGTTTCATCTCTGGAAGGGGAGGCTGACAAATTGGAACTAATCTAAGATGGTGTGGTACAGCCATCTCGCCTGCAGGGACACATTTCAGCGTTTAGCTGCAGAATGCCAGCTTAAGAACAAGCTCTCAATAAAGGAAAGTTCAGGCCAAGCCTGGGGATGCACGACTTTTAAATCAAGAACATTTTTTTTCTTAGTCTAACCCCACCTCCCTGGGGATGGGAATAGGTTCAAAAGATGATAATGCTATACTGCAAACAGAGAGAGAAAAGTCAAGAAATCTCTCTTCCCAGCACTAGTTCTCCTTTATTTCCTAAAACTTTTTCACAGTTTAATCCATCAGAGAGGGTGAGATTAGTGTTATGGAGAAACTCACAAATATTTTTATTTTTTGCCATGTTCTTTCGTGAAGCTAAAGATCAAGTCATGCACCATCCCCAGCAAAAGGGGTCTTTCAATTCAGGTGAGAGCTGAGGACAAGTTACCAGCCAGAACAGAGGACAAATGATGCTGAAGACTCACTATTTTACCTAGGTCAACCAATGGCATCCTCCTGGGCAATTTAATTAACAAGCCCATGTGGCATAACATTTTCTACACACTGTAACTGCAAAGCCATTTTCACTTAGAAGTACAGTAATACCGGGCTTTCAAGACTTCAAGAAAGGGATGAAGCCTGTCTTCCTGTTTTGGGAGAGACCCTACRTCCTTGACCACAGTAAACAGCAGGTATCTATCATTATCCTGTATGTTAGAAAGAGCTGGGTATATTCATGTGGCAAGAAAAGGACTATGGAGGGTTTTTTTCACTGCATAAAATGTGCAGTGTCGTCGTCATCTTCACAGAAGGGTATGATGCTAGCAAACCAGCAAACAACGGCTAGGACTGCAAGCAGGAGCAATCCAAATTACCACTCGGTACTTTGGCTTGCAGGTGAATTTGCACTCTGAGGCCTCCACCTCTTTGCACTTAACCCCTCCAACAMTTGTATCCAGACAACTCTGATCTCTTATAGTGTGTTTTGCCCATGATTTTTCATTTGTCAGCTCTTTTCAGAAAGAAACAGGTGAAAGCAAAAATTAAATGTTCTGATTTCTAAACAGCCAGAAATTTCACTGGAAATGAAGTCYAGTAGAGGTAATTTCAACTCTCTTGGTTTATATACATAAGTAATAGCTATTAAGAGGTAGAACTGTACTAGTTCATTTTCTATTAAAAGATTTATGCTCTAAGATTACAATCAAATTGCAACTTTTGTCCATTTATTTAAAAAAAAAWACTTTTTAAAATTGTGTATAGACCTTCCAAACATTCTAAATTAAAARGGATGCTTAACCACCCCTWTAAGTCACACAAGGCACCTTGTCTTTTCTTTCCTAACTGTATGGGTCCACAAATAMACTACTTAAACTCTTGCATATACTTGAATAAATCAGTAAAGCTTAGCACCCTGTTTCCATGCATCCTGATACACTGTGCATTAACGTTCATTTCCATGACCATTTCTTTTAGAGCTGCCTGAATATACACGCAACATATCAACAACCTTCCTCACAGATGTGTCTGTGCCGTGAGCACTTGTGCTTTATAGCTGTGATATTAAACTCACTTGTTGCTGGTTATGAACATTTCACCACAAGAAAGTCCCTGTAGAGTCACAACCCATTTGGTCTGTTCTCTTGAGAATGAGCAACCGTTTATAGATAATAGACAATTCTCGGCATTATTGTTGYAGTTTTGGCTTAAACTCCTAAACCCCAGTTAACAAGCAGTCAGAACAAAGGAACAAGGATTTTGGAGAAGAGCATGGGACCCAAACCCTTGGTGAAAGTCCTGTATGGCCAAAAATGACAATGAAGAAAATCCCATCAGCCAACTKTTACCATATCAGCCTGGGTAAATGAGTGGTTAGCTCCTGTTTTGATCACAGGAGAACTAGTATATCCCATCCCTTCTAGGAGAACTGCTGACCTACCCAGGCTTTTGATGGTGCTCACTRCGCCTGGGATTTCAGAGGACAGCGAAGTGCATCCAACAGTATACTTAGCCAATCGTACAAAGCTGTGTACTGGTGGGGTAAAAAAATCTCTCTCACACTGGCAGGAGATCAATTTACAAACTCAAGCATGAGGTTTAATTACCCATTTCATTATCTTAGCTTGCATAGCTCTGAAAGTGAACCTTCAATGAACCAAAAGAAATAGTCACTAGCTGCTGCTTTGAGAAAGAGGGAGAGAACAGGAAGTTCAAATACCTAAAACTGCTCTTGCTGCATATGGCACGACAGACCTTGTTTGCAAAAGCAGGGGGATTGTCCCCAGCCAATAGATCTGTGTTACAYCACGCTACGTGGAAGACTTCTGAAAGTCCTATTTATGTGCTAATCTGAACAAAGACCAAAAGAGATGAAACAGACTTATCTAGCCAATCACAGAGAAGCCTCAGAGTTAAATTTTCAAATACTAGCAATTGATCCTTTGAGATTTTTTTWAAATTCATCCAGTAAATTCAAGCAAATAAATTGTGATGTGCTTGTGGATTTTGTATGAGCAGGAAATAAAGTGTTTGCTGTAAATTATTCACTCAGCACTAGTTAACTACAACGCCGGCACATTACTAGGCTTTTTAATATTCTTCTCAAGATAATAGGTAGCATTTTGCTTATTACCCTCATTTTTAAGTTATTAGTTACATTAGGCCTTTTGTAAATAAAGTGAAGAATTGCAAGAAAATCAAATGCTTTTCCAACTACCTCATTAAAAGTCTCTTTAGTTCAGGAGGGTTGAAAATTCTGCATATCACRAAAAGCTAGAACAATAGTATACCATCAGGCTCAGCAATTCCAAATGAATTCACATGCCCTCTCATAATACCTGGGTTCCCAAAAGGCTTTTCAAGTTATGAGCCATATGCATGTCTGTAAAGCTGCATGCCTCTCAAAAAATATAAATAATAGTGCAGGAGAAAAACCTACAGGGCAAGTGAATTTATGGAGGAAAACAAATGCTACTTAATTGCAACAGGAGTTGCCTACGTGCAGGGCACCTGGAACAGAATAAAGCAATGTAGTATCAGATTCTAGAGTCATTTTAGGGCTTTATTCCTGTAAGGTGACATCACCTTTATGATAAATTCCTAGTGCTGTCAGATGCCACTACCGCAATAYCGCTCCCTGGTTTTTGGATTTGCCAAAAGTTGAGGGACTATCAGTGTAACTGGAAGGAGACCATGTGCCCTCAGAGGCTTCACTTATGAAACATGTATATAAGCACTGTTGAAACCACCCATGCGATTCCCTGCTATTTCAGTTCAGTAAGTAGCAAAGCACGGAAGGGCTAAGAAGCACAAAACAAAGAACAGAGGCAGCAGCACCATTTTCTGCAACTTCTAGCTTCTTCCTCAGTGGTGTCCTCATCCACACAATAACCCAGTCTTATTCTGCTTAGCAATGCAATACCTAATTAGATCAAAGCTCAAGGTAGACTGGCTACAGAGTATATGGTGTTATTTAGTCTTGCGCTGTAAGCAAAACCACATACAGTATTATTACATTTCTCAGGGGCTTCTCCAGAGAACTATGTGGTACRTGTAATTGCCCCCACAAACAAATCATCAACTAATCAACTGCTTTTCATTATCACCTCCAGCACCACATTTATTTTGTAAATAAATGCATTAAGAGCAAACAATTTCAGGGAAAACAAAAGATTATCTGAATATGTTCTCAACAGAGGAGGTAGTAAAGTAGTAATTCAAATACTAAAATGAAGCAAAATTAGCATAGGGTGGAATATTATTCAATTCCATGTATCCCTATCTATTACAGTACAATAATAGACTGAAATCCGTGACTTTAATGGATGATCTGGGTAGTTGAAGGGAACTGTGATTGACTGACACATTTACATAAAGGCTGATGAGCAGCATAATGAATGCATTCATAAAACACAGCGAAGGTCTAAGTCTAAGCTGACATTAACTCCCACACCTAGAGGAGGCTTGCAGAGCGGATACCCTCCTATCTTGAAGAGTTGCTCTCTACCTCCTGAAGCAAGCAAATTTGGCACGGAGTCCCCTTCCTCGACAGGAACTTCAGGAAGCATGCAGCCACATGAGCACCTCCAGTTTAAGAGGAATGAATTGAAACAAGCTATATAAGATTCAGTGACAAAACAGTGCAGGGCGTATAAGGTAGATATAAGAATATGCAGATTCATACTCCACACCATACCTGTAATTTCCTAGGTATACTCCRTCAGGGTTGAGCATGGGTGCAATCTTGAAGACCAGGTGGTCTCTCAGTACTTTCGCAATAGGATGCTGGCTCACAAGGAAATCTATTATACCTGAGAAAAATGAAAGAAAAGTTTGAAGAGGGGAGTTTATGACATCAATGATTTCCAGGTATCTATCTGAAATTTCACATATAAAAGATTAGAATGATCATTCCTTTTGGTTCCTGGCACTGCTTCTGCTTCCAACAGAACAAACCACTTGCAATCACGCAGCATCTGCCACCTTCTAAAAACTCCAGAAATACAAACTTTAAGGTTAAATACCTTAGTCCATCCTCATAATACRATATGGCTACATTATCAGACACAGTCAAGTTTCCACAGAGGGAGAAGTTACTGCTCATCAGCTGAGCCACAATAACAAAACATTTCTCCTCCTAAGTGGTGAAATGAAGTAAAACCTACTAGTTTAAGCCTAGCACCTTACATACCCAGCATTCATACATGAGCACATACTGCAGCTCAGCTAACAAGTGGCAATTTGTTGAGCTGAGGCACCTCAAAAATTCGTTTGAGCATATACCCAGACCTACCCTTGACATATGAACATGGAGTTCATGTATAAAAAGAGATATATAATGCCTCGCTAAAACTGGGAGAGTTACATAAACTCCATACCAGGCACAGGGAAAYTGTGAGATTGACAGACTGGAATTTATAAGGTCAGATTCTTCACTTACTTTACACCTATAAAACCCAGGAATAACTCCACCTCATCAGCGAAGCTCCTTTAATGTGGAACCGAGGCAAGTGACAGGGGAACAAGATCCTAAATGTCCTTCCTTCGGGCACAGTCACAGCACCAGACCCCACAGGAGCTCCTGCCTCTGGGCCTTGTGCTCAGGGAGCGACTAAACATCTCCTTGCTCCAAGGCTGGTGCTGGGGCAGGAGGCAGGCAGTCTGGCAGTTAAATTCATTGCTTATTCCTCCACTGAGTTGGTACTGACAGAAATAGCTTCCAGGGAATGAATGTCGAGATAAATTGAGTTCCTGTGTAATCTCAGGACACCCACAGATAGGTCATGACAATTTGCTATTTATTGTAAGGTCCATCCTGTGATGCAGGAACCATTTACTGAATTTCCCCAGAATAAATCAATCACTACGCTCTAGTAACAGGATAAAATTAAGCAGAGAAAAATTAAGGCTGATCATCAGTAAAATTTCACTAATGGCAAGCTCTATTAGAGTGTGGAATTGTCTCTCCAGGGGAAGTGTGGAACCCCGTCATCAGAAACATTTAACACTGGACAGGGCAAAGCCCTAGGGAATAGATATAACAAGCAACAATTCAGCATAGAAGAGATGGCATGGGCTAACTAGCGGACTTCGAAAAAGCTGACTTTAGACCTGATTTTTTGTGATGCAATCAAAATCTTTAAAAACAAACAAACTAAAATCTGGGTACATGTCAGGTTAAACACACTTGTTTATAGCTTGGCTGAAACATGCATTAAAGATGGGACCAAAATCTCACATTCTGTACAATTCCTTCATTTAGCCTATTTCCTAAGGCCCATTTTGTATTTCAAATACTAACAAATCTGAACCTATGCTGCTGTTGGAATGAATTCTAATTTGCTGAGGCACATGGGGAAAAATGAGGCTTCTGAAATGTCTAAAATGATCAAGGTATAATTGACTCTAAACATCAGCTATTTTTTCATCTATTAATGACTAATCCTGAAGAAGAGAAAGTCCCTTCTTATAACCAGGTCTTCCACTTGAGAAGAGACTAAACCTGAATTTCTGAGGCAAATTAGCATATACATAATTATATTGCTCAGGAAATGTTTCTGCAATTACCTCCTCCCAATGAAGGAAACT
This sequence comes from Oceanodroma leucorhoa, assembly GCA_030449065.1. Classification (NCBI taxonomy): domain Eukaryota; kingdom Metazoa; phylum Chordata; class Aves; order Procellariiformes; genus Oceanodroma; species Oceanodroma leucorhoa. The sequence continues at coordinate 1,336,557 of JASVER010000010.1, read as the reverse complement.
GAACATCGATCTGCTTTTTGGCTGTTGTTGTGTCTTTTGTTCATTATACAACAGCAAGAACACAAAGAAACGACAGGGACACAGTTGGATCCTGAATATCCAGGTTTCCTAACTGTATGCAAACATGAAAGGCTTAGCTATGTTAAACTGCTGCTCTAACTGTTTTCTGGCAGTGTCTAAAACATAATCCACAGTACACACACCTGGAGGGCTCCAAACTACTTAAAGGGATACAATCCCACACTTAGCCCATGGCTTCTCAAGACACTATGCTGGTTTTCGTTTTAAAGAGCTTGCAACTAGACTCAAAACATCACATCAGTTTGTGTTTTCTAAAATACCTGGAAGAGTTAACTATTCAGAAATCAGTATGTCCAGAATATATTTTATCCTAGGTCAGGTATGACCTTTCAAAGAAGCCACAATAAAAGTGGCATAAATATCACATTGTGTACACAATCATCACTTCACCGAAGACCTTGGTGAACAGTTTTGCCATGAGACCTGGCAGTGCACCAAGTGTGTACTTGTGACAGCTCTTCATGCAGGGAGGACCAGAAATACCGCGGGGATAACATGACTGCTTTTCATTCAGGAGGTAACACAAGAGCCCAAATTCTCAGAGCTTTGCTCTGGCTGTAGCTGCGCCAGGGAACAGGCTTGTCTGGGTTCTGCTCATTTTGCTCCTGTTATTGATGCAGCGTCACTCACAGAGCTTGGCAAAGGCATCTTGGCAACTAGAAGCTACAGTTTTCAGCTTCACGCAGGGAATTATTATTCCCTGACCAAGAACATGCTATGACGTGGAAGACTGTGTATAAGCACGTAATGAGTGAGCCTCTGCTCTGAATGATTCACTGTTGCACCAGGCATGCCAGACTAAAGGGAAGAGACTGACCTTGGGCACCCAGCAGCTTGGTGGCAAACGAGACCCAACATTTCCCAGCGTACCACAATCTAGTAGGGGGTACTGCAGCCAAGTTCACCCAACCCAGAGATTTACTGTATTTTCTTGTTTAGGAGACAGTTAATTAAATCTGAAGAAGTCTTACCCCATGCTAAAAATACAAGAGTTAAAAATAACTGGCTCAGAATTCTAACCTGGAAGTAAAGGCAGTTCCAAGGAACATAAGAGAAGCATCAGATGAAAGCATACATCTACGTATACAAACCTCACCATAAAATTATTGTAAGCATCCAAATAATCAATACAATTAACAAATAGACTATTAAAAAATACCATCACAGAGAACTTGGTCATCCTGTTAATAAATCAATACAAACTAAATTTTACAGCTTCTATAATCAGCAAGAGACATATCAGTGTATCTCATTAGGCCGGGGTTAAGAATTTGGCAGCAACCAAAACCCATTTAATATCATTTATATCAAGGCAGACATGGCAATACAACAGATGCCCTAATTTATTTGTTGATCTTTGTATTAAAATAACAGTTTGCTGGTAAACAGGAAGGGTAATGATGCCAGTCACCCTTGTTAGTGGCTAATAATTGCTTAATTTGTCCACTAATTGACCTGTGCTACTGTTGAAGCACTGGATCGTGTTGCAGGGCATGAAGTAAACAAGGCCACTGTAATGTTACTTTAGAGAATGACTTCTGGAAATAGAACTACTTATTGCTATAAATTTTCTCTTCACAGATGAGCAGATTAATTGGTCTGCCAATTAGTCTGCTATTAAAGAAAAAAAGGGCTGCCCACAGATTGGTTGGGTCTTCGAACCGCAGCCCCAGTTTGGGTCAAATGAAATAATCCAATCTGAATTAGTCACATCAGCTATGAAAAATAAGACAAGTGTTATTTAAAAACAAATCTCTGTGGCTGGAGATCAAGGAAAATAGGCCAATAACTAAGTATTAGCTCTTCAAGTTACTTCAAAATATAATGGAGAACATGATGGAACAGGCCTACTCAGGCACATTACAGTATGGAAAAGTTCTCTAATTAAAAGAAGCAAAACCATATAGATTATTTTTGTATCATCCTTTTTAGAAAGTAATTAAAATCATTGTTTTTCAAACAATAACATGCAATTATAGATGCTGCCTGGAACCGGAACAGCTCGGAAATCAGCACTCAGCCATGACATAAGAAAAGGCTTATCCATAGTCCACTAAAAATCAATCAAAGTCTTTACATTAATTTCAGGAGCTTTTCATAGTTGTGAGGGAAAGGAAAGAAAGAATCAAAAACACGGAAAAGGGAAAACAATGCTGACAACTACAGTTGTCATTAGATACACAGTCACAACGGCTCCAAAAATTTTAGCAGTTTTTTTACCAGTCTTTCTTGGTAAACACAGCTTTACTGAAACTGTGATAGATCAGGACCAATTCTCCTCTACTCTGAGTCACGTCTCTGTCATTACTCTTTCTCAAGGCTAAACACACTTTCTCAAATTTCTCTTGCCTTCTGCAGCTCAGCACCTCTCGCCTACTCCAACACCAGGTCCTGTGGCACCTCTCTGCCCACCCTAATCCAGCTCAAACTATCTACCGGTGCTTAACAAGCAAGTTGATCGTTCCCCCACCCATAACATGTCAAAGAAACCTTCTCTGCTCACATTATTTCCGCTGTTCTGTCTGAGTGTTTCAAGCAACTGCCTTAAACTTTGTTTAAACTTCCTGCTGTCTCTAACATGACCTCTCCACATTTGCTCCTTCCAAAGAAAAGCCTGTCTTATCCCCTGCTTCTCCATTACCACATCCTTTCACTCTCAGTCTGACAATATGTTTAATTGTATAACTATATAATACATTTGCCCTGCTCTTATTACTGAAAATCTAATCACCACGGATCCTAATGCAATATGGCAACTGCTAATGCGAACATATCCTGGACTGTGTCTAGTATATGCCAAGAGAAAAGTGATTTATATTTTCAGACCTGTTTCCTAACACTGAATAGCTGCTGGTATCCCACAGTCAGCTCACCATAGCCTGCAGGTTAAAGAGAATGTAACAATTAGGCTCTAACAATAATAGGATATATTCATTGGAAAACAAATACAAGGAGTCCTGAATGCTTATGATTATATAAAACTATTGAAATATTCTGCTAAAGGAGACTGAAACCAATGTGAAAGACGCTATACTTACACTTTTGTGGGAAGTAGGAAAGCAAAAAATGTGGGGTTGGCCTTTTTGGAGAGGTTATTTAATGTTATGGTGAAAAGAAATTCCAAATGATAGGGCCAAGCAGCTACAATATTCTATCTTCACAGAACAAGTACAGCACAAGCCGTAAAAAACAGCAAGCCACTGCTGTGCCACCATTTGTCTATGAAGGACCGTCCTTTGGCAAAGGGGCCCTCGTCTGTTGAACTTTTGCCCTTTCTCATGGGGCAAAAAAACCAAAACAATTCAAAACATGAAAAAGACAGATGGACACTCTTCTCCATCCCAGCACGGTGGGAAAGGTGTCACACTCACACTGAACCCTACTCGGCACAGGTCGCAGCAATGCCATGCCAGCGTGGTCTCTACAGAATGCATACCTGTGCTTTCACTGCAGCCCCCAGCACAGGCCAATAGATAGAAATGATCTAATAACGTCTTCGCCTGAAGTGTTTCCAATATTCAACACAACAGCAAGGAAAAAAAAAAAGCATGTGAATGGTGATAAATGAGCGGAGCTGACTCACAGCAGGGTTATTGACATGATCTAACATCATGCTGTCACTGAAATTATCCCTACAAAAGATCATTGCATAGAGTGATCCATAAGCACAAGATCATTGCAGATGCTGACTCTGCTCCTTCTTACAGTGCTGCTCCTCCCCCTAATGTGTAAAAACAGACTGACCAACTCAACTGTTTTTAGGGGKTTTTTTTCACTTTTTGGAAACATGTTTATTGGGGGAGCACACAAGGGGGCGCATATTGATTCTAACATCAATACAGAGGGAATTTATAGATTATGCTTTATTAATTGGTTTCCTTGTCTTTCCAAAGGTCCCTTTGGAATCCATGGCAAAAACAAAGTTTATTTCATCAAAATCATAAAGATAATATGGGTGATGAAGGACCACTGCAAAACTAAAACAGGCACCTGATTACAGTGTTAGATGAAAAAAAATTTGTTGCCTGAAGTATATCAGTCAACGGTTTTCAGTTGCCAAACCTGATGTATATCTGCATGCACTTGCCTCTCTCTGAGTAGTTACTGCAATTAAGTGACAGCGGAAAGATCCAGAACACTGGCTGTTTTTCATTAACTCCCTCTCTGGCCATCCTCAGTACACATAACAGTGCAAAGGAATTGCACTCAGAGTGATGCAGTACCATGCACAAAACCTTAGTGAGTATTCATCAGATCCTACTTTCCAGGTCAGCCTCTGCTCCTCCTGTTTCCCCTATGCTAATGTTCAAATTTCATCTAACCTCCCCTCAGGATAGGCTCAGAGGCGTCCTGCACAGGCCTGCGGGTCCCACATGATGAAAAACAATCGAGTTCTTCGAAAATGCAGAGAAGATAAGAATTTTTCCCAGTGGTTCCCATGGATGGGAAGCTCTCAAGGGAGATGACAGCTAAACATCATAATTACCCATGACAAAACAGATAGGAGCCAACCAAGGCAGATGAGACAGCGTTAGGAAGGATGCTGTAGGTGAACCAGATGCATTCCTGGTTATGGTTCATCTAAAGTGTCCCCAACTAGACAAGTAAATATTTCAGTGCTAAGTAAGATTTCGTTACTTGAGTGTGGTTGGTTAAAAGCACCCCAAAAAGTCTTTAGGCCCCTGTGGTCATTTCAGTTATTTTTTCTCTGCAAACTTCACTGCTATTGTTATTAAAAAAAAAAAAAAAGGCAACAGTTAAGTCCCTGGTGGATTGTACACATGGCCCCACTTCACCTATTTTTAAATAAATTTTAATCAACTTGAGACAGAAAAGTTGCACACCTAACTTTAAGGATTCAGCTGTGATAAGCAGATTGATTAGGAGCACATCAAGCTATATTATGGCATATTTGTTCTTTTATTTACTGTTTACTCTCTCATCTATTCTCTGCTGTAACTCTATGTCTCTTCAAAGCACAGGATTAAAAGCAAAGGAAATCTCAAATAATGGGATAAAATGAATGTGCAGGAAATGAATGGGTGAATTAGATTACAGCAGATGAAACACTGAAGTCTCAAATGCAAAATGCATGGAGTTTATTTAATTTGTTACTCTTTTAAAATGAAAATATGCTCACTGACTTGAATTAGTAATTTCCCTGTTTTAAGATATGTTAGGCCATTACAGCTAAGCCTGTTTCCAGAGCAGTGAAATAAATGGAAAACAGCCAGTCTCCCAGGGAACGCACTAGCTCACTGCATTTTGCCAGCCCAGTGAAACAGTGCTAATGTCAGCTCCAGAGAAAACCGTGCTTCTGCTGAAGGGGCTGCATGCAAAGGAATTGATAATGACTAGCAACAAATACTTAAAATGGCAGAGCAAGGCACTATAGATTTTAATGCAAGTTTTAATGTGCATAGTAAGCACAGACAGTAATTGATTTAAAAAACATTTAAAAAATTATTGTTCCTGACCTCTCCCTCCCTCACTCCTCCAGTTAGCATAGGGTTCTGCAAATAATTAATCTGCATTCCATATCTCTGAAACACAAATCCATGTGAAGGAAGCAAGAGGTGGGAACAACAGCCAAGAGCCTCCCAAATGGATTCTGCCAGCATAAGAGAGAGAGGCTGCTCTGTCAGTCTCTGACCTGAATCGGGGCATCCCAAGCCCTCACCTCCACCCCACCCCTCCAGGTTTCTCAGATATATTCTTTTGTATGTAACGGTCTAACTGAGGAGACTGTAGTCTCTGCTGGAGGACCACAAGTGTGTGGCAGGCCTCTCTAGACGGATCAGCAGACCATAGTTTGTGAGGACAGCGAGTAGCAGTTACGTTACTGTATCACAGCTCCATAATTAAATAAGACTCTGGCCATTCTGGTACCCAAACATTTCAACTCTTTATAGAATACCCAATAAATTTATAAAAAAATCCTTCTCACACTGTTGTATGGATACAGGAGACATTTCTGCCATTACAGCCCCAAATAACTTTAAGATTGCAAATTCAAGGAGGATTCAGGAACATCCTGCCATAGTAAAACATTCTACAACTACTGAGTAGTAAGACGGACCATATGATGCCACTAGGCAGACCTTCTTGCCCATTTTAATGCGTCTGCTGATTAAGAGTGGAGGGGACAGACTGGGATGGAAAACACCCCGCGAATGTGTTTCCTAACATTTATATTCCTTGATTTCACACAAAGGAGGTACACTTACACCATCTACCTTTCATGTGCACTGACTATCCTACTCTTTTTGCTGGATGCCTACCTTTAGACTGTGCAAACATTGCCTCAAAATCCCGAAGAGTTCCAGACCATGGTGCTCCAGATGTGTTTCAAGCAGGGAGACTATGTAGAGAAATGGATATGACTGGAATAGAGTCAGCCACAAATCAGCAGTCTAGAAGTAGAATCAATTCGGTGCAAAAAGTTGGTAAGTGATGAGTGTTTGGGATTTCCTATGTACTTTTATGAGCTGTGGCTCTTTCCTCATAAAAAGATTCACATCTGCTTTGGAGGATATGTGATTGCTGGTGCTGGGCTGGAGCACAACATCCTGATTCAGTACTGAAAAGATATAGATATACATTGCCAGCAAAACATAATTAAAGTTGGCATTCCCAGTGACTAGGGTGTGGGACCAGGAGCCAGAATGCCTGATCTTGGTCTCTAGCACTGCTGATTTTTGGCAGGTTGCTACCAGAGTCTGCTATTTTAGTATATTCAGCTTGAGATAGCAATGGCCAAATTTGCAGGGTAACAAAGCTAACATCTTTGGGGCCAAAATCAGCAGATGGATTTTTCAAACAAACTCATGAAGCTCATTGGTGCTGACTGCACTGGGAAATGTGGCAAGTGGCAACAAAAAGGGTTTGCTATGTGTTGAGCAAATTCTGAAACTTTTTTATTCTTACCCAGCTGCCGCTAGAGGAGGTCTGTGCCACTGACAGTCCATTCTCTCACCCTTCTGCCCCAAAGATAAGCACTTTCTAAAAACCAGCCCTGTAAAGGTCAAGATGGAAAGCCTTTTAGTAACAGAGACAACCAGTATTGCTGGTCACTTCAGAAATGCAGGCTTGAGTACTCTCAGCTCTGCTGTCTTCTTTTCTTCCAAACAAAATCAAGGAGCACTAAAACTGTTCCACAAACCATGGTGGTGCTCAGCACCTCACAGGATTACCTGGGGAGAGTAAAATGTGGTATTTGAATTTTGCCTGTTAAAATTGTCAACCAAAAAAGAGACAATTAAGCATTTTGTGAGGGCAAGTCTAGTCCCTACTTGAAAGTTCTCCAGATATTTTACTCTAGCCAGCATCTGGTCCTGCCTAAAAAAATAACATTACTAAACAGGCCTTAGTAGATGATGAGATGAGACCACAGGAATTGTCTCATTACAAAAGACTGCCTAGGTCATATATATGTAATGTTGTTCTGATAAAACAGTCTTCTAGCATGCCTTAAGATTTGCTCTGATGCTTTGGCAGTTCGACAGCTGGAGACACCAAGGAACCTAGTAGTCTGACCCTTTCTCTCACTGGAACCAGCAATTTATGGCCTCAGGACTCATTTTGATGCCATTGATTTGGATGGATTTTCAGACTTTAGAAAAAGACACAGAACAACAAAAAAACTAGATTCTTAACAGCTTCAAACTTGGGGGTTCATGGCAGCTGCAGGCTGCTTGAACACTTGATGAGAGAAGCAGTAGGGTGATAGTGGTACCATCTACCTCATCCCACTGCAGCTCTGAGCACATGGGACTCGTACACTCTCTCCAGCAGCACCTGGTACTCACTGTGAGTCCAGGTGGTACATCGGGTTAATCTCTCCCATCATTTCATGGTGTCTGGCTCTCCTGTTCCTTACAGCAATGAGATCCCCACTAGCTTCAAAAAATTAGACCAACGTAGGGGAGTAGAACGAGGCTAAGGCTGGATTTGTCTGGTAAAAAGTGCAAGATTGAACAGAGGGGAGCAGGCTGCCTCCTGACCTCTGCAGTGATGAGCCCATACCTCAGCCACTTTGTTACCCTGATGGTTGATGTAGCTTGCTTAACTAAAAACTAATCTCCCCCAGACCCGGAGGGCAGTCATACCGTTCTCCAGCAGAACTGACACAACAGCAAAGACCTGTGGAATTGACTTGAAAGAACATGTCAGGCTGTCAAAGTGAGGACGTATCGGCAGGAGTATACAGCTGCTGCAGGATTGCCCGAAGGGTTCATAAATTCAGTGCACAGCACAGACTGACTGGGTGGCTTTGTTGGTTGGCTTTGTTTTCTTTAATTTTCCTGATATGCTGTAAGGAGCTTGGAGTTCTCTTTGCATTAAAATGAGCCTACCAATACCCCCTAGATGATGCCTCTTTTCCTTCTGGGAAGAAACAAAAGGGTTCCTGGAGAAACACTATGGGGATCAGATGATCTCGCTTTATTAATGAATTACTTGGGATTTATCAGAATCATTCTAAAGATGTTGCTTCAGAAGACGATGTGTTTTGTCATTATTATTCTAAGTCTCTCCTTCCCATGAGTGTGAGTCCGCCGGACAGCTCTAAAAACATTTGCTGGATTATGGCCTTCAATTTTTACACAATTAACTAATGTTAAATACAGCTAAGATTTAAGCTACATTTTTAAGCCTTAGAATTGAACAGAAATATGCAGATCCCATCTTCCCTGATGTGCAAGACAAGAGGGTTGCAACACAGAAAAGTGGCTTGATTGCAAATGGGGGAAAAATAGACATAAGAGTAGAAAGACCCTGAATGCATGAACCAGAGTTAAGCAGGCATGCACCTTGGCAGAATTAACTCAGGCATCTTTGCATTGTTTCCTGCTACCCTTATCGACTTACAAAACATCAGTCTTTTCACCATGGCCCTAAAGGGGAGTTTCAGCTGTACACCAATGACTCACACAGCACTAGCAAAGAGGGGAAAAAAAATAGAAAATCACTTCATTCTCCAGTTTTCTATTTAGAGCTATAAAGGTCTTCCAGAGAAAAAGAATCGAGATCATTATGTTATTGCTGGTTCACCCAGGACCAGGCTGAGCTCCCCAGAACCTGGAAGAGGACTGTTTTCTCCTCCATGACAACTGGACATGTGGAGGTCCGAAACCCTTCCAGGGCCAGCAAGGAGACTGCACCACAAGTGTAAAGTTTCCAACGTTGCCTGCACCATGGAAAAGATTCCCAGCAGGGCTTTAGAGGTGATAAAAAGAAACTCTTTTATGGACCCAGAGAGGACTAAGACGACTTCGTTCTACTTGGGAAACCACTAAAGGTTGCTGTATTACAAGGAACAGCCAAAGACGACAACACTTCTCCTTTCAAACCTTTTGCTGAATTGTCTCACCAGGACTCTGAGCACTCCCTATGCCCAGAGTTACCTTTTCACAATCTGGCAGCAGGGCCTTTGCCAGCCAGGAACCTTTGGGTTTTCAGTGTGCTTAGTTTGACAAAGGTGGGCACTGGGAGTGGAGTGATGGACTAGTTTTACCTAACACCTCCCTTGGGGGCTTGTCATATAGTGCTATTTTGCATGTTCAGTAAGCACAAACAAGCAGCTACATTGTGCTCTTAGTCTTATGGCATTAACTGTGGCAGCAATAAGAATTACAGAAGTCTTAAGATGGATAGATCAGCCCAAGCAAAGAATGTGTTATAACCCAAGAAGGCAAAAGGTAGATTTCTCTGGAGGGAGACGGAGAATATATTTACGCATGAAAATCTAATACACAGTGGGGAAAAAAAAGGGCATTACATAAATAATGTTAGGGACGAAATGAAAAAATATGTATTTTTAAAAACATTCTAAAAATGGTTTCCAACATCTGCAAATGTGTTGCTCAGTCAAGCAGAGACCCACAAGCAACAGGTATGAACCAGCCAGGCACACAAAGCTGTGTGACAGAGACCAGAGGGGCACTGCGGAAGGTCAGTCATTCACAACTATCCTTTCCGGTTTCCTTCTGCTGTAGAGTGTTGCAAGAGCATATTGGGGAGCATCTCTATTAATTTGTCTTGACCTTTAATAACCTGTAGGCACTTGCTGTTGGCCACTGTCACAAGTGGGCTACTCAGCTAGACAGACTTAGTGCGACCCACTGCCAGTATGAAAGTAGAACATGTATTGCTGGAAAGGAGCAAGAGCACATTGGGGAAGGAGATGCCCCCACAGGTGACGTGGTACCCTAACACTCTGGGTCTCTCAAGAAGACACACATATGGGAGTCTGAGCTGAGAGGAGCTCGGGGAGAAACACCCATTGCATTTTCTTGTGCTCCAGCTCAGAAGTTTAGTCCACTCAGCTGAAGAGAAGAGGTGGGGTGTCCACTCCTCAGGACTGAACCCCAGCTGCTCACCTCTACTGGAGCTGCTGCTTTGCCATTCCTATATGAAGATGGCACATACATACATTCCCCAGATCCTAACAATGGCAGCTGACAGCCTGCCCCTATAGGAAACCTGCACAAGTATTTGCCCTCATTTCCCCTGTGGGGACAAGTGAAGTGATCACTTTCTGGTTACTCTTGATATGTGAAAACTTACACTAAGCCAGCTGTAATGGCACCTTTTGGCTTCTTCATTGATTTCCACTTTACTAGGTTTGCAGTTTATACTGCTTCACTTTTATAGGATTTTCCTGTCCTTCCATTCAAATCAACTAAAAAGGTGCAACGCAGCTTGCCTGTTTCCACTCAGGCAAAGTCACTTGTAAGGCTCCTGTAGTAAAGCGGGGCACAAAGTCCACAGGCACTGTGCAATGCTGCTGTCACCCAATAAAGCAGCACTTCTAAAATGGACAACCATCAGATTCTAGAAACAGAGAAAGAGAGTCCTGTTAGTTCAATAAAGAGATACTTTACACATTCCTGTGGTTGCCTTCTGGTCATGAGAAAGGCGAGAGTGGCATCACAGCTATCTTGCTCTTCCCAAGAGGTGGCTACCTTTCCCCTGAAGCTAGTGTGAGCTCTCTGCTTGCTCTGGGTTTGCACCTCAGAAAGACATCTAAAAGTATGCACGAGCAAAACCAACAGCATGTGAGACAGAAGTAGATCTGTATCCATTTCTCCCTTGATACATGCAGGTTGGTAGTAGAGGCTGAGCAGTTCAAGACTAGTCAAAACTGAAATGAAACGCAGAAGTCCATTTGCACAGCGAAGTCTGTAACTTCAGTCTTGGCAGACAATGAAAGCAAGGACTATATGCAACACCTGAACTACTTCTGGGTGACTCATGAGCTGACCAGACTGGGGAAAAAAAAAAAGGGGGGGGGGCGAGGAGTGATTTATTAAACAAAAACCTAATCCTCTGGGAAGATCCAATGGCCAAGAAAATGCTGGCTGCATCTGAATATTTTCCCCTTGAATCTGAGATTGAAGTTGTGTATCTACAAGTTACTTCCAGTGGTGCTGGAGGGGACTTGTTGGATAGCTGTTTGTACTGGGCTCCAGCAGGGAAAAGCTTTTTTTCTGTGGTTTATATTTTTTGTCTTAAAGAAAAAACAAAAGTTATCATATCTCTACACGAGGAAAAAAATTGCAAAAGTTCTGCTCTGCCCCTCACCAGTGGAGATGGATCTGTTCTTTTATTTACACTGCATGACATCCAGGCAAGAATAAGCTCCACAGAAATAAATTAGGGCCACTCCCTGACAATACAGATATGCTCCTGGCTGCTAAGCAGCAGGATATGTCGTAAGCCCCCACCTCCCCTCCAGAGAAAATCTTGGGAAAATGGAGCCACACTGCAGATCCTAAAGGTGATGGTAATTAGCACTGAAGAGGGAATATTCAGAGAGCAAACTGTCCTCACATGAGTAGGGCCACCACAAGCAACTGACATCTCTGCTTGTGAAGAGGTAAAGTTCTCCAGGAGGGTATAAAGTACATGTTCCCATCTGAAGAACACAAAGGAGGAAGTTAGAAGGATATAAGTTTCAGGGCTCCTCTTGAGGGGTTTTGTTGTTGCTGTTTTAGGAAGAAGAAAAAATACTGTTTCCTAAAGAATTCTGTTTGGAGACAGTCTTATTGCAGAATCTACTTTGAAGCATATTAAACTAAGAAGGAATAAGATGCTCTTGTTCCAGAATAACAATTGCTCAAGAAATGTTCTATTGCACTCTACATTCACAGCCTGCCTCAGATGCAAATGAACTCTCAAGTGCCAGCAAGCCCTCAGACAGAAGCTCTCCCCAAGCACTTTGCAGCAGTGGGTTTAAACTCTGGCAGCACTGTGACCACATAAGCTAATGTCAAGGTGCTGTTTCCCTCATATCCTTGGCCATTAGGAACATTATCAGGAAGAAGAAAAAACAGAGTTCACGTGTAACCAGGGGTGAAGACTGTCTAACTTTCTACCTTGAATAGTCAGACTGAATGTTAGCATCTTAAAGGTAAATTTAACTTTAATAAACAGCCTCTTTTACTGCATGAAAGATGCAGACATCAGAGGGGAGAGGTGCCACTGAACACGCTGGACAAACGGAGACCCCAGACTGACATGCACACATGCAAAAGTAAAGGTTTATTTCAAAGCCACTAGAGGGGTCTGTTATGCTTCCCGGCTGCTGTCTCCAGCGCAGGGCAGGAACGTGCCTGCAGTGAATTAGGGGTTCAGTTCCAAAGGGTTTCCAGTTCTGAACCAGGACAGTACAACTTGCTGTTCCCTGCTCTTCCCCAGGAGTAAGAGACAGACCCAACTTTGGAAAGATGGTACCTGGGAGAAGGCTGGGTCACAACATTTTTCAACTCCACTCTTGATTCTGCGACAGACTCTCCTATTTGACAGAAGATTGTTAAAGCTCAGTGAGGCTGAATGGCTTCTCCTGTACCAGGGAATTAGCCACCCTCCTGTTCTCACTTTGCTGTTATGACACCAAGCACTGGTGTTTGTAAGGGGATTGGCCGCAATGGTGGTTAGTGCCATACAAAAGCCACCATGGCAGTAGACATTTAATAACCGTGAAAACTGAAATCTTCCAGTGATGCTAGAAATACTCCTTTTGGGAAGGTAGAGGTCCTGGTGAACAAGAACTTGCCCTGTTGTCATTGTCTGTGCCACATCTGTTCTGTACTCACCCAAAGACCTGGCATATGCGTGACCATAACATAAGGCAGAGTCCAGCTTTGTAATATGTTGCCTACATGCTGTACCACTGGCCGAAAATTTTGAAGTAAACGTTGAAAATTTTAAAGAAACTTTGTCATAAGACCACCTACAGACTTGTCCTTTCCTCGTTTTTTAACCGAACACTGAAACAGTTTTTTACTTTTCTTTGTTTCTTCCTTCCCCCCCCACGTTTTTTTCCTTCAGTGATAAAGCAACAAAAAAGTGAGGAGACAAGAAAAAAAGAGAGAAAGGGAAAATAAGAGAAAAATAAAAGTGAGCTTGTATGAAATTTCAAATAAAACCTTCTCTTTGAAAACCTGCAGCATTAAAAAAAATTAAATATTTTTCATCCATCTCCAATTATCTTCTACATTTAGCAGCAACAAAGACTAAAACCGTAACCTCCAAATCAGAGCATGGATACCAGGGATCTATTACCATTTGCTGAACATGTAATAAGTAATTGGACCCTTGAACTAACACTATAGGGCACATATGGAAATCATAACTTAGGGGACACATCTGTCACTAAAGAACCAACCATCCTGGGGAGGGTGACATTTTAGAGAACTGTGTGCCACCTTTCAAAACCATCCTAAATCCACACTTTCTGTCTACAAAGTGTTTAATAGAAGTTTGCCCATGCATTAGAGTCCCAGCAAAGCAATTTGCGCCTACATTTCTTCCTAGATAAAAATAAGCAGGACTGGTAAGGAATTTGTGTCTCCTTTTGGCTGGGGCATGTGCCCCATTACCCCTCTTCTCCATCCTCAGAGTCCAGAGAAGCAGAACTGCATTGAAAGAGCAGAGACCACCTTTAAAGGGCTATTGTCTGGGGCAGGAGCCTGCTTTCATCCCAAGTCCCTTCTTCTTACCCTCCAAACAAGCTTTATGCCCTTTTCTCTGTAAACTGCAGAAGTCAAGGAGACATGACTCTTATAAACATGTACACAATACCTTGCGACAGACACACACAGAACACGTGAGCAATCTGTGCAGGGGCAGGGAAGAATTTCACCCAGGTGCCCTTGTGTCAAAGAAAAGTTTCCAGCGGCCAAGTCCTAGTCACACATGAATGCTGGCTCCTCAGAGCAGCAGCTATAGCAATGCAGAAGGAGCAAGAAGGCAAGTGCAGGGCACCTCAGAGATAAAAGAACTGGAAACAAAATGAAAACAAAACAAAAAAAAAAAAAATCAATTCAGCTGAACTGAGCCAGGGCAGGCAGAGAACAAAGGGTCAGAAGACAAAGCTGGAAACAATAGACCAGCAAGATTAATATCAGTTGTGAGGAAGAGCTGGGACACTACTGAAGGAGAATGGAAAAGGCTTAAAGAAAAGTATAAAAACTAGAAGAGATTCCTAATTGTGAAGCCTGACATACCACTACAACACCTGCAGCTTGATCAGTACAGATCTCACTGCACTTACAGAAAGGGCTTCATCTCACAGCTTAGATTCCTTGAAATTAATGATGGTCACTTACTACAAGACATTTCTTTTTTCATTAACAACAGAGCCAGGCAACTGAGATCTAAAGACAACCCCAAACTTCCTGTGGTGTTTACAGCCCTGTTCTGATTTTTGCATATTCATGCTCTGGTCTAATTCAGCTGGGGCAGGACTTCAAGATATCTGCCTGGGATGTCTCCACTAGCAACAGATGCTCCAGCACTGTTTGACCCAAGCATGCGAAGTCCAGTTTGGGGAAACCTGCATTCACACTACACTGGACACTCTTGGCCAGTCGGACTGCTGCACAGCCACAGACCCAGCAGGCAATGCCACAAGCAATGTGTTAGCTAACACTTCCAGAGGGCCTGCTCTCCCATGTAGGCCCAGAGAAGATCTGTTGCATGGGCATAATATTGTTCCCTAGAAGTGCAGGACTTGCTGCCCATGGCCATAGAGAGCAATTCACACAGAAAATAGCTCTGACCTAATTGAAAATTGGGAAGACATGGATACGCATCTTCAAAATCCACTTGGACTGCAATTTCCAGTGGGAAAAACAGGCCATATTAAGGAAAGTCCAGTGACCATGAAGTTCAGCTGAATCAATATTTTCTCTTCTTCCTATCCTCAGACATCAGCAAAGTGCCACAGTACGCTGTCACAAAGATGACGTGCTTTGCCCTAGAGGTAGGTTGGTTAGGGCTGGAAGGAAATGATCTTTAAGCTAATGTTATTCAAAAGTATGAGCAGTCAAGAAACATTGCAAAACCAGTATGTTTAAGAGATTAATTGGGCAATCCCACCCAGAGACAAAGCAAATTTGCCTGCTGTTGTATAGTGGAGCCTTTCTCATTTCTCCCTCTTGAAGACCAAGGGCTCCTTTAGATCTCTGATTATTGTAAAGAGGATTAGTTAAGCAGAGGTAGTCAAAGGCCTGCCCTGGGCAAAGGGCAAACTGAATCAAACAAAGCCACTTGACATTTCTCAGCTGCGTAGGCAAAGCTGACCTTGTTGTCCCAGGGATGAGGAGTTAGGACTGATCCATTCCTCCTACTGGAAGATGCAAGGTGAGCATGCAGAGCTAGACTTGGGGGGTAAGCCTGCCTGTGAGTCCGATTTTCCATTCCTGCTACTACTGATAGGATGGAAGAGATGAGGCAGTAACTTCTGCTGTTGGTGGGAAGGGGTCTCCCAGCCACGCAACAGCCGCCTTCTCCACAGATGACGACTCCTCCCTCAGAGGCAGCCTAGGTCTCCAGAGCTCTGGGGATTCCTTCTTCCCTTTGCAGACTGCAGCCCCCAGCCTCTGCACAGCCCCTCTACCCACCCCTGCCACCATCATACCTTCTTTTCTGTGCAGGGACTCCCTGGCACATCCAGAACGCATACGTTGTAAAAGAGTGAATCACATAACTCTATAGCCTGAGAAATTTAACCTCATTATAAATTTCCTCCAGCTCAGGAAACCAGGTGTATAACCTCTCATACCTGCCTGACACCATAGTGAATTGATTTGAAACCTGTGGTATCTTGTAACAGCTAATGTCACTTTGGGTAGCAGGAATTCTTCTAATGGTCTATTTACATCAACACAATTTTAAGAGGAGCTTTCCTTTCCATTACTCCAATATGGACGTTTTATATTCTCAGAACAACCTCTCTCTCTCCTGGGATACTTCACACTAAAATCCCATCCAAGAGATTTACAAGGGACAGACAATAGCGTTTTTCATGTTGCTTTAGAAGTCAAGGAGAGTGTGTTTCCCTTTGTATTAAAGCTTAGAAGCTGTGCACTTAAAGAAAAAAAAAAATCTTAGTGAGAAGGATGAATGCAGTCTAACAACTTTAAGAGAGCCCTGCAGCTCATTTTACGGTTGAGCTGTTGAATTTTGTTGTCTTTGTCTGGTTCTCATCATTTGGTTTCCTGAATCCCTATAAAAGAGACCATGAACTGCAGCTTCTGTTCACCATGTTCCCTCACTGCTTGTAAGTGCTAAGCTGTGGCTAGATGAACAGGAGAGTGTTCCCATCCTCTCCTGCCACAACTTATGCATATTACCTTATGCGTGCAGAATACCATTCATTTTATAGAAAGATTTTGCTCTTTTTTTAACCAAGAGCAGTTACCCCTAAGGTGGAACTGTGCAGTATCAGGTGCATTTTCCTATGGATTGCAGCCAGAAGAGGAGTTTTGCAAAGGATACAACAAGTATTGAAAGGAAACGGAAGCTCTGTGTCTTTGTACCTTTGGGGTGGCAAGAGAGTATAAAACTCTTTCAAAGTGGAGCTTCTGTTTAGTTCAGTTCTCTTCAGTATTAGCAATGCAGCCCACAAGCTGAAACACTGGCATCAGCCCCCACAAAGGGCATTCCTGCATCAGAAAGCACTCACAGGCCTGCTGCATGGCCAAGGCAGAGCACCCTCCTGTGTCCAAAGATGAATGACAAATTAAGCCTTTATACATATGGAGGCGTTCACTTTGAGTCTAGAAGTAGCCAGGAAAGCACAAGCATTTGCTTCCAGTCTCTCTCATTTGGCAGACAAGACAGAACTGAGACTTTACAGTAATATAACAAACATCCATGTATAAGATCCCCACTCTCCATGGAATCCTATTTTGTTTCCTCCTCTGGTAGGAAACATAGCTGAGAAATGAAGATGATTTGGCTTGCTAGAAGGAAGAGTACAACAGGTTAAGTGAGGTCAGAACTGATGCAACCCATGCATTTATTCAGATGCAAATTCAGCCTGATATGAAGTCTAGCAGATGATGCCCTTAAGCTTCTGAGGGCCCCATCGTTACCACAAGGAGCACTTCCTGGGTTCAGTGTTTTTCTTCAGTACAGCCGCTATTACCAAAAGCATCCTATAGCAATGCCTGCAGAACTCAGCTTCATTTCTTTAGGAGAAATTTATCCCCTGGAAACAGCTAAACAAGGTCATCACCTCTGTTACTTCAGAAAGGTTTTTTTCATATGTAAAGGCTTCATCAGCTGCATTTACTCTTACATTTCAGTTACTATCACTTACGCCCTAATACTCAAAAGATTTTTGCTTAGTGAAGGAAGCAGAAAAGCCGCTTATAACCCCAACAGTTTATTCCTCCTCTTTCTTCATAAAAGAAGACAGAGATTGGCTAAAATTTCAAGTAGAAGCAACAAGTTTCAAAATGACCCTTCTCACACATACAACCGCCTTCCCACAAGCAAGAAAACAAAACAAAACAAAAAAGACCACCAAGTTCCGCTCATGTTGTAGCAACTTCACTCTCTTACTAACCCCTTCAGGGATCTTGCAGGATCAAAATCGAAGAATTTGAAGGCACTGCCTCCATGAAGTGAACTAGAAAACTGCGACCACTTTTAAGAGGCCATCTTGGAATCTGTCCAGGAATAAAATCCTTCATAGCATGTGGAGCACCTTGGTCACATAGAGAGCAAGTTCAGTTACCCGCTAGCCCAGTGAGTTACTGTGCAACAGCAGGACTCCTGAGACAGCTGGTGGGAGACTTGTTTTCAGGCAGTCTGTCCTCTTCTACCCCATTCTTTAGACTTTGAATCAAAATTTGTAGAAAAGTGTTCAGATTTTTTTCCTGCCCTCTGCTGGCAAGAGGGTGGGGGTTAAAAACACAGACCAAGAATGTTAACAAAAAACCAAGAGACATTGCGCAGTGTACTCTTTTTCATTTTATATCATCTGATTTAAGGTGAAGTGAGAGGATGCATTCATTTAAGGAGCTGTAATGAAAAAAGATTGATTGAAAAGTCATTTTTGCTCCATTTCTTGGGGATAACACTCCCAGGTGTCTGTTTTCCTTATATTTTCTTTTTAATGGCTGTTCCCTATTTAGCCCATAAGCTTCAAGGTCAGCTTCAGGTCAAATCATGCTTAGCACAACACGCTCAGCATCTGCAAACACAGCTGTGGGATCCCTCTCCCTCTCCTCTTGCACTGGGTCTTCCATTCTGGGCTCCCAGCCTGGCAAACTATATTAAAGTAAAACACTTAGGGTACAAAGGTTCATTTTTGCATTTAGATGGCATGGTGGATGCCGCACTGGCAAATGTGTTAAAAAGATGAAAAATGACATCCTACTAATAGAACATGCTAAGTCTGTGAGGAAAGTACACATCTAAGTACATCTAGACATACTTAAGCTTGCAATTACTGACTGCTGGCAAAAGCCAAAGCATACAGGACAAACTTAAACATGGTAGTCACCACATGTCTCTTACAACTTTTCACACACATGAATAATGAGGTACAGTTGCTTATCTCCCGCAAGGAAAATCAAATCTAGCAGCCAAAGGAAGGAAAATAAGACTGTAAGAATACCGGGGGAAAAAAAATACCCCTATTGCCACATCTTGGATAAAATCCAAGCCTTTGGAAAGCTGGGTTATCACCAGTGTTTAGAAGGTAGGGACTTGTACATATTTTACACACACATATTTGTGCACTCTACGTACCTATATAGGCATCATCTGACATCTGACTCTATCTGTAAGAGTTAATAATTTACTTGCCTTAACAGTATAATGTGGAAGACACCAAATAGCATACGCTTTCTTAAATAAAAATACTGGGGGGGGTGGGGGGGGGTGGGGTGTGAGATAATGAGGGAAAATATCTGAGAAAGGAAAAGAGTGTAAAACCACAACTTCAGAAAAATCCCTCAGAAATCTGAACAGCCCATGAGAAATGAGTTCAAGCTGTAAGATGAATTCATACTGTTTTGTGTTGCACTATAAAAGCTCTCCATGAGCAGCAGTGATTCCAGTTGGTTAGAAAATGGTCTATAAGAGCAAAGTGAAAACAGAGTCCTCTTCATCCTAAACCCTGCTCTCACTTACTCATCTCCAAACATGACACAAGCATCAATGCTCATGATGACCGTCACAGTCTGAGGAGGAGAGCACCGTCCTACCTTTGGATGTAAAGGGTACCCATGCAGATATACTCTCTGGTGACTAACTCTTCAAGTCTGTCCCTGAACTTCACAACAAGCAGTAAAGAATTATCAGGAAAACTTCCTAAAAAGGCTAACCTGAAGCATCGTAATAACTCTTAAAAGACCAAAACAGAAACAAAAGGTTCTTAATCCATCTTTCTACGAAGAGGCCCTCTGGGGTTTTGTCTGCCTTTTAAGGAAGTGAGCTACAGCTCAGCAGCTGCACCATGTGTGAAATATTACAGCACTTGTTTTTAGCTGCTGGATGAGGTGCCTAATGATTCTAGGGAGGTCTGGCTGCTGCTGCAAGCACTCCACAGCTGTAAGGAGACAGGGGTGTGTATCCAAGTTTACAATACTTGTACATCTGCAGGAATGCGGGGTATTTGTATGCAAAATTCAGTTTTCAGTGGATTCTTCATAATGGAATAGGAAGAAGGATGACAGAAACAATACAGCTCTGAATGGGGAGACGACCTATGGTCTTTTCCCACAGGAACACAAAGATCCTTAGATTTAATCTGTGGGTAAAGTGGAGGACAAAGGACCAAAGGCAGGACCAAGTATATCCTGATGTATCAAGGCCAGACAACTTGCTTCTCATCAGGGTATCTTGCCTAATCAAAAAATGGAAGATGTAATAGGGAGCTTCTGTCAGGCCCCAGGAAGGTGGTGTTCAGACTACACATAGCTATATATCCTTAGCAGAGAGCAGGCCAAAGAGGGCAGGGAGAGACTTGGCTAGCTCAAAGACAGGTAGAAAAATGACTAAGGAGTTAGTTATGAGCTTAGAGCTTTAAAGAGGAAGACAGAGCCTGAACTGAATGAAACCCAAGAAAAAAAACATGAAGAACAAAAAAGAAAGCTTGTAACTCATTATCTATTCCCCTATGGGCTGATTCTCCAGGCCTCAGCAGTCACAGTTCTGCTCTTCCATATACAAGATGCTGCTTGCACCTGGGGAATCTTTGGGATTAGCTTCCATATCTTAATACTTCAGGTGGTGAGCTTAATCAAACATTCAAGAAGAAATCTCTCTACCAAAAAAAAAAAATCCTGACATGTTCCACATGCACTGGGCTGGCATTTGGGTATTAAATCTGCAACACCTAACTCTGCCAAAATGCTTCCCAAGACTCCAGAAATAAAATTCCTCATTGTGCCCTCACTTGACTGCCACAGGAATGCTTTTTATCCTTTCTTTTGACCCTCCCACACAAAAGTTTCCAAAGATGGAACAAGCACCCATTTTCACACTTGGCAATGCTAGAAACAACGCAGCAATGGCCTTGAAATGTTTGCCATTTCTGCTTGTCTTGACACTAATTATACACACAAGGCAGCTTCATCTGCACTGGGCAGAATGGCTCAATGCACAGCGGAGTTCAGTGCCTTCAGAGCTGTGCATTTCCAAGCGAGTCAAGCGTGCATTATAACTGCAGTCACAGCAAGTTTCTGATGTGCTTCTCCAAGACTGACCCCTACTTTTTCTTTTTCTTACTTTCCCCCCCCTTTTTTTGTTTTAATTTTTCCTACAAAACATGAAGTTTCTCTGAGGCACTCAGAGCATGACTTCCATCCATTTGTTTCATTAGGCTAAGCGTGCCACCCGCTTTTTCACATTCCCCCCCCTTTTTTTTCCCCCTTTTAAATAAACTCTCCATTATCAAAATAAAATAATGTCATTTACAAAGTACCACCTCAGCAGCATGCCTCAGCCCTCATTTCACAGGGCTATGCCAGCAGCTACAAACAGAATCAAAGCATCCAATTAAAAATCCATATTCATTAACAAACATCATGTGTACTATAATGCCCTGCATTGACTATGCCACCACAGGAGATGGGAAGCTGTGTTTTTCCTGCTCTCAGTCTGAAGCACCATTTCATTAAAGGAAGGATTTTACCTTTGCTACTCCACGGGCCGGCAGGAAGAGGCCCGGTGTCCTGTTAGCCCACCGGGCTAGGACAGCAGAAGTGACAGCTGTTGACCTTTTGCCTTAGAGACATGCCAGACACAGGATCTTGCCAGGATGAGGAGCACATAGAGAAGACCATGAAACTGTGCCAGACCTTCCCCACCGAGGTCTTTAGGTACCAACAAGGCTAGTTGCAAACCAATCTGCGGCATTACGAGCAGCCAACGTAATAAACTCTGCATATGCTTGATTGATGCAACTCATTGGCTAGGCAGGGCCAGATCCAAGCTGATGTAGTAAATTAGCATATTGCCTTGGCTTCAGGGAAGTTACTTTGATTTACACCATCAACAATTTACCACTGCAGAAAGTCACATACCATAAGTACAATATTTCAGACTTATACAATGAAGATATACGAACACATGCCAGGATTATTTATTTATTTGTATCCACAAGCCTGAGATTTACAACTCTTTATAAATACGAGCTGGGCAATTTGCTTTCTATTTTTAGCAGGAATGCTTTGTGCAGAGAACAGCTGTCAGCCACTAGGAGCTGCAGCTTCAGACAAATAGAGGCCTCTTAGAATTAAACTGGAGAACTAGGGTCATTGCTTTGTGGTAGAAAAGAAGCTGAGGATAGTAGACAGCAAGAAAACATAAGCACTTAACAGAGAACCACTCCTAGAGCTTTTCCAGCCTGTTTTCCTAAGAAAAGGAGCCTTACATGATCACATTGCATATGTATGAGTGTGACTGTCAAGTCTTCCTGAATAGCTTCAGAGCCCACTGTCCGATTCTGACCAAGTTCAGCAAACATTCACAAGACTCACAGGTAATACATTCCTACTGCCTCCAAGACGACAGGCAGCTGGGTAGAAGTGAGAGATTCTGATAATATCCTCACTGTGGAAAAAACTGTCTTGTGAACTCAGCCTTCTATCAGATCCAAAGCTATGCAAACCCAATACCCGCATCGATAGGAAATCAGATCTCATCAGATCTGCCATCTTCATGCAGACACTCACCTTGGCACACGAAGGAAGATGGTGTTTCCCCAGGGTGGACTCGTGCAGTGATGAACACGACTTTCTGTTCAGCTCCTGGACGCAGGTTCACTGCAGCAGAAGGGGGTGGCAAGAGACAGAAGGAAAGAGAGAGATAAAGATCCTTAAACTGGGTCCCATATGTAGGACACAAAGGACCATTAATATTAAAGCATATCCTTTTATTGAAATTGGTCATACATTATAAATAAGCACAGTCTATAATTAAAGGAGGCAGAGTCACTGGGTCTCCATACCAGGCCATATAGCAGAATGCACAAGGGCTGCAAAACTAATGACATGCAGCCAAACCTGCAACAACAAAGTTAGCTCTCTTTTTGAAAACCAAGATTTACTACAGTGAGTTTAACTGCACTGTAATTGCTCTCTCACTTGTGATAAATGTCCCCCTGGGGCGACAAGAAGAACAGTGGGGGTCCATTCACAAGGTAAAGCCAATTGCACCCTGCATTACACTTGATACAAGCCTTAACAGTGCCAAACAACGGTAAAGTGGTAACAAATGACATTTATTGGCTTTGCTCTGGGGGATTTTGGGAGTTACTTGGTTTTTTTCCCTCTCTCAGCTATTTGGGACTGCATCTGCCTTGACTGAAAGAGATGTTCAAAAACAATAAAGTATGGAAAAGAGACCAGGATTAAATCCAGCAACCTTCTCCAGTAAGGGCATTAAAATGTGCCGGGTCCCCTTCAAAATACAGATAGGTGGAAGGGAGACTTAGATTCCAACTACACTGAACTTACACGGGTTGATCCCCCAGTATTGAAATCACACTACTTTGGCCACTTGCTTCAGCCGTTAACTGCATGGCTCAAGCAGGATATTTTCTCTGTGCAGTGACTGCATTTAATAAACAGGAAATAAAAATTACCCTCTTTCAAAATGGGTTCTGGGAATTTTAAAGACCTTAAGAGGTCAGGACCTTAGTTAGATGTCTTACCTAGATCTGAACACACACAGCAGGGGTAATACTAAACACAGCAGGATCCAATTGCTAGAGACAGTTTAAATCTTTGTTCTGAAATAAAAGTTTACACACTGAAAGGAGATGGGAAACTAAATTCAAGCTTTTTTTTTTTTTTAATTAGGTAGATGCATTACATATATACCCAAACACAGACTTTTAATTTCAAAGATGTTTGGGAGTCCTTGAGACCATACCTGAGTTATTTTTTTAATTTCCTAAATTCTTAGAAATGCTCAGTTTCCCCAATGATAAATCACACCTAACAGCACCACAGGAATAATCGATATATTTTTGGTTATTCTCAGGAGACAATCTCGGCAGGTTTCTTTTTTATTTCCTCAGCCTCTCTAAATGTCCTACAGCTGCTCATCCTGTAACTCAGCCATTCATTTGTTCTTTCATACTCCAGCTTCACCACTCTGGTGTTTTCGAGCCCCAGAGGCAAAGAAATATAAGAAAGAATGTCTCTGACAAACATAGCAGCTGGTAGGGTCAATTCTGTCTGTAGAAGAAAAGTGGGAGGCAGGAACACAACACCATCAGCTAGAAGTTGATGACCACCCCACATCATTTGCATTAACATTAAGTAGTGTGGGAGGAAGGAGATAAATCAGCAAACGAACTTTAACGAGCAAAAGGAGAAGGCTAGGATGACTTTTGCAAGAGGAGAGGAGTTTTCCTCCTCTTTTGGAAAAACAGCACTACATTAAAGGGGCAGTGGCTCAGTGCAGAAATGATGCTCAGCAACATGACTGCCACTGTTTGTAGCTGGAACAGTTCCTTGGTTAGGAAATCTGTCGGACAGAGAATTAGTCTGAGATTTTTTGTGGGTTTGGTTTTGTTTGTTTTTAATCACATTTTTGTTATTTATGCTTTAACTTTCGTAACAGTTATAAAAATCATTAGTTAGTTCATTGTCCTCTGGAACTGAAGAGAACTTCCACAATTTAGGGCTCAGTGCAAAGCTGCTTGGAGTCAGTGGGACATGTGGCACTGGGTGCAAACCAGGACCTCCCTTGCTGCTTCCTTGGGGGATGGAAGAGGACCAAATTACCACCCTGCACTCAGTGCCAAGCAACTTCACCTCGGCTTACAATCCCCAATGCATCACTCAGTTTCCAGCCCAACACATTTGCTGCAGAGTGTAAATGCACAACCTTGCAATGTACAGACCCTTCCATAGTACCCAGCCTCCTAGACATGCAATGCTCAAAATGAGCACAGGCACAGCTGGCTGTCCATTTTCATGTAGCAGACATTTTCTCTCCAAGTTTGTGAAGCCCAACAATACCTTTATGAATCTTTTTCTTTAAGCAATAGCCTCCATTATTCACACAGAAACAATAAAACACACAGCATTTGTGACTGTGCACATATGTATTTCTTTCTGGCATTTGGGCTGGATGCAATAGTGTGACCCATTAACTTTTTTTAGAGTCATTTTCAGTGTTTGGATTTCAGCATGTGTGCATCTGCACAAGCAAACAAACATTTCTTAAATGTTTCTGTTAACATTTTGGAAAAGCATATATCTCTAATGCAGCTTAGAAAGCCTTATTTTCGAATTCAGTAGTATCTCCTAAATGTGGGTGAATCTGGTAAAAGTTGCTTTGGTGAGTAGAGTCCCTGCCTAAGTACAAGGCTCTGTGAACACATGGGAAGAAACTAAACTGGCAGACAAGCTTTCAGTTCTGCAGGTCTTCTTCAATCACAGTTCAGCTACTCTGAAAACACTGGTAAAAGGGAGACATATGAGGCAACACGGATGCCCATTAGCCAGCCTATGGGAGAAGGTGCACCAAGGGCTTCCAATGTGAACCAAAGACTAGTTCATACTTAATACCGTAACACCTAAGAGTTTGAGATGGGGACTTTGAACCCGGCTGGTGCAGGGCATGCATTCTTTACAGGCTGGGCTCCCAGCCTGAACCCTAACCCAGCACCAGCACATTACACCCCATCCATCCAGACATCCCACAGGTGGTCTTGGAAATCGTATATCCAGCCTCACACACTTGTCTTGGTCTCCATAGCATCCTGTGATAAAAGGAATGGCAAGTATGTATGTACATGCACACACCTCCAAACACTCCCCTAAGTCCAAACAGCAACAGCACTGTCTTCTCTCTTTGCGGTTTTATATATTAGCCTAAAAATGAAAGAATTAAAGAAAAAAGAAAGAAAGGCTACAGTATTCAGGATTTAAAAAAAAAAAAAAAAGAAAAGAAAAAAAAATGCTTTGTGTTCATTTTTCTTTACCAATTGTAGTGGGTGTCTGTGCCCAGGTGCCAGCAGCGGGAGCCGCAAGGCTGAGCTCTCTGAGGAGAGGCTGGGCTGCCCCGTGCCGGTCACGGCCGGTTCCAGCCAGCTCCAGCCGGCTCCACAACAGCCCCACCGCAGGGCACCGCTGAGCCCCTCAGCGAAGGCGCTGGTGCCTCCGTGAAAGTGCATTTGAGGAAGGGCAAAACCACAACACGGGCGGTGAGGAGTGAGAGGAAAAAAGTGAGAAACAGCCTTGTGAGCACCAGGGTGGCAGGAGGAGGGGAGGGAGCGCTCCAGCTGCCAGGGCAGAGTCGCCCCTGAGGCCCCGTGGAGACACCAGGCTGGAGCAAGTACCCACACTGCAGCCTATGGAGGACGCCGTGCTGGACCAGATTCTCCTGAAGGACCAGAGGAAGGGCCCAGGCTGGAGCAGGGCAAAGTGTGAGGAAGAAGGAGCAGCAGAACGGTTTCGGACTGACCGCAAGCCCATCACCCATCCCTGGCACCGCTGGGGGTGAGGGATGGGGGGCAGGTAGAGGAGTTGGGAGTGAAATTGGTCCTGGGAAAATTGGGTGGGGGGAAATGTGTTGTTTTAATTTTTCTCTCCAATTCTCACTATACAATTTCACCTAGCAATAAATTGAATTAATTTTCCCCCAAGTCAAGTCTGCTTTGCCCACAATGGTAATTGGTAAGTGATATCCCTGTCTTTATCTTGACCCATATGCCTTTTCATCTTATTTTCTTCCCCTGTCGTGTAGAAGAGGGAGCAGCTGGGTGGGCATCTGACAGCTGACCAAGGTTAACCCACCAAACCAATAATGGATACAACAACTACAAAACACCATTTCATATTTTAATTTAAATGTAACATTGAAAATGCATCCTATTTTCTACTTCAGGATTGAAAAGATCAATCAAAATTAAAAAGATTAGAAGTGTATAGCTTTGTTCAGTAGATGCCAAAAGCACTTAAGCAAAATGACAGAAAGGCACGCTCCATTTAGCCACAACTTTGCCAATTATGGAAATGCAGAGAAATAGTCTGTTGTGAGACCCCTTCTACTCTTCCAACTGCCATAGCAGTGAATCATAGAAACCAAACTATTTGTCGAAGAAGTTTTCCAAGGGAAGAAATTTATAGATTTTTGGAATTATTTCCTTTTCATTTTCTCTTCCAGAAGTATCTTGAAGATTAAACTAAACTTATTCTTTTCCCTCTGAAGGCTACACCACCATCATAATTGATAATATTTCCCTTGACTTAAGAATTCGACTGGGACCTAAGCAATCTGCCACTACGTGTTACGCCCTCATAGCCTGCTACTCACCCACCACCATCCTGTCGCTCTGCTGCAGAGGAGAATTCCCTTGGGCAAAGCTGTGAAGATCTAAGGTGCTAGTCAGAATAAACAGCACTAACCTCAAAATCTATTCTGGCTTTAAAGCTACCACACAATGGTGATAAACACCAAGCGAATGTCATACTGAAAAGAAACCCAGTTAGCTACAAGGAAGCAACTCAAATCTCTCACTCTGAATATAACTCACGTTGTTTGGTCCTCAACTTGTGTTCCTTCTCCTCTAATGCTGTAGCATGTACAAGCCAACCACTTAAAGTAATCCCACTGGCAACAGTCCCCCAGCTCTCACCCAGGGAACAATGATTTCCACTCTTGGTTACATATTACAGTAGTGCAACTAAAACAAAGTCCTAGAGAAAGCATTTTCTATTAAAAAAAGACAGTCAGATCAAAATCTAAACATTCATGGGAAAGCAGAAAATTCACTTAGCCATTTTAATGCAATTTTCATTTTTATGCTACTATAAAAACATGAAAACGACAGTATTTGTATGTAGTAGCTTAATAATAAATATCTAGAAATTTCATGCAGAAATATTGAATTTATGGAATCTCATTTGTACTACCAAAATGAAGTGCTGTAACAGAACTGAGGTAGAACTTCGCTCAACATCCAGGATCTTTCCTGCTACCATGTCAGACCAGAAACAGACTGCAAAGATATTGCAGATTTGTGGTTTCTTTAAGTCTTGTAGCCATGGTATGGTAATGATGCAAGTTCACAAATTAGTACTAAGGCTGATGGAGAACAAAGGAAGACCAAGTCTGACCCTAGAAGTCTACTTCAGAAAGCCTTTAACTGGCCCCATCAGGAGAACTTGGAACTGAATTCCACTCTTTTGCAGAGGACTTCAAAGTTGGGGCAAGGTGCTAGGAAAAGGTGCTTGCTTTTCTCCCCTCCCACATTTCAACCCATCTGTAGAAGACCAGAAGGTGTTTAAAAAACGTGTGGATGAGGTGCTTCGGGACATGGTTTAGTGGGCATGGGTACTGGGTTGATGGTTGGACTCGATGATCTTARAGGTCTTTTCCAACCTTAATGATTCTATGATTCTATGATTCTAATCAGAAGAAATGGGAAACCATCACCCTAAAAACACATGCGCAAAAAAATCATTTGATTTAAATACCCACATATATTTTCATGAAATATGCGTATCCATCGCAAATAAATTCCACATTGTCTTCCTTTCCCAGGTCCTTTGCAGTATGAGGTGGGCTGTTGCCAGCATTTTATATTCAAAAACCTGTGAGTTAAAGACTCCACAGAGGAAATAAAAAAAACCTCTATTGCATTACACTTCACTGTGCTGTCTCGGCTTGTCTGTGTCCAACAGAACTGTAACATCTGCATCGAAAGCGAAAACTGATGTCGTTGCTGTCCTGACTGCCTAGTCTCTACCACATTAACCTGCTTTAGCAAATCAAATCCAAGCAGCATTTACTGTACTCTGGCTTTTCCTAAGAGACCAGATTAGCACCTAATTCCATTTATTTTTGTTAATACTGGTCACAAATGTCATTTCAGGTAAGAGTGCACATCTCAGCAACACCGAGTGCAAAAGAACACCATTTTTGGTCACTACCAAATCCCACTGGACTTGGTGAGGTCAGATAAACACAAGCTTTTCTTTCTTGCCTTCCTACAGTTAGCTTGAGCGGTACAAAGAAACTAAGCGGCACAGAAGGTAAAAATGATGCCATTTGTACCACAGAGAGATGAGCAAAGACTGGACTACAGTTTTTGAAAGTCAGACACCTATTCCTATGTACTTTTACCTGGAAAGGGAGGCAGCAGTATCTTGGCTCCCGTGCAGAATCCATGGGAGATTGGGTCTGCGCAGGAGGAGCACTGCTCTAAGGTGCCTTCATTGCTCATTGACTCACCTCACCTACCACCATGTTTAGATAGTTCCATCTGGAGCGCAGAGGGGTTCTGTTTAGCAAAGCCTCACTTATGCATGGAGCTTCCACCCAGCAACGGTCCYGCATGTAATGCTCAAAACTGGTTCCAAACCTCTCAAGTTCTGGATTTTCATTCAGGTTCTGGCCCTGACTGTCAGGTGCTTAAATATGTGATTTGTTTGACGGACTTCTATTATGTTTAAAAATGTGCTTAAATGTAAGTGTTGGCATAAGAGCTTTGCTGAATTGGGGCCGTTTAGCAGGAAGTCTGCCTCTGAGATCATCACAATGTTTTAAAGTTGGAGATTGTGCAACTATTATCCTTTATTGCTCATTTTATGCCAAAGTCTCTCTTTCTTTTTACATTCCTCTTAAAAGCAAAGCTATTTTGGAGCATTTAATATTATTTAATCTCTTTACTCTGGCAGCATAGAAATTACAGGGACCATTACAATGGTCCTGTGTGCGCGTATGCTTTATTGATGTATATGCTGACCTAATATCAAATTGATTTTGCTCAGCTTTTCTGCTGACCATGGAAAAATGCAAATTGGGTATTATATTTGCACACTAATTTTATTGGGCCCCTGTGTCTTCATAAAAAGATAAAGTTTGGGCTAATAAAAATAAAACATTTCTGGTGCTAATATAGGCAAATGTTTATGTAGGCAGGTAACAAATTGGTTTGTCATTTAGGGGAACATAAAGAGCACTAAAATCATCTTTAGGCAAAATAGATTGGTGGCTTTTGCTTAGCTTTTAGCTTTCATTTGCAAAATCAATTTAACGTAGCAGAGTGTCTCAAAGACAGGGTGACACAGGATTAAGACATTCATTGTGTTCCCCCTCCATAACTCCCCCTTATTCAGAGGCCCTGGGATTTGAGTTTGCTCTTGTTTAAAGCAAATTAAATATATTCCAGCAGAAAAAAGAAACACTTAGACTTACTCCATATGCAAGCACAGGGGCAGGGTAGAAAAGTGGGACTCTGTTCTGAAGGTARGTGCTGAAAGAGTTATCAACACTTGTTAGTGCCACCAGGAATTTGAAAGTGTAATRCTAGTATGATCTCCTTGCCTGGCTATTTCTTTGTTCCTCCTTCCTCTTCCCTCTTTAAGTCCTCTGTAACAATGCCTTTTGCATCTCTTTAACGGCCAACAATCTCTGCTGGAATGCAGCTAAGTGAACTTCGATGACAGTTTAAGTAGATGGGCACATATCAACAGCATAACTTCTATTTATTGAAATGAGTTGACCTATTTAAATCCCAGAGCAGGCACTATTTCTATCCAGCTCTTGTTTTTCATCCCCTCCTTCCCTTTCCCTCCCTCAATTGCAGGGTATTTTGGAGGGGTTCCATGCAGTGGGAGGTTACCTAAACAGTTTYGATGTTAATACTTGACTGCATTTTCAACCTAATAGCCCAGCAAAGGAATCTGACTGTAAAGCAAAAGGCCAGAAATATCTCCTGGTAAAATAATGCTGAAGCATAGATCAAACAACACTGCAGAGCAAAATCAGAAGTGGCAAACGACTATAGAGCAAGATCCCCCTTACCTCCCAGCCCCACTTGTTTGTTTTTAATTTTCATTACATCTTAGAAGCAACCATTTTTCCATTTGGGCTTTCTGATACTGGCAGCTTGCTACACTTCTGAGGCTGAAAAATTAACCACATGCAAAACCAGTCAAGGTACACTCACATCTTTCCTCCCTCCTCATCTCCACTAAAAAAAACACTCCCAAAAAAACCTGAGGTTTTGTTTTTAAATTATACATACGCTTTTGAACATTGGAACATACAGTCCTATGAATAAGAATAGAAATCTGGAATATGAACAGCACATTATCATCCTCAAACGGCCAAGGTGATGACAACTCACAATTAAGGATGCAGACAGCAGCATTTAATGTCACCTACCTGCATCACCATCATATCATAACAGTTTAGCAGGCAGGTCCCCAGCCTGCTTTCTTTTTCCCTCTCCTGCTTTGCTATTTATAAAGTCAGGTTGGAGTGTAGATAAACCTCTTGCCCTCCAGAGACCAGAGGCAGGCAGTAAATTATGGGAAGGCTAAGTGGTACATCAAATGTGTCTCCTCAAAGCTATATATCATCTTGTTAAATTTGATGTCTAATCCCAGAACCCCAGAAATCATTCCCAAAATCCCAGAAAATGCATGTGTCCTTCAGATGATATAGAACAAGAAAGTAAAGTTTACGTGCAAGGAAAAGAGAAAAACACCAAGACAAAAACATTCTAGCCATGATTTGCTAAAAGTCTTCATTTTACTTGAGTGTCTTTCAATGCTATTTCGTTAAACTCCATAGAGCCAGAACTCACCCATCTGTATTTGAAAACATGAACTCTGATCTACAGCACTCATTATTTTTTTTTCTTGCAACGGTCGACGTTAAATTACAAACTGAATAAACCATAACATGCCCTATTTATCTCTCTAAAAATTTTACACCAGATAGAAATGCAGTAGCTTATGTGTGTAGGAGCACTTCTCCAGTTACCACCAGTTACAATAACAAAGATCTTCAGCCATTCCATGGGATTCTCTTAACTGAGCTCCACAACCCCAYATCAGTGAAGATAAGGTAAGAACACTAAGGAGCAGCCTGCAGCCACAAAGGAAGCGGGCCTCATCTTTAGGGAAGGAATCGATACTAACTAGTACACATCTTGCTCTCTCTTTTCACAGCTATCATCCCTCTAGAAATGCTCACCATCCCGGTAGCCTTCACTTTATACAAAGGGATAGAAATAAAATATTCAAATGCAAGACATTTCTACCTGCAATACTACAGTTACATGGGTATCTTTCAGTTTGTCTTTAAAATCCAGGGATTCAAAAGATACTGCTAGGGCCTGTTATAAAGCAACTCTCTATCAGCTCTCTGCAGTGGAGAGGGCTAAGGCTATGTTTGTTTGCTACAAGTATGCATGGGCTGAAAGATAAGAGAACAATTTATGTCAGAATTTCAGCCAAGATAGCAAAGAGGGAATTACCAACCACTCACAGAGTAGTCCAGCAGCTACAGGAACAGCCAGGACACCTTTGTTCTGTTCTTTCCAGTTTTGATGTGAATTTGCCTGTGATTAACTTCAGTGCTTAGATTTTCCCATATAAAAATTGAGCAAAACCACATGTGCTTCAGAACAGAACTGAGAGTCCCACTACAGCTATACTCAAAACTCCTCTAGTTTCTCTGAGACGCAGAGCCACATCCTCGCACTCATCATGATCCTTCCAAGGAAGACAGTGCTGAAAAGGACATCTATAGCTGCCATGAGATGCAACTCCAGAATCCTCCAGTCCAGCACCTCTAACCTCTCAAGGTCAATGGATAAAATRACAGGGAAGGCACAAGCTGCAAGACGACATGCAGAAATCAGGAAAGATATTTCTYGGAAGCTGTAACTGGAAAACCTCTACTCACTAGAGCCACGCCTCATATTCTTCACTTAAGAAACAGGCAAAAAGCGCAAAAGGAGCAGAAGTGAAAAAAAAAGGTGGAAAGGCATGAAATGGTGGACAAAGCTGGATAGATACCTACTCAAGTATCTTGTTCTAAGTAGGGCCAGGTCTCATTCGGGGGGGGGGAAGTGAAAAGCAACGAAGGTTTCAGCCAGCTGGCCTAAAGGCTCAAACCTGAGGGAGCAATGAAGCAATACAGCCAACACAGTCAATGGATTCATCTCCTGTATTCCACCTTTTAGACACTGACTTGAACAACATGAACCTTTCTCTCTTAYTCTTCCCAAAACACTCATTGTAAAGAAGTGGGGACACTCCATGCTCAATTACAAGGACACAGGAAATGATTCTTTTTCTTATTTTTTTTCTTTTTGCTGCATCAGACCCTCCCTGGGAGGAAGGAGAGGGCCTGACAGATTTAAGCAGAGTAAAGCCTTCAGTGTACAAGACCTGGCTTGAAAGCAGTGATCCCAGGCAGSACGTGCAAGGTGCTCTGCAAGAGGTTTTGGCCTTTACTGAACTATGACAGTGTGTTCTTCGGTAGCTGAGCTAGCGGTCAATAAAAAGCAACCTGCTGAAATGAGATTCATGAAGAGCATTGTTCCTCAGAACGTGACACTGACCTCTCCAGGAAGCATCAACACTCTCTCCAGAGAGAGGCTTGAGCCCGCAAGACAAGGAAAAGACACCAGTGAATAGGCTCTCTTCACATTCACAGCTTGCCCGAAATCAGAATTCAGACCTGAACATGCAGCACCAAAAATTAAGATGCTCAGTAGAGGTTCTTACACACCAAATTCAAACTTTGAAATACCTCAGCAAGATGGGGGATGCAGACTATCCTCAGGGCTGAAACACTCACACATGTCCCTGAACCAGCCAGAAGCAAATCCTTCTTTACTGTAATGTTAGACATTGGTTTTGAATCAGGATGAGAAACAGATTCTTTTTATTGTAAGGAGGATGGCAAAGATGAGGTGGAAAGTGTCCCCTTTTCAAAAAGAAATGGGGTGACCTGTCCTGGACACACTGCCAGGCCCCTGCTTTTGTTTTTAATCCTCCCTGTGGACGTGATGTCAGGGAGTCTGTGGCTTGGGAGGAGTCTCAACAGTCCTAAAGCAGCTTTGCTTAGGTGTATGTATTCCAGTCACTTTTGACTATGACTCCAGCATCAGCAGTGTCACAGGCACGACCTCAGACAGAAGCGTACTAAGAATATTTGACCTATACCACATATCCCGCAGTCTGGCAGGAGAAAGTCCTGACACACCCTTATCCTTTCCTTCAAAAAGAAACTGGTGAGATGCATGCCCAGAAATACAGCACTTTCCATCCTCATTAAGGGCCAAGAATTAAGTAAGCTTCCATTYTTATTCAGATGCTGCTTATGACATTTTCCCCTCTGTTGCAAAAACAATTATCGCAAAGCTGTTTAAATTCCACCTGGACACATAAAACCTTCTCCCACTCGAACCAACCTGCCACATCTGTCCCCTGCCTTACATCAAACCGAGAACAGTTCCTCTCACAGACATGATTCTTCTCTAAGATCTCTGTAAGCACCACATTAACTTCACGTGCAGACAAGTGTCTACCAATCCTAATTGTCCTTTTTGTCCCATCATTAGTTACCAATAAATTTCAGAGGCGCAGTCAATCAATATAGCATGGTGCGTATGTGCAAACACATTTTGTTGTCTGCATACACGCACACTGGAAGGCTGTTTGAGCTTTGTAAACCATATCTAGCCAGCAAACTGTTAAAACAATTTATACACACACGCACACTCAGTCTCTCAAGGCAATAAGCCTATGGAGAATTTT
The DNA here is from genome assembly GCA_030449065.1 of Oceanodroma leucorhoa. Taxonomy (NCBI): domain Eukaryota; kingdom Metazoa; phylum Chordata; class Aves; order Procellariiformes; genus Oceanodroma; species Oceanodroma leucorhoa. The sequence continues at coordinate 1,302,145 of JASVER010000010.1, read as the reverse complement.
AATTAAAGTCAAAGGAGCCTTTAAAAGTAGAGGGGGAGAAATCTAGCACAGCGAGAAATAAATTAATAAAAACACGCTCCAAGTTGAAGCTCAAGGGGACCACTCTCAGTCATCATTTATTTAAAGGATGGGACACGTCAAAGATAGGAATGTCAGGTGGGAGATGCTGTGAAGCAGCAGAGGACAGAAAAGGGACTGATGAACTGGATGCCACAGCTTCTGTAGCAGATCATTTTTTGTCACATAGGTTGTATTTGTGGCTGGCCACCTGCTGCTTGATATTCACTGCCTCTCAAAGTTAGTCACTAAAATATCTCTGTTCCCTTTCACATTTGATCTGGCAAGGACCTTTTAGCTCATCTAGACCATCCTCATCTGGCCAGCACCCAATTTCTGTGGAAAACTACTCCATTGTCTCACCCTGAGGATATTTTTCTTGGTATTCAGCCAGCAATTTCTTTTGCTGAATTGCAATCTATTTCTCACTTGCCTCTTTCCCTTGGTGTTTATATTTTTTAAAATGCCTTAATTTTGTATGCATTGTTGTAGCTTTTGCTCAGGCCGTAGAATATTCCAGAGGAACTAACTGACCCCTTCAGATGAACCCTTACACACAGGCACAGCACAGATCTGCTCAATTCTCATGTCCTTACGATCTTTTTACAGAGAAAGTTTCAATGCTCAGATGAGAGCTGGCATTCTGCTCTTCACCTGTCATTCTTGGAGCCACTGTATCATATTTCCTAGCCTTTTCCATAGCAGGGGGAAGAGATTTCTTCACTTGAGGCCAGTTGCAAACAAGCAGTGCCACATTGCTTAGCTTTAACAACTCCCAGTATCAGCTGCTACAGCAAGCTCTTGTCACCTCRGCCTGTCTGTCTTGTAACAGCTCACTGGGGTGAAGATGCTTGTGTGGATCAGTGTCCTCAGCAGCCTCTTGGGTCTCCAGCCCTGTATTCARGGGAATATAATGCTTCTAGTTGGTGCTTTGTCACAAACCTCCCAGCATCAGATGCAAATGAAAGTAATCATCCATAATAAATCATGTGATTATGCTGGAAACCCATGCGTGTCTGATCCTTCAACTACAAGAATTATGGAGATCCAATATTAACTGCATATCTTGACACTCATTATCTCTTTTACAGAGTGTTGTGCTGTCTATTCTTTGCCAGCCAGATCCCTTGGTAGAGACAAAAACTTCATGGATTGATAAGATCCCACGTCAATTTCCATGCAAAAACATGGAAGTGTAACTCATTTCCAACATTAAAAAAATACTGAAATTATTTGAAACGTTAATACATATATTTATTAGTGAATGTAAATTGAATTATGTTTTGCCCTTTGCCATAAAGGAAAAAAAAAAAGCCCTCTTCTGGAAAGAGGGTTAGAAAGGTTAAAAAAATGAAGAAAGTCAAAGTCATTACATTCCAATCAAACTTGATAAATATGTAAATTACAGCAACTAAACAGTTGGCTTTGACAAATTACTTCCACGTAATGGATTTTTCATAGTAATGAGGCTACAGTGCAATTGTTTTTTTAAAGCCTTACATTTCTCATTAATACAAAGCGTGAGTCAGTGTGCACAATGGGGATATTTACCAAAAAAAAAATTAAGAGGAGAAAAAAATTCAGACGGCAGTTGACATCACAGAGGGATGCCACAGCCTGAGATGGTGTCATTGCTTCCATCAGCATTGACATATTGTTGACTGGTCTTTAATTAAGTGGCTTAAACTCAAGGAGCTACTCAATGCCAAAAGAAGCATAAAGCCTAGGACTTTGCCGCTTGCAATTCATTTGTGATATGTTTATCCATCCAGCGCTATCAAAGATGCCAGCTACATATGCCTAGCAAACTCTACAAGACCTACGAAAAAGGAAAAAGTTGCAAGAAAATAACTTCAATGACCTTTAAGTAACTTCCCTTCCCACCTGTATCCTCCTGCTTCATTCGTCTTTGACACTTCAGACCATGTCAATCATTGTGGCATCTGTGCACCTCACTATYTTTCTAAAGTAGGCTGGACACTAGTCAATAGAAAGATTCATGCAGGAAGATGACCCTCCTTCATAGAGTACTGCTTTCAGTTGCCTTTCCATTGTCCTGAGAATAGCCTGGTATTCAGTAAGGCATCTCACAGCTTTTTACTCTAGAATTCTGCTTCATTTGATGCAACCTATTTCAGAACATCCAAAGCACAGCATCAAAGGTTGTTTGAGCCAGCAACAGCTTTTCAAAACAAAGGGGCAATGATTGCAGTGAAAATATCTCCAGAAACATGGAGGATTCTTTGCCATGCATTCAGCTTTAGCAGGACCACACCACACAGGGTTGTGGGGGTGTTGTCCYGTTTAGTGCAGACTGCTGGCAATCAACCAGCCAATCGCTGGTACCATTCAGACTCTGTTTGGATGACCACATTCAATGGCCTATAATTGAAATGGACTTCTCTGTTCCTARTCAGCAGGGTTTTCTCTGCAGATATCTCAGTACATCCCCCCCCCCCAATTTAAATAGGAAAACAGAGATTAATTAAGGGGGGAAGGGGGGGGGGGGCAGAGAAGATTAGTCCATGTCCCCATGTTCCCCCTCCCCACCCCCCCCATCCTTCGCACCATCCTGTACAAAGCCAAATTACCCTGGTGCCAACAGGGCTCAGTTCACATATGCTGCACGGTACAGAAGTTCCTGAACAAATATAGGGGAAATTTCAACATGCATGYCTATGTCACATTTGATACAATTTTGGCTGCTCAGCCCTTCCTGTTTGAATGAGGGCTGTATCCACAACCCCTCACTATGAGGAATTTTGCCACCTGGCGTTTGAATTCCTGAGCCAAGCCTACAGAACTGAGCTTATATTTACCCCCACATACTCTCAGTGCACCCAAGGGTCAGCCAATGCAGGATGGTGATAGATCAAAGACTATGCTGCTGATTTTAAGTTATTTAAAGTAAAAACAACCCTTCTCACCCCAATCTGTKGAAAGTATATAAGGGTGAGGAAGGGAAAACACAGCCAGGGGGAATGTCAGCAGGAAATAAGGACAGAGGAGGTGGAGGAGAGGACTGTTTATACGTCTTCTAATAAGCCTATAAACCCTGGCTATATCTCTGCATGCATGCATTTCTTTTGCTGATATAGGATGCATACTCCATGTAATGCTATTCTTGTGAGCCAGGAAAATCTGCATGTAATACAGCAGGAGAATGCTAATGACCTTCAGCTGAGCTGGAATCCAACACTACTTCCCTTTATCAAAGGTAGACTTCAGAGTGAACAGTCAACCTTGGGGTTCCTYGTGGACTTAAAAATCAGTGAACACAACATGACCACATACGTCCCTGTTTGTGTTGTGTCCCCCAGTTGGACAGGAGTTGATAATCCCTCCCAAATATCCCTCAGGCTATAGCACGGGTATTTTTCAAGCAGCACTTTGTCAGCAAGAGAAAAGCAATTTCAAGCCCATTCAGGTGATGAATACTTGAAGCAAAGATGGATTAAACGGCTTGCCCAACACAGGCTACTAAATCATTGGCATAACTGTCAGCAGAACATCTGTACTCCATCTCCTCATGCCTCCCTGTCCCCACCAGGTTGTGGGGACAGTCCCTGCTTGGTCTGACCCACATCTCTGATGGAAGCCACGTTACCCAATCATACTATTCTCCAGTCACAAACACGTGAGAGATTTGGAGCTATTTCAGATGAAAGAAAAGTTAATAGAGATACTCCAGACAAGTGGAAAAACAACAGCAGCAACTGATAGACTTAACCCTGCTGGCTTTACCAGTAAATGACACAAAAGCTTGATTTGAATGAAAAGCTAGGTCAGCACTTGCAACGACTGTCTTCTCAGTTTATGAGCTGATTTAGAAGAAACAGAGAACAGATTACTCCTAATTTGCTTTATCTCTGCATTCCTGATCTATTGATTATAATAATTGTAAAAGCTATCTTCCCATTAGCCACAATTATTACCGTACAGACAGCACGCAAAAGTCAGAGTGGATTTAAGCAGTTTTGTTTCCAGAGTGCTGGTGTAAYGCAGTCTTGCACATTTCCAAGGCAGAGAAGGAAAAATAAAGCTTCCATGCCATTAAGCTCAAGCAGATTTTCTCATCATTGCAGAATTTAAACTTGCAAACCAGACATGTCCACACTGATGACATTTAGAACTGAACCCTGGAGARATTTTTCAGAAGTTGTCAAGGCTAAGCTCAGACCACTGTTCTAATTTTGAGAAAGCTTCTAAAATTATGGAAAACTTTTTGAAGGTCATTATCATCTATCAAACACATGATGTAGCGTTGTCTGAATATGAGGATAGAAGTCAAAAATCCTGTGTTCTTTTTGTTGCTCTTCCACTGAACTGATGAGTAACCTTTCAAAAGACAGTCAAGAATAAATCCACAAACTGATTTAGCAACTAAAGTAGCCTAAATCCCATTTAAGTCCATAGTTTAGATCTTCAAAAACTGCATTCAACTGCTACCTAGTTGAGGAGACATCAGTATCCGTAGGCAACCAGAGTTCTCCTTTTGGCCAAGTCCCCCAGAAATCCACATCCCTCTGCCTCTCCTACTAGTTTTAGCAGACATTTCCAAAGCGTACCTAGTGGAAGAGCACCACAAAAACACAGTGGTAAAAAAACAGTGGCAACGATCCCCRATTTGTTCAATACTTACAGGCTCAGCAGACTTACCCATCATGTGGGAAGTCCCCAGGCAAAACCTCTTCTCAGCCTGAAGGCACCTGAAACTACATTCACACTTCCAGGAGTACCCTAAACATATTATACTGCAGGATATTTTTTTTTTAAAGTATATAAGTATGTAGCRTTAAATAGCACATGAACCAGAATCCTGTTTTCCCTCCTTCCACATTGACATCCTGAATACTAAGTTATAGGATCATGATTGCTCTTGCTCAAAAGCTAACCCAGTGAGTATTGACTTGGATGACAAAGAAAGGTAGCTTCAGCATGAAGAAAATAAGAGCCTCTTCCCACCCCCAAAGCCTGAGGATGTGCCCTTTCTGAAGGCTCTCATTTAGAATACASGCAGTGTGGAAAACCTAAAATTACAGGGATTGTGTCAAAATATTGTTTCTCTTTCCCAGTCATCCTCTGACTTGCCTGTCTAACCCCAGGAGAGAATCCAGGGTAAGAGCRCCTTCTCTGTGCTGACAAAACAAGTGAATTTAAGATACAGACAGAATTCAAGGTCTGTTTTTCAACATGCTCTACTTGGGTGTCTCGAGTTGGCTGTTTTTCTGTGATTTTTCTGGGAGCACAGATGACTACTGAAAGGCTGATGGTTCTTGTAAASAGCAGATCAGATGCCTTCAAAATTGGCAGAGGGACTGTACATACCCACACTACTTTTTTTGACCTGTATTTTCACAAGTCTTGATTTATTTTCCTCCATTTTATTAACACTAGTAATGATTACCTGGTTTTATACATTGCTTTGAAATCCTTGAATGGAAAAAAATTTACATCTGCATCCATTTATTATTAAAAACAACTTATGCCTGTTTCTTCTCTTCACTGGGAAACAATTTGGAAAGCACTTTCCCAAAATCTGCACCTTGATCACTCAGTATTTTATCTACAAAAATGCAGACCTCAGGTTGTTAGGGTTTTTTTGCTTGAATGGATAGGAGATGTCAGAAGGGGGGGGGGGGGGGGGGGGGGGCTAGAACCACCCTAACAAACCTTTCTTGAGAATTTGGTTCTTAGTATATTCCTTTCCTACTCCTCTAGCTGTGGGTCACATGTATAGTGGCCTTTCATGGCAATGTATGTCCAGATGATACTAATATAAGTCAATAGTGGATATATTTTRCTTTTATTTTTAATATGCCATTTAAGCCTTTTTTTGGATAGAAAAAGAGAACCTGAGCTGCATACAAATGCATCACAGCACCTCATGTTTACTGTTAAACATGAATTAAATCTGAGTAGCTTGGCATATCTCTATAATAAAAAAGGYACCATCAATAAGATTTCATTAAATGGAGAGCTAATGTGTAACAGCCTTATATCAGATTTGTGAAAACAGAATTTCATAACAAGGCTGGGAGAAGTATTATCAAGGACCTAAGTAGAAGAATCTGTCTTTCTCAATACTGGCGGAATTTGTATTTTAAGAGTGTTCTTTCCTATTGAGATCTTCATTGACTTGTACAAAAATACCGCTTTTAATCTCAAATCCCCACTGGCATTTTCATATAAGGACTGAAAATGCTATTGGGCTTTAGAGATTTAATGAAGGAAAAATATTTCTATTAAAGTGTGTAATTTTTTTTATTTTATTTTTTTTAAACACAACATTTTCTGAGGAACCAGGGAAACAGGATTATTTTAAGCTCTGAAAAACTGACTAACCTGTGCCCTTGTAGAACTCCTGCTTCACAAAGAAAGCTTAACAGCTGTGGCAGAGCCTGTAGGTGCACTTGAAAAGGGACCCTACTGTCCCAAGTCACATACACACTGAGAATGCCAAGCCTGGAGAAGGTAGCAGCAAGAGAGGAAAAGAAATGTCCCCATGCAGTCAAGTTGTTTATGCTAAACTGCTGCATCATTAAGCTCCATTCTGAAATGTCAAAGATGGCAAAAACTCACCAAATAGCTACTAAATCTTCTACATTAATGGACTGATCCTCTCATCTATTCACGTCAAAAATATTAGGTCTGGCTGGGTAGGTAACAAATTCACTGTTGGGGTAAATGAAAGCCACTCCATCAATTTAGGCAGAATTGCACCCATTGGCTCCTCTGATGAGATAGACTCTGAAGTGTGTGATACAAGATCCCCTTCATATTAATTCTCACAGTACTGCTTTTGTGAGGGTAAAAACCTTTGTTTTACCTGTGGATCACCCATGTCTTTATCATATGAATATTCATTACAAATACAAATTCCTTTTCATATTGAGAAAGAGAGTGCACTTGACACCAGGAGGCCTCTCAACAGGACACTGCCAGGGTTGACAAGCTCAACAGTAGACATAAGTTACAGCAGTTGCTCTATTTGTGTGCAGAGCTCACACAAAGTTAAATTTCCTTGATTTAAAAAAGAAAAAGAAAGGCTATTTTTTACTTAGCAACGAAACAGATCACTGAGCTAAAGCAATGCAAGCCCTATAATAAGTTACCTACTGTAACAACAGCTGGGCCAAGGAATTATATGAAAAAATACTGTGACAGTAGAAGAGGGTAGCCCAGAAATAAATACCTGACTTCTCATGATATCCACTACTTATCTCATACTCGGACAGCAAACTCTAAAGAAGGGTTGTTTATCTAAGGAGGTGTAGATAACAGGGCACCCAGACACCATCACAAACAGGGAAAAGGGTCATCTCCTGTTTCCGAAGTGAGACAACCTTGGCGAAAGGAGAGACTGATGAAAAACTAGTTCCTCATAACTGATGGAGCTAGTGTAGTTTTCAACAGGCCTTCAGATCCAGAGCTTCATCACAGCCCAAACAATAGCCTGGTTTGACCTTTCAGTTCCCTTTCCCATGTTTAGCTGCCCATCTTGCCTATTTACATTCTCAGGGCTTTCAGGTAAGTAGCATTTCCCCCTAAGCATGAAATTGTGGACAAAAAGATTATTCTGCCATTGACTTCAAAAGATCCATGATTGCCCTGTGTGCTTATAGACTAGCCAGTACAGCAGAGYATCTTACTACTTGAAGTTTCTGTGACTAACAATAAGGTAAGCCTAAACTGCAATTGGGAATTCACATAGCTTGCTGCACCAGGTAGATGATTGGTGTCAAAGAAACTGGTAGTTCATTTCAGAAGGTTAAAAAGCTTAGCAGAAAAAAGTGAAATTTGACAAATCTGCAGAATATGGACAATCACCTGAAGTATCTGGAAAAGCAAACATTCCATCTGTGGCTCCTGTGCATAAAAATAATTTTTATTTAAACCTAATTAAAACAGTGATGAAAAAGATCATCCTTGAATTTTTTTATTAAAATAAGCATGTTATTTGGTGGATATTTTGATAGCTACACATCCGATCTTGACACACAACTATTTTACCCTAACTGCCTCAATTTATTTTTTGTGGTGGGTAGGGTACAGGCAAGCATGATAGACCATGATCTGATCTCATTTATTACTCTTGAAATAGTCCCATGCAGGCGGACAGCTCAACTGCAAAGACAGACATAGTTTTGATGTTTGGATTAACAAGCATCCAGAAGTTCCTACTTTTACTCAATTGTCACCCAAAAGTATGCAAATAGTCACAAGAGAACTTTTTTGGTTTTGCATGAAGGCAATCAATATTATCAGAGCATTTTTACAGTGGCGGTTCTGGCTCCTCACTAGAGAAATAAGACATGCACTGCGTTATGCGCTGCATAAAAACACAATCCTTCCTCGAACGCTGTCACAAAACTGGCAGAATATTTCTATTCTTCCACTTTCTAAGCATAAACAGGAGAATAAAAATCTGATTTGACGACACATGATCTGGATAAGACAAAGGTCCATCTAACCTCCTGCTTTGTCTCCAGTAATAGTCACTATTGTATGCCTATGGAATAAAAAAAGCACAGAGTACACAGAAAGAGATTCTTCCTCAGCCATTCCTTCCCAGACTCTGACAGCTAGGCTTTTTTTTTTTTATGATGATGTTTACTTTAAAACTTCCATAGATTTTTCTATCAAAAGCCAGACTTACTGTCTACCCAAACCAATTTACCCAACTTTTGGTTCAGAACCGTTCTGAAAAACATTAATACCCCAGTCATGAACAGCCTCAAACTTTGGATACGGGTGAAAACTTTACAAGCGATCTCTGTCACTACAGAGAACCAAACAAAAATCCCGGTACTGTAGAAAAAAAACAGTGGGTCAGGTTCAAACCATGAGGGACCATCCTTCAGCCAGCATAAATTGTTACCGCTCCATTGAAGCCAATGGAACTATGACTACTTGCCTCAGCTAAGGAACTGCCCTGAGTCACTGGCTCATCTCTAATGGCGCTGCCAGGGGACAAGGTGGGTGGAAAGGAGAAAACAGACAGGGAGGAAGGTTGATGTAGAGCAGCAGACAGTATATTTTTTTTTAAACAAGCTGGCAGTGTTAATAGAAATCCTCTCTCTTCCACTGCATTCTTATGCAAAGCTCAGATCTGAAGGTTACCTGCTTCCCCAGTGACTTGAAATGGAATTTTTTGTAAAGTAATCTCTTCAATCTGTCTCTTCCTCTATTTACAGAGCATAAAAGTAACCATAAAATGCCACCGTTTTTGAGCAAATCTAATCTGCCYTTCCAGTAATACCAGGCCACACGATGATTATCTCATTTTCTCTTTGACAAATGTGGAATAATTGGCTGGTGATTGTCAAAAAAATGCATGTCTCTACATTGGATAAATAACAGTAAAGACAAATAAAAAATATGAAACACTAAGCATAGGCAATAACAGGCTAATGTCTCTGACCGGTGACCTGTTCTGCAGAGTTAGTGACACAGAGCAGTCTGTCATTTTCTTTACACTGCTTATGACTCTTCCAATCCTCTTTTCCACTTCAGTTTCAGACAAAGAAAGAGGAAAAAAAAATATAAGATGAGAAAAGAAAAGAAAACTATTTGCTTTTGCATGAAGTGGGGGGGAGTGGGGGGGTGGGAGGGTGGGAAATCAAGTTCTTACCAAAAGGAAAGCAGTGAAATAGCCTGGTTTTGGACAGCCTTTTTACAGAGAGACAAGGTCAAAAGTTTCACTCAGTTATATGTGGATGGAGAGAGAGAGTCTTAACTGAAGCTCAACAAATGCAGGATGCAAACAGTAAAGAGGAGAGACAAAATAAGCATCTATTCCAGACTCCTAATTATCAAGGACTGGGAGAGGAAGAACCTGTCCTTGGCAAATCCAAAGCATCACCAAGTCCAGCGAGAAATAACAAGCAGTCAAAACAAAACAGTGACAGGCTCAGTAGGGATGCTACTTCTGCAGCAGGTACGAGCTGCAGGAGTGCCAGCACACCGTCAACCAACCTGATGTGACCACTGAAAAGCACAACACAACTCTTTTCCCTGAAGAAAAGCAAAGAAGTTTCACCGCATGACTGAGCAACCCATAACCATATCTGGGTCAGACACAGTCTCTCAGATCCCAAACTCAAAGGAGAACTATCCTCTCCCATTCAGCTTGACTTTTACAGGTAGAAACCTTGGATATATTTAGKGTGCTGACAATGGCGAGGCTTGTACGTCGGTCCCAGCAGTCAAACAGCACAGAGCCAAGCTGATGTGAAAGTCCCTTTGCCAGCACTAGCAACAAATGTTACATGGAAAAAAAGGTCACTCGTAGCCTCAGGCAGAAGAATGGAGAGTTCCTCTGGCGCCCTGGAAAAATACAGGAGAGCAAAGTCTGACAAAGGAAGTCCTGAGGCTGCAGGAAAGAGATTAGGCAGGAACAGATCCAAGAAGATACTCAAAAAACCTCTGTCCTTTTTGAATCCATGGAATTTAGATGATAAAGGAGGAGTCAGGCACCTAGCTGCCTTCTTGTACCCTGGCTTTCAACCAGGATTCATCCCACCTGGCTTTAAGTATTTAAGTAATGAGCCAACAACCTCCAGAGGGCAAAGCAGGTCTTAGTGGGATCAGGCACTCTCTGCAGCTTCCAGTCTCCTTGCACTGACTGCAAAGTAAGCCTGCAGTCTCCAACCTGGGCAGCTCAGGTAAATGCTCATATTTAGCTAAAATGAATCTTTACTTTAGTCTCTCTTCCTTTTTGCCTCTGTGAAATAAAGATCAGCCCTTTCCTATTGCTAGCATATTCATACTTACCATAAGCAATTCTCAGTGCAAAAGCATCATTGTGCTTCTGCTTTACAAAGGAGTTTTACAGCTGGGAGTTCCAAGTAAAGCCTCAGATCGATTCACAGATACGGTTCTGTTAGGTGTAACACAGCCTACATTTTATTCCATGATGGCCTAATCCAAGCCAGGCCTTGGGAATACTCTATGGTGGGACAAAAGGTGGCATAAGCCAGGTTTGTATGGCGTGGAGAACAAAGAACTGGAAGAAAACTACGGAAGTCCTGCATAGGTCCAGCAACTGCGTTAAAGAATCCCCATTACAGTCATTACACTTTATTCCTGCACTTTCATTTTCCACTGTCACGAGACAAACTCTAAAGGCATATTTGCATTACCAAGGTGTTACCAAAGTGAAGTGAAACAGCTTAAACTTTCTTTTATAGACAATACATCTATTCATGGTAGATAAAGGGATTAAAGATCCTACTAAAATCCATTAGAATCAGGAGTGATACTGCCACATATTTTATTTTGCACTTTTATTATACCTTTCCTCCCAGGATCTTAGAGCACTTGTCAAATAAGAAATTAGGCTCTGCCATTTTAGCAGCATAAAATAAAAACTCTGCTTTCAGATAGAGAGGACAGCTATAGTGACAGCTGAAGGTCATACAGGGATAGAGCCTGGGTACTTGGGCTTGTGGGTTTCTGCTCTAAAGCCCATTCCCTTTTTCAATTAGAGGGATGACAGTGCCACATACACACGGTACTTAGGGTAAACATTTGTCTGAGTTCTTCATCTCCTCCTACCATTATCTGCACCATTTTTATTTGAATGCCTCATTTTTTTCCCAGAGTTTTCTGCAAAATTCAAATGAACCATGAACAAGAGAATGAGAGGTTTATTGAGCCATAGCAGGCTAGCACTACCCATGTTGCTGCATGATTCGAATACTTAAGTGGCCCAGATGCTCTAACATTCAATTAATGAATTCCAGAGATTTGGGAAGGGGGTGGAGGGAGGGGAAAAAAAAAAAAAAAAAAAAAAAAATCACACAAGATGTTGGCTTTGCCATTGCATTATCCTAGGTGTCTCACTCTGATGAAGGTTAATGAGGAGAGTTCAAATGCTAAGACATAATTAAATAGCAATAATTAAAGAAGCTGACACTGCTAGAAGCAGCAAACTGAAATAAAGTAAGATTGTTTCCCTTTAAAAGAAAGTAGGCAGTTATTGTCTAAACAAAACCCTAGCAGGTTTGTGAAATGGTTTCCCATATTCCAAAACATGAGGCAAGCACTCATTAATTGGTATCATTACACGTTTAATGCTGTTTGCCTTGCCTTCCCTGATCCCATTTGCCTATTTTTGGATTGTAGCCTCAGCACAAATAAAGCCCATTTGGCAAGACTGCATCCTGATCAGAGACAGCCATGTGGTCATCCTGGCTAACACAGAACTGAAAGGTGTTCATACATTCCCCAGGTAAGCGTGATATGAAAACTGAGAGGGAAAAAAATAGTAAGGCAGGCAGCGCTCTGACCCATAGTATTCTGGGAGCAGTCAGTGCAGGACATAAAAGCTAAGTCAATGTTTGGAAAACTGGAGTATTCAGATCCTGACTGCTATGGACATTTTGGAGCACTGGCCATCCCTGCTGCAGACTGAGTCATTCACACAATATGCAGCAGGAAAAAAAAAAAAAAAAAAAGAAGCAATTTCTACTATATTTTTCTAATTAATTTGCAGCTGCTAGTTAACATGCATCTTTTGTTAATGACATCAAAACTTCCCACTGTTCAGAAAATTTCACTGATTTACTGAACACTTAAGAATCACTCAGCACTGTCAACAGGGCAAGCACTGCCATGGTAAACACAAGTTTGCCTGCTGTTGAAACCTAACTCTGCATTAATGGAAATGAGGTGACAGATCCTGGCAAAAGCAATGTTCATGTGCACTGGTATCCTAAAAGATGTGACCATCMCATCACTTCCACAAGCCTGTCCCTCACACGGTTTATCCTGATAGATAATCATAGATGGATTATTCTAGCTAGCAGAAGGAAAGACAATGAAAGTGCTACGTAACTTTGTCAGTTAAGGGGTCACCTATACATCAACATGCCAAGTTCTGCGTTAGGTTCACACATCTAATGCTGCCCCAAGGATTTGGCAAAGAAAGTCAGGCCAAGAGAAGGTCACTTCAAGCCTGCGGACATACATTTGGTGGTGAATTATCAGGCACAGTACAGTTTCCTCTTAATGTTCTCTGTAGATAAAGCTGGATTATTCCTTTTTGAATCCCTTTCCTTCCTTTCTGAAATACAGTCATGTCCGCAGGACCTGCTGGGTGCCATTTGTTGACAGACCCTCTGTCARAGGAAAGAGTTCTCAGTCCCCAGACCCAAAAGGACTGCCTCAGATCATCTGAGCTCAAGGAGATATTTTGGGGCCACTAAACAAAACCAAAACATTGAACTCAAACTGGATCTGAAACTTATAAATGAGACCTGTTCCTGAACTGTGAGGTTATTGTCCCACAACAGGCGTGAATCTGCACTGCTGCAAAAAATGGAAAGAAAAGGAACCACACCATCTAGGTCTTTTAACATTCACCTGGAGTGTYTTTTCAGATAGTTTTGAGTATTGGTCATTAGCTTGAAAGAAGAATAGAGAAGAATTTTCCATTCTTTGCATATAGGCACAGTTACAAATATGGCCTGAACACTGCAGATATAAAAAAGGTGCAACATGTTATACTAATGAAAATGCAGTTTGCTTAGATATCCTTGTCACGCTATTCTTCACAAGAGTACATCAGTCAATGACTAACATGCACCTAAGAGGAGAAAGCTAGGTGAAATGGGGGACAAGAGGATCTCTCCTGGTTGGGTAAAAATAAAGCTATGTTTAGATACATTTGTGAAAGGGGAAGGAGAATGTGTTGTTAAAAATTCAGTGTAAGCCTGCCGTCCTCAGAAAGTGGCTTTTTCTAAAACAGATTGATTCTGACATTTCACCTTATTCCTGAGCAATGGCTCCACAGTACTGGTACAGCATCTATCACTGCAAACACCTGAATAGCAGTATGTCTCCCTTTGTAAACCTGCCAGCRGTCAGTCAAGGCAAAACTTCCAGCGTTTTTATTGAAGGTGCAAAATCCGGTATCAGAGCAGGCGGGTAGCAAGCTCATTTTCATCTGGAAGTCAGACTAGTATTTGAAGGTAGGTCTCAATGGGTGAAAATCCAGTGCATCAATCCACTGAACCCCATGAACGCTTTCTTTGGTCGTTTTGTCTTACTCAGAGGCTAAAATCATGAGGAAAACACCACTGAGAATAAGATGAACTAACTTAAAAAAAAATACCACCATGCCTATCCCCATCATTAAGGTGTGATGACCTTGTTCAATGGTGACCAAGGGGAATCTGGTTACAGATGACTGGTGGCTGAGCTTTTGACAGTAGAAATATGTCTCCTATAATAAGTTTTCCCCTGTCTAAGTTAAAATGCTCTGCTGTCTCTCTCTACCTACAGATGTCTTAAATTTGAGGCAAGAACTTGGCAGGAGTTTGAAACCAGGCAAAATGCACTGCATATATATCCATGGAAGTTGTACAATTTGAAGCTCAGACAGAAACCTAATTATAATTTCATAAACTCTTCCCAAGGTTGATTCCTCAGTGGCAGAACCTGGATAATCAACTTCCTAAAGCTGGTCACAAAGAAATTGTTTTCAGAAGAGAGGGATTGTTCTAGTCACACAGAAGTTACAAGACAAGACAACTGGCTCCAAGAGATCAACCACCCATAGTAGCCATGATACCAGCTCAAAAAAACCAAACCAAAACAACAACAACAAAAAACAACACCCCTCCCAAAAAGCCCCAAACAAACCACCCCAACCCAAAACCTATATGCAAAGAGCTCTTGACTCAAGTACTCACACCCATTTCATGATCTGCGCCAGCACCCAAATGTTTCTCACATCAGCATTTACCATAGTAAACACTTTTGCTCTCCGAGAATTTTTGCAGGGATTTAAAACTGACAGATGTTCAATTTGCATCCAGAGAATTGAGGTAAAAGAAAACCRTCTTTGGCTTTTAAGGCCCAAACCAGTTGAAGTTCCCATTACAATGGCTAGAGGACATTTAGATATACCTGCCAGTTCATGGCGCATTTTTATTCTCTGACTGGCACAACTGCCATAGGCATATACTCAAAAAGCCCATCCTGATTTCATGATCTGTTATGTTTTGTGTGTCTTTTCAGGTTGTTGGGGTTTGGGTTTTGGAGAGGGTTTTTTGGTTTTGGTTTTTTTAAGGATTAATCACATGGATGGTTCAGAACCACAGCATACATAGTTATCAATTGTGGATTGTTAATTTAGCATAAAAAATGTCTCAACAAATATTTAGAGAACTTGCACAACAGCAGTCCAGGCCTCAGTGTACTGACCTTCACTCTCCAGAATATCAAGAGCTAATCCTGTACATCTTTAACTGGTTTATCCTTTGAGCTGTTTTTAATGAAATAGTACAATATAGTCAAAATGGACTATATTAATGGCCTTTAATACAGTACAGGATGCAAAAGCTCCGGGTAGATGATAAAGATGGGGACAGTAAGCTTTCAGAATCAAAGACTTCTAGGAAAAACTTCCTCAGAGGCAGAGATGTCTCGGTATTTTATTGCTCAAACCTTGGTGTCTGTCTCACTATTTCTTGTTGCAAAGTCTTTTCATATTTTCAAGGCAGTTATTTCTGAAATAAATGCACATAAACACTCAGATCATCTAGTCTGCTGTTAGAACAATATGCTCACAGCAGAGCAAAGAGAAAAGGAAGGACCAAGAAGATTAGGATGGCATAGTGGTAAGTTACTGTACATCAGCAAAAGGAAAGTTTTGTCAGGTTGGGAAAACTGATAGAAAAACAGTTGTAAGTAATTTATATTTATACAATTTTATAGAAATGTATTTATAATTCTGCTTTTATGTGTAACCTTTTGGTCACCCCTCACACAACGCATTCTGTGGGACAAGAATTGTACCATTGTCTTTTATCCATGGCTACCGCTTCTGTATTACTCCAGGCTAATGAAACACAATGTTATCATAATCTCCTCTGTAAAGCTTATCATCAATTGTCAATTATCGACAGCATTGGGATGAGAAGAAGAAATAACAGAAAGTTGGCACAGCAAAACAAATTGATAAGGTGAAACATATTAAATTTGGACAAAGCAGTCACTGTATTGAGGATATATATTTTTGAAAGGTGAAATTAAGAAGTAGAACGATATCACCAATATAAAAGAGCTTTTTGAAAAATTTAAGATCAAGATGATTCCTAAATAACATGGGTAATTGGCTGATGAACAATCAAAAGACTTGACAATACTGTGGTTTCTTTCTTTCTTAGAGTGCATTTAAATGCATCGTTTCATCTCCCACTGTGATTTATATTACTTTTATATAGTCTATATTACAAGAAAGTTTTGGCCTTCAAATCAGATAGGTCCACTAGGAAGTCAATTATTCACCCAGTGAAAAGCTACATGAAAGCTCTCCATCTAATGATTTTTTTTTCAGCAGGGAATTGCAGTGAAGTGATGTCCCAGTCAAACAAGATGGTGGACAAATGGAATATTTACAGGCAGCACATTCAAAATTATATATGGGCAGTATTAAATTACAACTGAGTCATCACCTTCACTATGTCAAGTTTTCTTATAATTAATAAGGAGGCTATTCTCAATTTTCAAAAGTAATATGTGCAATGCAAGACCATACACAGCTGTTTCAGAGAAAATCAGAAGGTTTTCCCATTAAGATTGCCAAAAAATTGTAACATTCAAGCACTAATTTGAAGTTTTGGCATTTGCTTCAACATACACACACAGCACACAGGCTGGGTACAGCAAGGAAATTCTGATACTAMTTTTAGAAACATACGTAGAAAAATCTGCATTCCAGCAGCCACCTGCTTTCTGGTCAAATGACCCGTATCCCCTCTCTGCCAACACTAAAGCTAATGCATATCCACCATCACCTTCATTCATTTAGAAACAAAAATAAAAATAGGGAATTAACTACTAACAGAGGCTTTTACTGACATTTTACAGGACACTATTTATTATCCTAGAGGCCAGGTACATATAAGAACAAATACAGTTACTATGTCCTTTCCTCATTCAAATGCTTCACAATTTAAAAGTGAGAAGAATGATGAAATCAAGAAAAACTGAGGTGCAAGAGGAGTCAAACATAGCAGGGTTAAGACTGCTCACCACATAAAACRCTGTCACTACCATTAGCCCTCTGTTTATTGTGAACACGTGCAAAGTTTATTTTTCAAAGGTAGATCCTTTAGCCTGCCATGCCTGTTTGTTCATGTGGAGACGATGTGTATACTTCAAAAGATTGCATTTCTAAAGCTAGGAGACAGAGGCTGCAGTGATGCTGGGAAGGCATCTACAGAGATTTGCCCATTTACGTCACGCAGGGTAGTAATCCATGATGTAGTATCCTCTGCAGTATCCGCTCCCCTTTCAYGTTTAATTGCTAACAACTCCATACTGGGATTCAAGTTTGTATGAAGAAAACTTTCTGTAATAGGAAACAAACCATGCTAAACATCCTTCTGATTTGTGTTTTACCTGGGGTATCCTGCCTCCCATCCCTCTCTTGATGTACCTAATATCCCCAGGAAACAGCACAATATTAATACAATATTCCAGTGATCCACTTATCTCCACCTAATAGTCCCCTCTCTTCCCTCACTCCCCTAAGCATGAAGACAAATTATATATGGTTTTTAAATTCATTCTTTTGGTAATAAAGAAGCTTATCTTATCAGTTATTGCATGCATTAAAGTGTTGTCCCTTGGAGGTATAATTTTCCACTATATCCTGTCCTTATTTTAGCATCTGTTAGACCAAACTATATTTACAATCTCTCTCTGTAGTAATATCTGACCCTTGGCCTTGAGGTAGGAATGCTGATCCCCAGATTTATCTGACGATTCTTGTTTTCCTGAGTTGCCTCTGAAAGTAAATGAAGATTAGTTTGCTTTCGGGGTTTATTGATTAAGCACTGTAAAGGATGGTTGTTGTGAACTAACTTGGGTGATAATCGCTTAAATAGGTCTCAGGAGCAAGAATAGTCATTTTCTTGCAAAGATAACTGAAACCACATAACCACATATGCAAGATAAACACACATGGGTTTTAGGGGTAGCTGGTGCTTTGTGTTGGAAATAAATACCATACAGAGAAGCGTGTTTCCCCTTCCTTTACAAACTCTCTCACCACTTTCCCTTAAGCTCAGGAAAGGAAATGGTGGTGATCATAATCTCTGAGATGCTGCTGCGCGGTCACATATTTTCTTCTTACACTGTGGCTTTCATCAAGGACCTCAAATTACTTTTTGAACACTGATTAATCCCTACCTGTGAGATAAGCATTCTCATACACACAGGAGGACACAGTGTTCAACAGCTTATCCAAGGACACAGGGTTCATGAGCTGTAGAGCTGGTAACTGAACCCAGCCTTGGCTGGGGAACAGGGTAGGTGATCTCCAGAGGACCCTTCGAACCTACACTATTCCATGCAATGCTGTGCAAGCATGTCACCCCTCGCTTAAAATAGTTTTGTAAGTGCCTTCGCACAATTATTAAAGAAAATCACCATGGGTTTCAAAATAAAATTCATACATCCTACAGGAGCAGCAGTGGGCAGGGAGATGGCCTCAGGCTGGAAAGACATTATGTTGGAGGAGGCTAGATAGAGTGGGCCTAACAGGAATTTAGGGCTTAAATTGGTTCCTGCTGAAGACAACAGATCATCTATCACCTCCCAATAGAGTTAAACCCCAGATTTAACCCCAGGCCCCTGGGAACAAGCATAAATAACAGGATTTCCACTGAAAAGCAAGACACTGAAGAACACCACTCACTATTAACTTCTAGACAGTGAAAGGACTGCAGTGGAAACATGAACTCTGTGTTTGTGTACTGTGGCCTCTGAAATTCTGCAGCACAAATGTGAAACAAGCTTAATACTAGGGGAAAAGCACAGAACTGTCATTTCACTTGTACACAGTAACCATTTCTTAAATTTGTGCTTAATATTTAAGTTAATTCTCATGAACTAAGTGTGTTTGGAAAGTACCTGGCAGGTGTTGGCAGAAATCCTACACAAATATGTAAAAATATTTAGTATTTTTGTAGAAGGTGATGAAGACAATTGAATTGCTTAATGAAGTGCTGTTTAAACTTCAAAACTAAACAGRAGTAAAATACATTAAAATTTGAGATAAACCAGATTTTAAAGAAGCTATACAGGAATGTAACTGTTTAAGTATGTGCAGAAATACAACTTCAAGAAAAAAAAAATATTAGATGAATGACAAAAATCAATGCAGCTCATTTGAATACTGCTTTGTTTAATAAGCAAATTGCTGAAGTCTTTCATTTCTGCATTATGCAGTTCCTAAGCATCTGCTCTGCTATATCTAACATTTTTCTCATCATGTATCCACAAAAAAACCTCTCCTGTGACCAGAAATCCAACCCACACCCCAATTCCTCACCCTTCCTGCCCTCTCTCTCAATGCATTGGTTACACCGTCCTATTTTCTTGCCTTAAGTTCATACACTTACTATTAAACATAGTTATTGGACTCTACCCTTCAGTACAAAGAGCCAGTTTCAGGCATTTCTTTCAGATTCAATATAGATTTCTGTGTTGTGTAGTCAGTAAGCATGATAGAAAGACTGACTCCAACTGAATGGATAATATGCCTGTGTTCTTCACCATTCACTACGCAACTCTGCTTTCCACTTACTCTTACTCCTTTGATCATATAAAAGCTAAAAAATCAGAATTCGTGACAGGTTTTTTTTCTAGGTCCTTTAAGGAACTAGCATYATGGGTCTTATACAAAATTATCAGAAAAATTATAACTAAATTTTGGCCCCCACAGGAGACACTGAACCCAGCTGTGCTGGCTGACCATCATATCTAACAAGATCTAGTTAGCTGAACAGTTTCTGTTATGGTTAGCATTGACATTCTTAAGGCTACATAGCAATCTGTAGATCACAATCATTATTATCCTAATACCTAAAAATCTTTAGGTGGCATTGTGAAACAAACCTTGAGAAAAGATACAATCAATAAGTATTTCAAAACCAATACATGGGAAACAGCACGAGAGGGATTTGAGCTAGCATTTGCTGTGCAGAAACAGGTGTCGACACTCATCTACCCTTCACAGAACAGCAATAGGGGGAAAAAAAAAAAAAAGATATCTGTATGCATTATAATGAAATTTTCCTTTTCACTTGAAGGTGGAGGAGCTTATTTGCTGAATTCTCCGAGGTTGAAATATCTTGTTTCAAATCAAAACTCTTGGAAATATTAGAAAACTTAAAATCAGATGTAGTCTCTCAGGATATTCTGTGGGACTAAGGGTTGACGATAGATTTTTTTCTGGCCTCAGAAGCTGATCCCAGGTAGGATTTAAGGCAATTGTCAAGTCAAACCCATTTTCTTCAGTATATCTCTTGTCTTACAAGGAAAAGAATACGTATCTTTTATATATATATACACACACAGGCCAGCACTTCAAACTGATTGAAGGAGTACCTACACGAAAAAAATCTGTGTTGCAAGACTCCTAAATCAATGACACTCAGTAAGGAAAGATGCAAGGGACCATATTCAAGAGAGAAAGGAYTGTGTAAACAGAGTTCCTCATCATTACCCTAATACCTAAATTTGGAAAGAACAGTAAAAGCCACTCACACTTAATTCCCTGAAACGGTTCAGCCAAACATCTGGAGAAACACAAATGTTTAGAAAAGCTCCTTCTTCATACCTCTCTACTTGCTGCTCTTTCATTTTAGGATCTGGTTTGAAATGATCCTGTTTATTTCACAAACAACCCAATTGTATTCTCTGACCTTGAATAGGATTATTTGGGTACATTTTGTCTTTGCAAAATATGGCCACTCTTGTTCAGTAATAATTGCACCCACTTGATTTTCCTATAAATGAGAACACACAACACAGACAGGAGACCCCTCACTCACCCTTTGCCTCTGAACCTACTCCTCCTCCGATTCTTCTCAAAATGCCACCATTTGGTTGACTTTCTGCAACACAGTCTGGTCTGAATTTCAGTGGCAGGTGTGCAAAAACAGCTTCACTCATGTCAGCAGAAATACATGGAGCATTCAAGAATAAAAGCTCAGACTCACGATCAAATTGCTGAGGCCTGAGAAACTACCATGTGTCAGCTAAGACTATTCCTGTGCTTCAGCATGCTAAGCTTGTGAAGTAAGTTATCTTAGCTTAAATCTCAGCAAAAGGTGTTTGAGCAGAATGATGTTACTGCTGCTGACCAGGGTGGCATAAGAACTGCCCCACCCCGAGCTGATGCAGGGTGACTGGATGAGCAGACGTAATTCAGTCAGGAGTCTTAGATGTGTGTACTTTTCCAGCTGCTACATGTGTGTAAGCATATACAGCATGTGCGTATGTTATGTATATTATACAGCGCAAGGTAATATTTTAAGGAATTATCCTCAAAAATCCTCACTGCACATTTGGGTAAATGTCTGAGGTGATGAAGGCACTAAAGACTTGTTAGATGTTTTTAGCAAGCTCTGCCTACAGATCCCTCAATAGTTCTGGTTCAAGATCTTAATGTTTATTTCTTAAACACAAGCTTCTTAGCTGACAGAAAACAAACAAACAAAAAGCTTCTCCCCTAAGCAAAATACTTAACTGCTGGAAAGATGTTTAACTTTGCCTTTGTTCTTAGTCTTGGAGAGGAGGGGGAAGGAGCTGAAATTTCCTGGTCCAAGTTACTCTCATCATGCTGCATCAGAGCTGGCTAAATCAGTCACGCTGCATTACGTTACATGGCTGATTTAGCATCGTATGATGAGTCACTGCAGTCAAGCGTCAGCAAAGAGATGTGCTACTTAAGAAAAAAAAAAAATCAGGGCAGGTGCTGTGTGGCTGATTTTGCCTTTAAAAATGGATTTTTATTTTTTTTTTAAATTGCTTTTTAAAGCATGGTAGGAATATATTTGATCAGCTGTGACTGTTCCAAAAAAAAAATTGTAACAATCATCTTTATTCTTTATTAATTTCTGTCTGGAGGCCCCCARTGAGGGTGGGACTCTGTTGCAGTAAGCACTGCACATTTGTGTGGGGAAAGGCAGTGCCAGTGTTCCCTGCCATCTCGGCACAAGCGCGAGCAGGGGAAAGAAAGAGCTCGGAGCAGTGGGAGGCTGCCTCAGGGTTCCCAGTCCCCAGACTATAATCGCCCTCTAAAACACCAAAACCTAAAAAAAAAAAAAAAAAGAAAAAAAAAGAAAATATATAGTTTTCCAGATGTTTTCAAAAGCATGGGGAGGAAGGAGAAAAGCAATGCTGAGAGACAATTAAAGATATGGGCTCTGCCAATTAATAAGATGAGCAGAGAAGTCAAGTTTTAGTGACCTTGACATCTCACCCATCCCCATTTAGGCAGCCTTGTCTCTACATAGATGAAGACTTCAACAGGAGTTCCCTAAATCTTCCTGCCCCGATAAAAATGACAGCGCTCAGGCTTCTCATCTAGCACATCATCCAAGTGCTATGGAAAAGCAGATGAAGAACAAACAGGTCACTGGCATGCTTGAGCGGAACACGGACCCCGCTCTGCTGGCAGAAAAGGCTTTTTGGCACTTGAAGTCATGTTTTGTTTTGTATTTCTACAGCATCCAGAGTCTGTATTTCAGTGCTCACAGATCACAGTATAATCCTGGAAAAACTATATAAATCATTCTCCCAAGATAGATCTCCTCTTCCCCTTTTTTTCTGCCTTCATTTCCTACTTCCTCTCATTTGCTTTTAGATGCCTGGGTAGATTTAGATTAATCTCAGGGTTGAAATGTTACGCTGAAGGGTTGTATTAATGCCTGATCTAGCTACTGCATCCTACTGTAATTCATGTATATCAGTAATAAAAATAATCCTCTGGGAAAATATAGTGGGGAATGGATTTTTTTTTTTCTCTGTGACTATCAGCACATTTTCATTTGAAAGAAAACTAAAAAAGAGTTTCTAAAAAGATATTGCAGTAGAAACCTTTAATGGGAATATCTCTAGGTAGCTGATCATCCCAGTTCACCAAAGACGCAGTTTGTTTTCAGTCTAAAGAGTGGGAAAAACGCAAAACCAAAATATTATTAACTACATTCCACGTATTTCTTCCCTGCATTATTACTTCACAGTTTCTAGTTTAAGAAGCCAGAGATCAGACTTTTCCACATATTGCAGAACCTATTCAAGTACCACTTAATCACTTTCTGACAGCTAAATGAGTGCTCCAAAAAGACCCAGTCCTGTCCTCTTCACATGAGCATAACGCATCAGAACCCAGGTGCACCACTTCTCAAAAGCAGAGCTGGCACCAATTTTTCCTACTGTTAAGTCTCATTTAAGCAACCTTCTAAAATAAGCATATTCTAATTGAACTGCTTACAGTACTTGACAGCATCTTTTGCTAGAGGAAACTTAAAGTGCATTTTCCATTTCTAAAAAGACAGCTAGGAAAGATAAAAAAAAAGAGACAGTTCATTCAAGGCCATAAAAGATCACAGATTTTCTAGAGAATTAATATGCATGATGGAGATCAAACAAGTAGGTGATAATTTTTAACAGTATTTATTTACAGAGTATGTTAGTGGAGGAAAGGAAAAGACTTTTCCTTTGCTTCACTACACACTGACATGAACAAGTAATCATTCAAATGCTTTTAAGAGGTGCAGTCTTGCTTGTACAACTCTGTGGAGTCACAGAGAAATGAATGTAGATTACAGCAGCAATAGAGAAGCTATAAATACACATACTCTGCCAGTCACATCTGGTGGGTTTTTTTAATATAAGATCATGGTATTGATATATTTCTTTTTGCAGATGATTTAAACAGTTATTTAGGATGTCAAGATTAAAAATAGTCTTTTAAAGAGCAKGTAAAGGCATGATCCCTTGATTTTCTTTACTACACTTTCTAGACATATATTTCACCTCAGAAAAAAACTGCTTATTTATGGAATATCCCAGCCATTGATCAAAGACAAGGCCTTTAAACAAATAGGAAGCTTAAAATAAATGGTATTATCTGGGAAAATAAAATCAAACAACACACCAATTAATTCAAATGAGTGTTGTGCTAGAGACGATTAATTTTAACACAATTTGAATTTCAAAGTTAAGGTAGTCTTTCCAAGTTTCCTAACTGCTCATGCCTCTCATATCTACATTTTCTAGAGGATTTCATGTTTTTGGCTGGTTTGCAGTTAAAGTGGGGAAGGGTGGATGGGGTTAAAAATAAAAAAGGCATGTTTAAATTGACTTGTTCTCAAACAAGGATACAGCAAATCCTCCCTCTCCTAGCTCAACCCAAAAAACCCTGATCACTTGTCATTTCACAGCTTCATCCAGCTCAAAATGGGAAAGATTTCTAAGCTCTTAAATTGTGAAATGGTGACACCACTTTCTGCCTGGCTTTAATGATTATTCTTTTAGCTTTCTTTAAATTCATCAGTTCGTGACATTCTGTCTACCCCCTCCACCACCTCAAATAAATATCAAAACAAAAGGAGAATATATGGAAATCCAAGCTCACAGCAAAGATATTTCTTCACAACAGAATAGAAATCACTCAGGCTAACATTATTGAAGGAAATCCTATGTCTTCTGCTGGAACTGATAGAGGAACCACAGAAGAATTCAGATAGGAAAAGACCTCTGGCTGTCTCTAGCCCAACCCACTACTCCAGAAGGGCTAACTTCAAAGTTGGACTTAGTTAAGTCAGGGTGTCTCATTCCCATGCAATTTTAGGTCCCAAATCAAGTGATCTAGCTCAGAAAGAAAGATTTCATACTGCAGAAAGTTGTTTTTGCAGTCTTCCTGTCTCGTTCTCAACAAACACACCAACGTGGCATTTGGAGATTACCACCATTTACATAGCTGAGTACACAGGATTCAGTGATCTTGTTTGGTAGAACCTTATTTAACAGTTGTACCTGGTGAGCAGAATATCGATACATCCATTTTCTAGAGCAGAGCAGCAACTGCTAGCCCATATAAGAGGCTACGTGTTATGAAGACAGTGCAGACAGCCGAGAAGTCCTGAATCATTTGCAAGCTGCCTCAATAGTGTATGTGGCAGGTGGAAACTCAGGTGAACTGGTCCCAAACACACATTCTCTCCTCCAGCATCTCAGGGCAATTGTGCATGGTACAGCCGTTCCCCAGGCAGAGCTAAACCGCGCGACACGGGGCACGGAGCCGCCGCCGCTGCTGCTCCCCTGGGCCAGGTCTTGAATATAAACTTACGTAAGTTCTAAAAATGGGAAGAATTTTTCTGGATCATATTGGTGTTGTTTTTTTTTTTAACAGGCTGCCCAAGGAAGTGGTGGAGTCACCATCCCTGGAGGTGTTCAAAAAACGTGTGGATGAGGTGCTTCAGGACATGGTTTAGTGGGCATTTGTATTTGTACTGGGTTGATGGTTGGACTCGATGATCTTAGAGGTCTTTTCCAACCTTAATGATTCTATGATTCTATGATTCTATGATTCTATGACTTGCGCTTCCATCTGCAAGTCTCAACAGGGCTTGCTAACCTTGGCAACTTTACAGCAGCCATTTTTCCCACACAAACAAACCACAATGTTCTTAAATAAGTTCTCCAGTGGACTGGAATCTAGTAAGATTTTCTGAAAACAGTAGACAAGGTCTCCTCTCTTGCCCCCTATGTTTATCAAACATTTATTTTTGTCATTGCAAAGAAAATATAACTTTCTAATTCCCATTTACGCTTTTAAGTAACTCTGTGTTCCTCTGGGGGAAAAGCCACACCATTTTGTTCCATAACTTTTAATTTTTTTTTAGGAATCTTTCCCCTCCTCCAAATCTCAAGTGGAGGAGAATAATTAGCAAAGTTTTCTGTTCTATTTATCTATGACTAAATTGTGCTAAGCACAAAGAGAGTAGGTTTCAGAGGCGGTGAAATTGGCTACAAGCCTGCCTTCCTCAGGAAATTCTGAAGAATTCTGAATAACTCTACAATTTGACTTAAATAATTTTGATGTTGCAAGTAATAAGATAAAAATAAATAAAAACATGGTCCAGACAAGTATAGAGTATGCAGAGTAACACAACCCAAGAATTTGGCCCAGTATATATTTCTTAACATGAGCGGTAGCCTGTGTATCACTCTAAAAAACAGGACCTTTCAAGTTGAGACAAACCAAGAGATATATCTCGTCTAGCTGTAAACCTTAGAACAGCACTAGCAAATGCAACTTTTTAAAGGTAACACCACAAGACCATCCAGAGCAGTATATAACACAACTCATCTTTATTAGGAGACAAGCATCATTTTTCTTGGGGGAAACTAACTATATCTAAAAAGAACAGGAAAAAAAGAGAGATATATCACTTAATCTTTCACGAGATGGAGGCAGTTCTATGTGAAAGCTAGCATGGAAGAAGGCATGATGATGAGAGTTGATGATCAAAACAAAGGGAGATGTTATAAGCAGAATACTTGAACATGGCAAAGAAAAGGAACTCAGGAGTAAAAAGATATGCCAGACCCTTACAGGTAAAGGCAATCCAAGCTTGGTTTGGGACAATAAAAAATTCTTGCATTCAAAAGTCCACCTGACTATCCTAAAAAACAGGCAAGTCTCTAAATTGTAGTTGCCAAATTATAAGAAATTTTTTAAAAAGATTTTACTTTACCCACTGAAATGTGCACTGAATCTTCCATTTAGCATGATGCACTTCAAAAGCCAGTATCGTTCTTGGAATAATATTACAATGTGCACAAAGCTATTTGTCAGGCCATAATCAAATGCCAAAATTGTTTCTGATGGAACGTGCAATAGCTCACCCTAGACAACACTCGCTGTCCAAACAGATAGAGATTTTGTAGCTAAAGAGAGCAATATTTTTAATTATTATTTTTTAATCATCAGTGCAGTCATCTCATTAATATGAGCCAAAAGGAACTTGACCTAACATAATATACTATGTCAGAAATGAACAAAAGAGCATTCCTTTCTAATCAGCAACAATTTTCAATTAAAATGTCCACATTTTGATTCAAACTTATTGCAAGAGACTTACTTTGGTGAATAACCTGGCTCTCTTAAGCTAGTCAGTCTCATGTGACTAAAAGGTCAAGGTAAATCTGTAATTAATTATTCCTTCTGACAATCATACACTATGTTTGTACCACAGAAAAGCATGTAAAAGGACTGGGTGCTAGATCCTGGTCTCAGGTCCTTACATTCCATTGGAGTAAACTTGGTAAGAATTTGACTCACTTCTGTCTGTGGACCACTCAGAATTTCCCTTTTTATTGATGATCTTTTGGTTTTGTTATACTCTTTGTGTTTTAAGGTAGCCCAGGCTTGCTGGGCCCAGATGTACTCAGGGCAACAGCAAAAATTAAAGATAATATTTTCATGCATGTTCAGCATTACAAAGACCTTCCGTCCACTGCCAGGACTTCCAGCATTTCATGTGAATAGGCCTGAGCCAGACGAGCCTTATGAGAACACACTGCTGAGCATACTGCACCAGCGCACATTTTCCAAGAAGCTAATGCAATAAGTAACAGTATCAAGAAGTTTGGCGGAGAAAAAGAGGTCATCACATGTTTGGCAACACATCATTAACTTGCTAATTATGCACTAATGGACATCTGATATTTCAAAACCACTACTTGATGCAATTACGTTCCACTTTCCTACATTAAAAGAAAGATGTAACAGCACTACATCATCCACCTGCTGCATTTTTGTACATATTTTAAAGCCCACTTAGATCAGAATAAATTAGTCACTTCTACCCACCACTGATATCAAGCAGCACAAATAAAACTAGTTTTAGTACTTAAAGAAAGAAAATTAAAAAAATATGTAAAGCCTTTGATCAGCAACCAGTCTTAGGTACTGGCTATTAGAAATAGCTGCTTAGTGAAAGATTTCTCCACAGCCCTATGGTAGTTAATTACAAAGTTTGGGCCAAAAACTCTGCAGTTATGCCAAATTCTGCTGAATGTCCTTTAGTCCCAGGTCCACAACATCTGGGCCAATGCTAACAAAATAACAGTGCTTTCAAGTTTTATCTCATGACTAATTGTACATGGACCTACTCTTTAGGCTGGGGTAGTAACAGTACAGTTAGCCAAGGCAGCCCAGGGCAGGAGAAATCGCCAACTCCACCTTCCAGTTAAAAAAGAGAAAAACACCACATTTCCATTATTTTTCCTGCTAATCCAAATGTACCTGAAAAGCAGCCACACCTTGTCCACTCCCTCAACTGCTGGATGGTTTTATCAATCACCTTTCTCCTAGCACTGAAAAGGTTTCTCCTGTGGTATGTTTTGCCCAGACATAATAAATACCTGCTTCCACCTAACTGTTTGTTTCCTGCCTGCCTCCACAGGCGGCACATGGTGCACAGTAGGGAAACCAGGGATGTCTTGCCTGGATGTCTAGAGGATGACTGTGGAAGTAACAACCACTGAGGAATTCTGTTACCCTTGAGCTCCTGAATGTCTGCATTGATGGCAGGGTCTTTACACTGGCAGCCTTAGCACCTGGATCCCTCCTCTTGCACTTTCCCCTCGGGGTAACATACTCCCCACGTCTCACTGCACCAAATAGGAGAAATCATTTTAACAAAATTGACTTTCATTTACTCCAGGTACCAGAGGGGAAAAAAAAAAAAAAAAAAAAAGGAAAAGAAATCCACTCTAGAGCACCTTCCAAAGCTTCGCAAAGGCAACGATGGATATAAGTTGCTAATTAATGTTGTATTTTATGATGACATTGGAATCCCCTTAGAGGATACAGCTTCTACTCCCACATTCTTCACAGACTTCCATTTTAATCTGCAAGTATCTAAATAACTTCAGAGCCCTCTGATCTGTACAAAGGGAACCCCAATGCTGATAGACTGACGACTGTTGTCCCCTAACCCCTCCAGAGGGAAATCCCAGCTCCAGGCGTGGCACTGAGCCTGCCCGTGCAACGCCGGAGGAGGTGGATCAGACAGCGTGCAAGGAGCAGCAGCAGCACCCCAGGAACCCTGCAGAGAGCAGCAGCTCCCAAATGCTGCCCACTCTGGCTAAGGTGGATTTTCTTCCAGGGGAGAGCATATAGTTACCTTACACCCTTCTCCTGTGCAAGGACAGGAAGAGAAATCTAGATGACCTTTCTCCAAGTTGGGTCGTCTTCTCATAAGGCAGAAGAGCCATGCTGAGGCTCTTTCGTCAGTGAACGTCGATTTTTTGTTGTTGTTTTTAAATGGAGAACTTCTGGCAGGACTGAGGAAGTGCTACACAAGTAGCACCTTCGTAATTTCCTAATTTTTAGCTAAAATATTAGTGCCTGTTAATGTCAGATATATACAAGGTGTAGTGGGTGGCCACAAAGGCCTGTTGTTAAAGAAGTGCCCTGTTTTGGATATTCAGCCAGGCAAGCCACCTTTTCCCCCTCCTCAGAGTAACCATATGAAGACTTTGTCAGGCACTCGTGTCACCGTCATGGGCAAAACATCAATAGGTACTTTCTGTGCAATACCTGAAATATAGCATCAGCCTTTCAGACAGAACTGACCCAGTGCAGCTCAGACATGAAAAAGCATTTATACAGCATGCCAAAAAAGGTTTTAAAACAATTATTTAAGAACTGCATAGTGGATCCAAGGGAAGAATTTAGCCCCAGTGAAACAAATTGAATCCCATCAGGAAAGGCCTGTTTACGTCCCAGCCCCAAAGGGCTTTTTTCAAAGTTACTAGCATCCTCAGACAGTTTTGCTACCATGATTTATATATAGCTGGGGAAGACCTTAGATGAAAATCACATGTGGAAGCCTGCAGTGCTGCCAGGTGGCCTCTGGAGGGAAGAAAGTGCTGTGAAACTTCTGGAATGGTTTAAAGCTCTGAGTCCCTACAAGGCAATTTGGATTACACGATGGCCCATAGCAACATGCTGTTCTTGAATACACAAAGCATAAATATAGCAAATCGAGTTAATAGGTTTTGTACTGCACATCTTGTTTTGTTTGCAGACAGTGCTACTAGAAACAGCTTCCAATACAATCCAGCTTCTTTCATGATTGTTTTGGTCCAGCTCATATCCATTTTAGAGTGGCAACTGTAAAAAGCAATTGCAAATCAGCAAGCACCATCCAATGACTGGAAGGGAATGCTTGGATCAGTTCCCTCCTCCACTCTAGACAATCATCTAAGAAAAGTCAGGATCAAACAGGCCCTTAATGATGTCTGCTCTCCTCCTTTCTTCTCTGCCCCTTCAAAGCATGTTTCATCTGCCAGATCTGATGCCGAACTGGCAGGTGTCAGTCAGCACCCATCACCAACTAAATGCCAAGGACCATCTATAAAGAGCACTGCAACCCATGGCAGACAGGCAGAGCTTCATGGAAGAGGGTATCAAGGCTGATACACCTACCGTAAGACAAAAGCACGAGCTTAAAATCTAGTCTCATTTTTATATCTTAGTGGACA
Organism: Oceanodroma leucorhoa; assembly: GCA_030449065.1. Taxonomy (NCBI): domain Eukaryota; kingdom Metazoa; phylum Chordata; class Aves; order Procellariiformes; genus Oceanodroma; species Oceanodroma leucorhoa. Next base: position 1,271,716 of record JASVER010000010.1, on the reverse strand, counting down.
CACATCCCCACTAACAGCAATTGTACATGTTCTGCAACCCTGGAGTACCATACAAGTGTAGCTAAAGATAATCAGGATAATGGTCACCGCTGTAATTTAGCTTGGATGAAAGGTCAAGTATCATCCCATCATATAACAATAGATTAAAAAAAAAACCATTAATGAAACATGCTCAACTTCTGATGAAACAGCAAGTCTAGTGGGCTGAGGCAGGGCCCGGACCTGCAAACMGTTGCAGGCTGGGCAGGAACCGAGCAGGCAGGAGGCACAGGCAGCGGACTGAGAAACAGCTCCTCAGGTCCGACTGTGTCTGGAAAGGCAGCTCAAAAACTGGTAGTGAGCAACATTTGGTTCTGCTCTGTTCAGTAGACCAGGGTAACATGTTGTTTGCAATTAAGCAGAATTGCACATGAACTCGTGGTTGTGCTCAGGAGAAAGAGAAAGCCCTCACCCATGATCTTGAATCTTGGCAATTCGGCCCAAGAGGAAGGAGTGCCATCTTTAGAGATGCACAGACTGCTACAGTCCCACTTTTTAGGGAAGAAAGCCCAGCAGATTTACCATGGAGAATCCCAACCTGAGGCAGACAGGACTCAAGACAGAATATTGGCTAGCAAATGATTTCAAAGTGTGACTSGTTTCCCATAATCACCTACTGCATCTACTCTTCTTTTTGTGCTGTCCTTCCTGTGCAGAGAGAAAAAACAAAAAAAAAGAAAAAAATTTATTTCCGAGCAGCAGATTATTTACCACATCACAACCACCTTGGGRGTGCAGAAACTAGCTGGAGCTTCATCTGAGAGTGCCTCCTGCCTGTACCAAGGCGGCCCCTAGCACACACATCCTTCCTTAGCACCAGACTAAAACAGGCCTCCAGAAAATGACACCGTATCTTACACATATTTTGGGTAAATTGCACAGCTTTATTTTCTCTTCTAGCTCAGAGATAGCCAGATGAATGATTCCATATGTTTGTAACCTTTCCCCAATCTGTGGTGGATTGTTTTATAACCATTTGCAGGCAGCTGATACATTGAGGGATTGCTCACCCCTCGCAGCAGGAGCAGTCTCATCAACTCACAGAGCCTGCTGCCCATATGCAAGCCTGGGCCCTTTCCAGTCTGCTCGAGGGGCCTGGTCCCTCTTGAAATACTCCAGAAGGGCTCATTTAATCTCAGCGGCTATAAAACTTGTCCCTATTATTTAGCTTACAGTGTGCAAAAAAATACACAGAGGTGTAGTTACAGTGCTGGGGAGTGAGGGACTAGAGAAAAACAAAACAAAAAAAAAATCATACTAGAAGGGGAGAAGTAAAGCTTAAAAGAGGATTAAAGGAACACAAAATGTATTCAGCTAGACCCAACATAACTTGGTTATTGACTTCATAACAAYRTACACAACTGTGAACTTTCCCAAGGCTTTTTACACATTAATTCATAGTTCACCTGGCACTCTTAGCTGTGCAAATCAAAGCTCTACACTCCAGTTGTTTGAAAAAAAAAATCCTTTCTAGGCTTGGCAGGCAGCACTGCTTTCAGGTTTCGTAGCTAGTTGAATATGCCGCTCATCATCATTGGCCCAGTGCATACCAACCACCCCTACAGACTCTCCCTTGAGGGGCTAGCAGGGCCAGGCCATCAGMTGGACAAAAAGGAAAGGGAACTTCAGCGCTGCCTTCACCAGCCACAAGAGATGCAGAAAACCGTGAAACCATCTCAGCAAGAGGAAGTGTGTGAGCACTACGGGGAACTGTGTGTTAGGAGGGTGCATCATTAGATACGGCATAAAGAAAGCATTGGATGGTGGGTGGAAATTTGTGCTAGGAAGTAAGAAGCAGGGCAAGTTCAATATGAGTTTGGCATGTGCACTAGCTCACTTCATTGACACTGAAGCCATTTGAAAAACACATCAACAAGCAGATCAGGGAAATATTCCTGCTGAGGTTCATTGTCTGCCTCTCCTGAGTTTTATCATCTCTGATACTTAATCCAGAGACTCTGCAAGACAAGACAAGGAATGTGATGTCCCATCTCCTGCTGATTAGCTGGCAGGTGTAGCAAGGAGACCCAGAAGATTCCCTTTTTAAATAAAAAAAGCCAGTTGCCAGCACCAACTGATTGGCATTAATGCAAATAAGCCATTCCAGAGTTTAACTCAACCATGCCACGTGTCAGTATCCCATTACTGCATTACATTATGTAAATCAACCTCCAAGAAAATGCAAATAGAAAAGAAGAAACTATAATCTCAGCAGGCGTCACTCTGTTGAGCGCAGCTCCAGCTGCCAGCCCCATGCAGGAGTTATATCCAAGTTCCTGCAAAACAGGTTGCAGTCTTTGCACTTGTTCTCCATTTACCTCTACTCCTGTTTTATTTACTCAACATTAAGGGCAGGTACCTGCATACTGAGGAAAGGAGAGCTAAGGGGGACTCCAGCACCCAACCCATGCTGTTAGCACCACTGGAACAGCAAACTCTGCCCAACACRTGAAACTCTGCTGACCATCCTGTTGCAGCTCCACCTCTGTAAACCCAGGAATGCTTTATGCTCCAAATATAAAGAGGAAAAAAACAGTTTGAAAGATACTTATTTAATGCTTTCYTGGGAATACTGAAGTTGCTAAGCACTGAACTCTCCTGTTTAGCTTCACAGAGACTCAGACGCCCCTGCCATCTGCTTTTGCTCATTTCTTATYTGCTCAGTCTAACCTTGAGTTTTGTTTTCAGAGATCTAGCTCCAATCTAATTCGCAGTGACTATCCACCTGTGGTCCAACCTCGGTGCTTTCTGCCACTCACTTGCTTTCTATCTGCCCAATGCACTTCCTCTGCCGTTCTGTTCTTCTCCTGCATTGGGCTGTGCTAATCCCATTTTTTAATCCCACCACTGGCTTCATTTCACCTACCGCTCTAAATCCAAGCTTCTTGCTCCCCACTCACATATCTCCAACATCTCATCCTCCCCCTTTACTCCCCGTGCTCCCTTTAAGACTCCCAACCAGCTTCTATSTTTCGCTCGCTCTTGTGGAAGTCTCACCTTCCACCCATGCATAAAATGCTATTTCTTACGTGCCTGATCACACTTCTTCCATTCACGTCTTTGCAGAGACACTGCTTCAGTGAGACCTTTCAAACAAATTCACCAACAAATTTTAACAAAAAGCTGTGTACCACTTTAAGACCAAGCTTTGGTGATCTGATTCATCCCAGACATTGCTTGCTTGGATGTAATATCCACTTCCCTGCTCAGCTCWTAAGAGCACTGAAGCAGGGACTGTGATTTCCTGTTTCGTGAGGCACAGACCACACTGTCAGGGCCTAATAAACACCGGGCAATGTTTCATTTCCCTATAATTAGTTGCATCATTTACCCATATTACAGAAAGGGAAGCACAAAAGCAATGGACAGGATTCTTGCTATCTGTAAAAATGGATCAAATTCAAAAACAGCATCCAAGGAATGTTTAAAGAACAATAAATCTTCAAAGAYGTCATCATAAGCTAAAGTAATCCTACTGTAGGGATTACATGACCTATTTCAGAGAAAGGAAATTTAGAAAATAAATTTCTGTCCAAAATCAACTTTACATTACAGGAACGCTTGGCGGGTGTAGGGGGGAGGTAGAAGAGGGGAACAGAAAGGACAAAAAAAAATTCCTTTTTCTGTGCAACACATTGTACTTGTTTTTGCAATTCAAGATTTCAGAGTCTTTTCCCAGTGGATGATTGTTGGTTTCACTTATTGCAAGARGAGTCAGGAACTCCAGAGGCAGAATTAAATGCAGAAAAAGTAACCCAAGCAACAAAACATAAACTGGAGATGCTTTTGTGGTACCAGGATAGCCAAAAAAATACATAAGCTATTATATAGCCAGGAACTTCTTTTTGTATGTCACAATATAAAATAGACCTTACCCTAATCTCGTCTTCAAAACCTACAACCACATGGTCACACCAGTTCCAGCTTTGATCACATAACACCAAACCCATCAGCTTTATCGGGGTTGCTGCAATCCTTAGCCCCTCCAGTCAATCGGCAGCTGATCTTTGCAAATCTCCACTCTGATCTGGCAGCGGGAAAGGATATTTCCTGCAGGACACCAACCTTCACATTGAGCCTTGGTTAAATGCCCCTCTAGTTGGGGGGCAGTAGGTTATGATACCTCCATCTTACGCCTGGGTATGCAAAGGCCCWAACAAAGGATGTTGGAGGACTGGCAGAAGAATGACAGCAGTTGTCGTGGGGAGGGTTCAGCACAATTAACTGCACTGATGTTAGCTGGATGCGTGTCACTCGAAGGGAGACTGCATGGTTTCAGTCTTGATGATAATGTCTGTAGGAGATTTGTTTCAAGAGTAAGGAACAAGAAGAAAAGAGCAGAGCAGAGTCTCAGCAGAGGAAGGATGAACATCTGGTCTGAGGCAGATGACACTTCTGGAAATGATGGCCATGCAAATCACCCGTCTGTACCAGCTCCGAACAAAGAGCTCACACAGCAGATGATATCTAGGCTCACGCTGCCATTTAAATGGGATCTGCTAAGAAACAAGCATGCCATTTTCATCTGCAGCAGATTTGTTTTACGACATGCTGGGCCTGACTGGGTTTCTCTGTTAAAGAAATGAAGAATTCCTGAAGCCAAGGACATTAGAAGGTGGGACATGGTGCCTGCCAAGTCCCACTTCCCCCCCAGGATGTGGAGGCTCCCAGCTCATCCTAGATCAGTGACAACACTTTGGGCAATCTGCCACCTCAGCCCCACTCAGACACCAGCCAAACATCATTAGGAAAGCTACAAATTCATCCACTCAAAGAAGTGAAAAATATACATAGTGCAATCAACTCTCTGCATCTGTTTGGGCTTTGGTTTGTGTCCATGTTTCAGAGTGAACGTTTATAAAGTGAAACCAGATTTAATCTCAGAGCACCCAATAAAGTATGGGGACATGCCAAGATAGATAGCAAGGAAATCTGCGYTATGATATCAGGCACAAGCAGGTGAGCCATCACACCATGAGGTCTCTCCTACTATATCCAAATGGCGCAGAGGCTACAGATTTCATAGCACCTGTARAATTAAAGGTTTTGGAGGATATTGATCTGGGTACAGTTCAGCACAGAGAAGATGAATATTGGGCTGATAGGAAAGGCAACAAGGCTTCTTTTGAGAGGAAGACAGTAATACCTTTCGTAATCAGGAGGGATGATGTAGGACAGCAATTCCCAAACTCCTTGAGAAGACATGAAAAACACCTCTCACCCCTGGCATCAAACTACAGCTTCATCCAGATTTCCCATTATCATCATTGAGAGATAACAGCTGAGGATTACAGAAGAGTTCAATTGCACTTCCAAAGGCAAACCAGCACCACTTCTCCAACCAATGTTTTCCAGTACTTTAAAATTTAAATGTAAAGAGAAAGACAGGCAAACTGTTGAGAACCAACCCTGAAGAGAAACTTAAGGGATTTGTGAAGGCCTCCTGCCCGCCCCTTGCCCTTCCCTCTGCACTGCTGAACTCCTTTGGCTCATCAGTCCTTGCTCCAAACCTCATGCCCTTAGGGTACAGGCATCAGCTTTTGTGGCTGGGAAACTCACGCTAAAGAGTCCGTTTAGACAGCTCCCAGCCCAATTCTGCAGATGTAAATGCTTAGTATGGCTTGAATTAGGACTTACGCTTCTGAATGGCAGCTGARTCAACTCTCCAAGTCTGTCAGCCTTTGTCTGCTGCTCCTAACAAGACCTGTATGGGAAACTTTGACTGAGGTACTTAAGAGAGGTTAGAGTCCTGTGAAAGGTCTGGGGGAGCCCACCACCAACATGGGAAGACTTCAGCAGCTGAATTTAAATCTGCACAGAGCAAAGTATGCACCGTGCAGGTCACACAGGGACCTCTGCAAGCACAGGATGAAGCCTCCTTCCCATCAGTGACCGAAGCGGGCAACCAAGATGGTATAACCTTAATCCAAAATCCCTCCTGCAGCCAGGCCTTCCTGAGAGCTCTCTCATGTGAGTCTTCTCTCATGTAAGAACAGCTAAGCCCATGCTGCCATTTTCAATATGGGGAGAGGAGACTGTCATAGAAGTGCCTTATCAACTATCTTCCACAAAGATTTTAGGAACTCATCTTTGAGACTACCATTTTTCTGTCAGATTTGGTTAGCTGATAGCAATCAGTGGCTCCAGAAGTTATGATGACACGCTACAGAGGGGAGGAATAAAAGCAAATCATGGGAACAAAGTCTTAAGGGCTCCGAGTTGAGTACTTAGGTTGAGGACTTGACAGGTGCTGCCCACACAAGTACAATTTGTATAACCGCTATCCAGTGGAGCAAGCGCTACATGTCTCAGTTGGCAGCTGAAAGTAGGGATGTAAGTCACAGAAAAGAGTTGTTTCTGAGCCAGCCATCACATAAAAGTAACTCTTTGTGGAGTTTTCACATGCATTGTTAAAGTTGAATTGTTGCTTGAAGGTACAAAGCAGAAAACCAACAAAATCAAAACAGACTTTCAGAAGGGCAAGGAAATATGCCAACAAATACACTACACAGGGCTTCACCTTGTCAAGACTTTGGCATACACAGACTTGAAGAAACAAAGAAAAAAAATCACCTTTTGCCACTTGCTTTAAGAAATTTCACAATCCTCTGAAAACATACAACGAAGTAGCTTGTAACGTCAAAGCTGATAAGCAGCTCCTGGATGGAAGACAAGGCAGCTCTCTGTTTTGCACTGCAGTATTTTGTCATGAAACCAACCAGCAACATTAACGGCACAAACTCATTCATTAAGGGAAAGACATTTCTGCTCACGTTCTTTGCATTCTTTGCACACTTCAAGTCTAGCCCCAGCGGAAGGAATCGGGGGGAACATTTTTCCTTTGACATAAATAGGCATAGTTTGATTTAACCTAGGGGGAAAAAAGTAGATTACCCAACTAGCCCAATTGTAAGAACACACGGAAACTACACTGACATTTGGACTTAACTTTTTTATATTTTTCAAAAAAACAGAATTTACTTCCTCATTGTCATTCTGTCTCTGCCAAAGGTCTTCCGACTAGATCCAAAATACTGAAGCTGGGAGAGAAAAAAAATGTAGTGAACAGAGACCCCAGAACATTCTTCTCAATATCCCTAACAATTTCCCATGCACACAGCAGGGCATTCAAGTCAAAACCGACTCGGCAAGAAGAAAGCAAAATTTTCTTTCTTAACAGAACATTAATTTGTGTCTCTGTTCAGGCTAAGAGGGCTGAGAGACAGAGAAGACTAAGAAGCTGTAGGAATTCTTATTGTCCTAACTTTGACAAAAAGTTTTCATGCACTTTTTACTTATTAATTCCCTAGCTGCATTTTAGTAGGGGCTCTTCTGGACAAGGATCAGTGGAATTCCTAATCAAAACCATGACAAGCAAAACCAAAAAGTACCACTTCTGCTTCCCAACATGAAATATTTAGTGTAAAAATCCCATGAGCTGCAGTATAATGACATCACACTAATGGAAGAAGAGAAAACCTTCTAACAATTAAAAAGAGCCTTGCTGAGAAAACACACAGGAAATTGTCAAGCTGTCATTTATATATCAACCACAGCACATTGGACAGTACTKCAGGCTACTGTAAACCCATTTGTCTCTTTAATGGGCTGCATCAGGAAACAATAAAGACTATAAACTGAAGGAGGTATTTCTTTGTTTGCTTTTAAGCAGAAGGGTAACATCAGTTAAAAGACACTGTGGCACCACTCATTGCTGCCTTCAGAGCCTGTTCCAAGCCTACGGTCGTCCTTTTCTTTCTACAGCACCTGCGCAATCTTGGAGCAGCTCCGAAAACATCAGCGTTAGCCCACTGAAAAAGAGAAAGRAGTTTGGCTTAATGCGCGTTTAGTTTTCTGATAAAAACAAAATTTGCGTAGACCRGCAAACAAAATTTTTTCCACCTCCTGCATCTCCAGTAAAATTGCCAGTAAAGGGCTGGTTCCAGAGCCATGACTGCTGACACGGTAACGCACATGGCAGGAAGAACACAGCTTGAGTTTTAGATGCCAGGCTGAGCATTCAGCGCTGGCAGGTACAGAAACCTTGTTTTGACTTTAAACCTGAGCAAATCTGATCTGGGAGTTCACTGATGGAGAATAAATATGGAAGAAACTGATTTCAAATTGTGTCTTTTGAAAGGATGAGTTGACAGGACAAAAATAGCAAATGCAATAGGTACCTGACTACCATTGTTACATTTGTTTAAGCAGAGATTGCTGCAATGTTCAGGAGCTGCATAAAAGACTCTGCAATATGCAATCAAGTCACAGGTCTGAAAACACACCAAGAAACATCCAGTAACTTTCACAAATGATAAGAGCTGGGCAGATAAAAGAAGTAATTACATCTTCTTTGAAACTCTATTTAGCTATTTTTAGCACTTTAATCAAGGGSCCAATTCTTCCACCTTTCTTCACACCAAATAATCCTTTACTCTTCGATTATTTTCACTAGTATGGCTATGGGCAAATTAAGTTAYTATGAAGCTAGAGTTAAGGGAATCAGAACCTGGCCCAAAACATTTTGGATCAGAAACAGAGACCCTGACTGAACACAGCATCATCAATGGCTAAAAAAAGCACGTCTTTACCTCTTGGTGTGATGGACCCAGCCCAGAGCTGGAGGCTAAGGTTTACTCACTGTGATATTTAGCCAGTGGCCTCTCTAGGGCTGTGCTAATCAGACCAACTGAGCTGGATCGCAGTCTGATGCAGAGAAATACAGATGGCTATTAACGATTGGACTGTGACCAACTCATTCACAAATGCTATCAGAYACCAACCATTTCTGGGCAAATCCCAGAACAGAGGAGTAAAAGGGGAAATATTTCTTAAACAGTAGGTTTTTAGTATGAACTTCCACATCAAAGCCTGCCAAGAGTGCCAGACTTGGGAGCGGCTCCGTACATTGTTCATACAGTCCTCTGCACTGGTTCAGTGCTCTGAATTGGGGTAGAAAGATCCAGAGCCTGGGCAAGAATCCTTTTCATTGCTGTGTTGTGTCTACACCAGCATAAAGTCCAGCCCTGGAGGGAAAGRTGTACGAGCAATACCCAGACAACCGTACCTAAGGAGCATGCAAGTCAGAGCTATTTGAWTTTTCTTTGCTTTGGAGACTTGTAAGAGATCTGACAGTCTGCACAGCACCTGGATGTGGTCATCAGTGCTTTAAACAAGTATCAGCAGATGTCAGGTTTTGTATTTCACCAAAACTTGTCAAGTTTGCGTTACATTTCAGCTTCAGGACTTCCTGTTCCTAAACTCTTCACATTCAGACACTCTCACTCAGCGCAGTGCTCTCAGCCTTGCTCGTCAAGTAGGAAGCACCAATTGCCTCTTTCTGTCTCCTCTCTAGCTCCCACCGAGTTTGCGCTGTGCTGTATGTTGGGCAGGAAAAAAAAAAAAAAACAAACAAACAAACAACAAAAACAATACAGAAAGGAACCAAAGAGAGGATTAGTGTCCCACTCTGATATTTGTTAATACGTGTTTCTGTGAAAGAAGCCAAGTTTCTCTCTTTCTTGTCAAGTCTTTTTCTGGAAGGGAGGACATTAAAACAAAAAGAAAAAGCCCAAATATCCTCAAGTACAAGAYTGGTTTAAAACAATCTTAAATGGCAAAATAAARAAGGAAAAAARGCAAAAAAGCTAGCTGTAAATAAATGAGTTTCTGAACGTGGTAGGGCATTGAACACAAAGTCTGCTCCCTCAGGAAGCACGCAGAGTCGAAGCACRGCTGGGAAAGCCGTGTCTCCAGGCACCATGCTGCTGTGCCGATAGCAACCCTTTGCTCCCAAGGGTGCCACTTAAAAGACCGTGGGGAGGAGAGAGGAGCAGAGAGGGAGAGACCCTTTGCCCATTGTCAGACTTGCTGTATTTAAGCAGCAGAATCTTTTCCAAAGTTGAGAATAACTCCCAGGGAGGTCCTTACCCCCCACTTTCCAACTTCCATCTAACAATAAAGTGCCTGGAAGTCCCTCCCTCACTGCAGCCCCATCCATCTCCTCTTCACCAGCCCTCCCCAGTCCTGTCCTCTGACAGTCACTGAAAGATTTCCCATCTCTCCAACCTGAGTTAGGATATGGGCTGTATGTACCCGAAATGCACCTTTTGTGCATTCCAGAATTTCGACTTTGGTGAAACCGTGCAGTACCAGCAAGTCCAGTCCAGGTAAGTTAAACATGAAGTGTTTCAACAGGATAGCGAAGTCCACATAAAAGGCTATAAAATACAGGTATTCCTGCAGTTTGTGACTACTTATCACAACTAAAAAGGAAAGAGACACCTCGATCTTAGTGCCAGCATCAGGACAGAAAAGTGGCATCACACTAAGGTGCCTGTTGGGGCAATCCAGGACACCCTTACACAAGGRAAGGTGAACGAGATATGATGCAATATAGCGTGGGATTGCAGCTGGCAGGCTGCCACAAATAAGGTAATCAGGAAGGATTCTGAACAACTCTTACATCATACAAAACACCAGCGACGTGAAGTTACTTTATTCCAGGGAGGATTTCCTGCCGCAGCCTAAGACATCAGCTGCATGCACGGGGTGCAAGGTATAGCGATGTGAATTAACCATACTAACAGTTCTGGTATACACTGACCTAAGTCAATTGAATAAGTGGGATATTATTCCAGGCCTCATTTCCAGAAGAAGCCATCTGACAGCTGTTACCTTGCAAATTGCTCTGTAGAAACAGGTGCAAAATGAGCAGAAAAAGCTCCGTTTTTCTTCCTTACTGCACTGAAGCACCCAGAAAAGATGTTTACTAAGATTCAGAGAGCTGGAAGGCCATGAAGACCCTTCAGTCTCTTCCACAAAGGGATGCTACCAGCAGCCATCTCATGTGGCAAGCAAGGCAGCCTTGCAGAAAACCAGACCTCGAGTGATGTATAGCTTAATTACAATTTGTGAGGTCTTCAAAGATCCTTATCTGGAAAGGCACTGGAAATGCAAAGAGTATTACTTAAAAATAATAATAAAAATATCTTTCTTGACTTCAGAAAAGCACTATGAATCCAAAGAAAAGAAAAGAAAAAGCCAAATCCTCCAYCTGGAGGAATGAAGCATAAAATACTCAATTCAGAACATAATCACTAAACAAGACAATATTTCCAAACCAGCCTTTTGAAATTATGCGCAAGGGCAGATACATCTAGATTCTCACAAGAAAAGAGCAGCTCACCCACTCGTGTTTTTGGGATTCTAAGAGGATCAAAAGGGCCATTTTAATGCTCCAAATCACCCACAAAAATCTCTCTCAAACACATTTCAAGCAGGCTAGATGGAAGAGAAAGAAAATTGTGATCAGACACATCATGATTCAGGGAGATCTAAGTGCAGAATCTTGTGAGCATTTCCACTGAATGCAAAGCAGTAATTAAATGCTTCCTATAGAAAAGAAAGGTTGTCCCTTGGACACTTCTGTCAATCTGCATTTAACAGACGCAGCAGCCTTCTCAGTTCAAGCACACGAGTGCTCCAGCTCTTCRCTGAAGCGACCTTAGCTGTCAGCCCAGCCTGTCCTGTTCAATATCTGTAGCTCTGCTTGGTACGTTATGCGAACATGTGTGGGGATGAGAAGATGGAAAAAGGAAAACCACAACGAACAGACAAACCATTGGCCCCAATTAAAAAATTAAACAGGTGTCCTGAGACTGTCAGCCTGAAGATGGAGCATCTACATTTAATTAAAGGGATAAGTTTAGCAGAAAATGCCACTCCAGCTACTGTCAGAATGCATGATTAATTTGTGATAAAATACCCAGCACTGTCTAACAGAAGCAGACGGCTGGGGGACACATATTTACACAATCRCTTGTTACTTCTTCAAGATATTACCAATGACCCTGGGCTTAGTGTCAGTGCATTAAAATGAAATTCTCACATCTGGTCTTTTGAAGTCTCAGACTTGCTGGAGGCTTTTTGAAGGAGCCCAGTGTGAAGGCACGCCAAAGCCTGGGAACGAGAAAGCAAGACACCGGGTGGAGGCTGCTGCCTTTCCACCATCATGGGGCTCACCTGCCTTCTCTTTTAGTCTCAGTTCCTCAGCCCATCTCCTGCAGTGACATAAGGGCATGACTCTTCCTTAAGCTCATCAACGATGCCGGCCCTTTCCAAGTGATTCCTTAACAGCTCGTTTCCCTGCCATGACAGCGTGTGCTGCACCCGCTGCTAATCAACTGCTGTTTCAATTAGCGGTTAGGGTAGGTTTTTTTCCCACATGATCGATATACTCCGCTATGGAGATGTTAAAGAGCACAATTATTTCTCCTCAATCATAGAGACTGCTTTGTAAACCAATCGGGTCAGATGACATGCACAACCGTACCCTGAAGTTTAACTTTTCCTGCCCATCTGACCATGTTCAAAATAACAATTGCAAGGTCCTCACTGGCTTTCAGCTAAGTAGAGGAGCTGGTTTTACTTCCAGCCCCTGACACTGCAGATGAGGCTTCCAGGACCACAATGTTTTCTCCCCCACCTTCTTCCCCCAGGGAGGAAAGATTGCCTTTTGCTGGCTTGGGTTGCCGGAGCACCCCACCTGTGGATACAGTCGTTGCTTTGTTTCACAAGGGTTAGCTGGAACAGTTTTAAACATTAAACTAACAAGGCTCTGAGGACACAGCTGTGGAACTTCTGCTGAGTTGCTTCCCTGGGTCGATGCTCTGACATACTATAATAGATACAAAAATCTCCACTCAGGACTCTCACCATTTCACACAACAGGTAGTTTCAGAAAGCTAATAACTATCTCTCTTCATACTAGCGCCCGAACACATGGGACCTATACTGAATGTGCCAAACCCTTCCAGAAAACAGATTATTTCCCAAAACAGACCACAGTACAACTGGCAGTGAACAGGACATTATTTGATGCAGCTGACCTCTGAATTTTATTCCTGAGAAAGCCCAGAAAAAAAGGCAGGAATCATCACCTTTACCTTCAGCTCCCCTTGATGCCAAACATTTCCTTCTACCCCTATCCATGGCCATGCTCCTAGCGTGAGACTTCTCTTCAGGTTAGTCTTTTGACTTCAGAGACACGGTGGAGGTTATTAAGACTTCACTGAGATAACTTCAACTATTCCATAGATACAGACATCTAAACAGCCACAGGCTAAAGGCAGGCAGTCACACAAAAGTATATAAGGCGTATTGCTGTTTGGACTTATACCTAGCTAAGCTTTTGACTGTCTTGGAATTTCCCTTAACTGTTGATGAAAGAATTTCTTATAACAACTTCAAGCAATGTAAATAGCACTTTTATTTAAAGTAGCAAACAGCTACTGATCAACTACCATCAGCAAGGACCTAAATTAATGATAACCTGCAACACTACTACTACTGCTTTCATAGATAAACAGAAGAGAGTTAGATAGCGCTGTGGAAAAAAATATTCGATAAGCCTACAACTGGATATAGGCATAGCTATATATGATTTGCATAGTCAAATGGTTGAGCTACTCTTCACTTCCCCTGAAGCACTGAAACAGATCTGAGGGGACAGGACTTGGACAACATAACTGCCTGTCACTGGATACTACTGCCTCCAGATCTCAGCTGCAGCTTGAGTTGCCTTCTTAGACCTTCATTCCCAGAAGTATTAAYTATTGAAGGAATGGCGCAGAGCAGCCCTTCAAACATGCATGTCACAAAGAACCCATATCATCATCATTTCACTTTCCCACTTGGATGCTTGATTGAATTCATAGTTATCATGTTTGATATTAAAACTTTCTATAGAACAATCCTTTGTTTTCCAAGAGGTTTCCCACCTCACACAACATAACTTCCATGATTTCCTGTGATAGACACAATTATAGCACTAYGGAGTTCTTATGCTTATGAAATTAACTTCTCTGTACACATGGCTCTTTGTGACCACACTTTCTCTGGATGCTTCTAACTGGAAGGATGGGACACAATATGCCTCCATGCACGCACAGCTTCAGAACTGAGGGCAGCATCCAGACGCTAAAGAAAAGCACTAAAAGGAAACAAAGATGCAGTAGAAATACTTATTCAAGAGGGCATCCCATAACCCCTTGGAGAGAGCTCATATATTTTACATGTTAGTGTTACATAAGGATGAGATGGACTAATTATGGGGCTCTTTGTCCCCTTTTCTAGCTGCTAGTCTACCTCATTGCTTCCTTTTTCTCCCAAAGAAAGACGGATTTTTTCAGGCTTTCTGCAGTTCTAGCATTTTCAGTAATTAAACTTATCTCTGAGGCAATCACATTTGGGATTACTAGGTTTCCTATCTCCAGGCTAATAGGGTCAAAATGCTTAGCTGCCCTCCTGCCTGCCAGTTTATAGCATTTTGCTAATGGATCATTTTCTTCCATGGGGATAACACATTGGCTATTAGGTGTTCTCTTGTTGCACTGCAATTTTAGGTAGTCRGGCAGTAATAATAAGTGTTCTTGTTATACGGGAGACTTTATTGCCAGATTAAATAGAGTAACAAAGCAATAAGAATAACTTTTTGCTCACGAGTTTGCTGGCAAGGATTTCAGTCAAAGACAAGGGGGACTTCTGTAACTTGCTCAATGGTTCTCCAGTTTCCACCTCGCTTATGCTCAGTCTCTCATTTTTACTACTCTTGTACTCCCAAACTGCACTACTGCTTAGTTCACGATACTTAAATGTTCCTGTGTTGGAAGAATCCAAGTCCAACAGGTTTCTGTCTATTTTAGCTCCTTTCCTRAGAAGCTCTGCACCTGCAGTGCCTAGTTTCTTGTTTTTTCCTCAGCATTATTCCTGCCCTTATTTGCCTACAGAAGCCCACCGCAGCAAAGGTCTGACCAAATTGGTGTCTCTGTGTATTGAAAAGTGGGGGGAGTAAGAAAAAGAAGATGCAGTATGCAAACTATTCGTTTATACAAAATGGAGTCTCTATGCAAAATGGCATCATTTAGGCCAYGTTCAGACGCACAGAAATTGCTATTTCCTTCCACTCTTGTCATTCCAAAGCAAGTTTTATGCATTTGTGGCAAACTAGAACTGCAGTCATATCTAATATATCCTCATCTTAATGCAAAATGGGATGACAGTGGCTTACCCCCAAAATGTTGATTTTCTGGTAGGAGCATTTAATATTACTCATTAGGCCTTACCAAGTGAATGAGTTAATGTGATAAATTTTTTTCCTATGGTACTTCAAGGCCATTACGTTGCACAGAAAGTAATAATCACTTGTCAGGCTCTCCACTTTGCACGTAGAGCCTTATTTCCATAGAGGTGAAAATTTAATAGTTCACTCGAATGCTCTTATTTTAAAGAATTTGGTGCAATCAGTGTGAACCTCACATTTTTGCCTTTTTTTAAAAAGGACTTAAGACAACCATTCTGGCAGGGTTTCCACTCTCAAGAGCTCAAGACAAGATGAATTAAAGTTAATTGGGGGTAAAATGAAGCACTTTAAAGTGTGTCTCTYGAGCTCACAAAACTGGAATAAGCACAGAGAAGATCTATTCAATTATCCATGGTTGTGAGATTTGTTTTATGGAAACGGTAATACTCAATCCACTTGTTCCTCTCACTGTCTCTGCCTGTGATCCCACCAGACCTTATAGGCTAAGCCATCTGGCTGGATCAGTACTACAACTGGAGACTGTCAACAAAACTSAACCTTGGACTCCATGAAAAATAGTGCTGCTGGTTCTCAGAAAGAAAGAGCTTCTCCCCAAACCAGAGAGTCACTTCACCAGCATCACTTTGCATCCCACTCTGTTGATCAGATTGGAGGTGAAAAGGGAGAGAAGAATAGGATTTCAGTGAAGACTCAACACTGAAGCTTTAATCAGTTATTTCTAGGATGGTTTCTGCAAGAGGAAGAATCTAACTCCAGAGAGTCACTGCTATCCRAACAACTCTAATTTTCTTTGCTAATCTATACCAAATGCAAACTTATTTGTCACTAACCCCAAGCAGTTTGCTTGAAAAGCTAACCTCTACCTTTCACCCCAGAGATGGCTGCATTTCGGCRTTGCTTGGAACAACTGCCCCATAGATAGCTGTACCCCAGCATAACAAACACAGATTCAACTTGCATGAACACATCTAGCATAGGTCTAAGCCTGGGTGTGGGTGTACCTAGAGCTCTGCATCGGCCACCCAGCCCCAGCTGCACAGGGTGAAGGGCAGTAGGCTGCGCTGGGGGCTCATGGATTAGCTCAAGTGCAGTGCAAAATGGAAGCTTGACATATTATTTCTTTTTATGCCACCTAATGGCACTGTAATACAAATGAAACACGCCTTAGACTGGTCCAGGCATGCCTTTGACTGCAGAATAGATATAGGATACTGTGTACAATCTACGATTTGCTCTGGGATCTCTCCGAGTRAAAGACAAGTCATTAACATCCTCTAAACATCCTTGAGGAGCRGTAAGACAAAGAATAATCATGCACAGACTTAGTTTTGAATAGGATCCTGATTTAAGCATCTTGTTTCTTATCTTCCATCTCATAGCTTTCAGCAGGTGAGCCGATTTGCTTTCTCAGAGAGTTCTGCACTCCTGGCTAAACTGGCCAGCAAATTTTAAGTTTTATTTATTTTTTTGAGTGAGTGGCTAAAGAAAACAACATGGCAAGGTACCTGGGGAAGGAGGGGTTGTTTTCCTGTCCAAGGTGGGTACGCTGGGCTCGCCCTGCCTCCTGGACAAGGCTGCTCTGTAACTTACTCACTGAACTCCCACTCACACYGTGGGGCATCAGGTGCAGGGGTGCCGGGAATATGAAACCAGGTCTGCCGCAGAGAGGGAGGGAGAGCGGGAGGAAGAGCTGTGCCCTGCCTTTTTCGCACCTTTTGATTCAACCAGAGCTACGGGCATCGCCTGTTCCTCTGCAGCTGCCTCCCACAGAAGGCCAGGCCGTGCCCTAAACTTCAAGTCTGAATTTGCAGAGTTATGAAGAGTCTGGATGTCAAGCGGCCCCTCCAGGCCTCACATTCACCTAAGGTTGGCAAGTCCGGCGCAGAGAGTGTTTGCAGTCCAATTACAGGCACGACCAAAGAGCGTACGGCGGCAAACAGGCCGCGCAGCAAGGAGCCCTTTCTCTTTGAAACGCTTACCTATATGCTTGGGCTAGTCTRTACCAGGATATCTTACCAGATTACACTGTGGGTAGATAAGGACTGGCACTGCTTGAGTTTTAAATATGGTGGTCACAAGGATGCAAAGCTATTGTCCTCTGTCATTACCAATGATAATTTCTCAGGGCAAATTCTTTAGTACACAGAATCCTGCAACTCTAAATTGCAAGCCTACATGTGATAGTGAATCTGGCTAAAGGAAATTCCTCTGGTTAAAGGAAATCGTCTTGCAAAAACATATTAAGATGGCCCTAAGCTCATGAAGTTTTGATAGAAGGTCTTCATTTAAGTCCTTTTTTGCTCGAAAAATACTAAATATTCTTTTTTTCCTGCTTCCTTCATGTTGTTTCCCTTTGATGAGTAATAAATAAAAAGGCAGTTGAAAACAGAATGCAAGTGCAAAGCCCCAGATCTGAAAGGGGCAAAGACTCCATCTGTCACAGAGAAATCCAAAAATCCAAGTACCAACAGAGAGCCCACCTGCCAAAAAGGCTTTATGTTTATGTTAAGTGTGGCTTTAAGGAACGGAAATGTTCTCACAGATAAAGGCAGCCACAAGAACGACTAACTGAGGTGCACAGACAATAATTCCCTCCCTTTGATTTCCTCTGCTGTCACCACTATCAGTTAAACATCTGAATGAAAATCAGCTTAGAAACTTTGATCCCTTTAAAAAGAGAAAAACAAACTCTGTAATCCGGAAATCCTTAGAGGAATACGGAACTTCAGCATCCTCCTACGCAGCACCTTTGCTGCAATGCTGCAATCGTGGGGAGCAACGCGCCAGGCCCCCCGCGCCCCCCCTTTGCGGCACTTTGCCCTGTGCCGAGCAGCCCAGGGCCCCGGGCGAAACACAGGGGTCTTCTGCTCCCTTCTTGGTCCTATGCAAGAGAAGACTTTGCTCGTCAGCCCCACCCAAAGAAGATAGCAATCCTTTGCAGGTTTAAAAGAAGGGGAATTTAGGATTGCTATTTCTCTGCCAAAAATGTAGAGGATTGAGTGGCCAGTTCTACCAAACAAGAAGTCCCCTAAAGAGTTCAGGTTCTTCTACACAGGTTTGTTTTTCTCCTCATTCTGTTTTGCTTCCAGTAAACACGGACTCTGAAATATCCATCTGCTTCCCCAGAGCTCAGCCCTTCACCTTCACCTTGAACACAGGAGATGCTACTATGCCTTTACCTTTATGCTGAATTAGAATAAATTTTTTTGTTTGCTTGCCCGAAGGCCAGGACCCAAGTGCTGGAGAATGAAAATGCAATGGGGAGTGCCCAAGGGCAGAAAGCAGAAATGAGAAAGGGGCAGCTCTGTAGTAACGTAATTACTTGTCCTGAGACAGTACTTTAAAGGACTTTGTTAAAGATCTCAGCATTAACCTTTCTTGGATGCTGGCACCACAGAACACTAACGCTATGCACTGGATATAAGAAGCTCCAAATTATGGAAGTATCACCTGCTTCAGCACAAAAGATCAAAATCTGCTAGGAATCCAGAGTGCAACCTGCTCACTTGATTACACTGGCACATAAATGTAATCGAGTTACAGCAACTTACCGAGTGAACCCCTTGTCACTTGGCTATGAGCTGGGTTYTACCCTTCCCCAACTGGGAGCTGAACTGGATTAGCTGACCCTCTCCAGTGGGCTCCCGTTGGGACCGGGCGGGCAGTGCAGCTGCAGGAGAGGGAGCTGAGCTCCCTTCGGCATCACAGGGGCAGAAGACAGACACACGGGTCCAATTCCCAGCTATGTCCTCCACGCTGGTGCAAAATAATTTCTTTTAATGGAGTTAACGCTGACTTGCCCTAGGCAGCTCCCCTGCAGGGCACACGATCAGCACCTGTGTCAGCTTTGCACGTTTCCTCTTTCCAGTGACCTCCTGGGCTGTATGCCTGCTTGCTCCATTAACATTAACATCTTTGTGAGACACATGAAATACCTGAACTTTCCGGAAAAAGCCTATCATATCCATGGCCATTACAGGCAACATTTTCCCCCTGTGCCCTTCACATAGAGGGAGGCAAAAGCAGCCTGGTGGTTAGATACTCAGGTCTGAAGCAAGCCTCATTTTTCTCCCCTTTCCTAATGCAGCAGTCCCTACACGTGTTTTTTTTTCCAGCAGAACCCAAGAAATGCTATCGCATTTCTACAGGCCTTGGTGAAAAGCTTAGCTGCTACAAACTAGCCCTGCTCTCTGCTGCATGTTCGGTGCCTCTCCCCCCTCAGCAGGACAGCTTTTGGGTGTGATGTGCACCCCAGGTGATGCCCTTCAGTGGGGTTATTGGGAACAGCCCCCTCCTCCAGTTCCCATGCCCTGCAAAAGAGCACTGGCCCCAGCGTGCCAGAGATTGAAGAGTGGATTTGAAAAACAACAGGCTTTAACACCCCTGCACCCTGACCATTAACTATAATTGTATTCTACATCAATCACATGAGTTTTCCCCTTAAAGGTTATTAAGTATAATTTCTACTATGCAAATAGTTCCAGCTTCATTAATGGATTTTTGGTTTCTAGTAGAAGTTATTCTTTGATGAATGCCTCCAGATGTCAGTATCTGAAAAAATGTATTGGGGGGGGAAGAAAATTCTCTCTGATGCAATGTAAAAAGGTCCATTGGAGCAAGGGGGTTGGGAAAGATAGAAATATAATTAAAACAATTAAAATTCCTATCTCATGACCATTTACAGATGCTCCAAAGTGGCTCTAAATTAAAGGGAAATGTCACAGAACATGGATGCTTCTGCCAAAAAGCAGCATTAAAAATGACAAATTCCAAACAGCCTGAAGACTCTTGTTAAATCCAAGGAGCAGCACTTTAACAGCTCAACCAAGGCAAGCAGAGTGGATAGACCAAAAAAAGAAAATTGTGTCCAACAGTCAGCTGCAGAAATGAAGGAGAGGTGACCAGGGAAAAGCTATCCAGCAGAATAACCAGCCAACATGAGACCTATGGATTTTTAGATGTATTCCCACCAGATCAGGTATCTCTTCTATCATCTCTTCTTTAATGGATTCAGACCGTCTGTTACTATGGCCTCAGTTATTGCCTTTTCCTAACCACAATTTTTTTTTTTTTTTTAAGTGTCTAAAAGATCTGATGATGAAAGACTTCATCTAATATCAAGATTTGCTGAATGAAGTTTCCCCCACACAAGCGCACCTCAAGTCCCAAATCAATGCAGAGAGGTGGCTGTGAGGGCTGCATTTCCTCCACTTGTTCTATTGTTGGGTTTTTTATCCTTATCTGCATTGCTGGGAGAAGTCTCTTTTGGAATATTTTCTCATTTATGTTGTGAGAAACCTCTGCTGGTGTGCTTGGGTGGGGGATCTTGTTTTATTTCTGTTTGTTTGCTTTTTTTTAAAAAAGGCCATCTGCCCAAACTTCTCCTTACACTCTCTTCCACTTAGGTTTATGCTGGAGAAACTCAATTATAAGAAATACAATAAATATTTATCGAACTGGTGAAAGCAATAGCATATGCTGAACACGCTCTGTTTTCCTGGATATTTTTTTCCCCCTGCATCAAGCCCTTGTTCTGTCAGAATTGTTTTCATGTTAGTATTAGTCAGTCACTCCCCATGTGTCAGTAAATGCAAAACATGCCTGCTGTGAGACAGAGAGCGCGGGTGCCACTTTGCAGTTCCTCGGGATGCGAGCTGGCACAAAGACAAAGCACACACAAAGGATGACAGGCACCACAGCCTGCTTTTCCAAACAACAAACTGTGGAAATGATAATACCTTGGGAACGGGATTGGGGTGGCGGGGAGGAAATGCATAGACTTCAAGAAGCCGAAATTCAGCYGGAGAAGGTAGGGAAGGTTTCCTCGGCAGAAAGCAGACCTGCACGGCACAGCTGCTTGAGGAAAGCAACATCTGCGCGTGGGGTCAGGTATTACAACCTGGTAGCAGAGCCCATTAAGTGGCCATCTGTAGATGGTTTGCTTATTTACAGGCATTTCAATACTACAGTTCATCATTACCTAATAAGTGTTAATGAACTTGACCATATTACACTGCTGTAAAGGAGGTGGGTTTTCATTCCCTTTCCAGCCTACAAAAAGCATTAACTCTGGATGCCTCCACTTTTAGGGGCTAGGGACTGGTTTGACTGGAAGTCTCCCTCTCTGGCTAAGGAGTAGCCTACATTTAGAGGGGGATTCAGCTCAGGCTATCTTCTGTGTGACACCGGCCAAGTTGCACAGGATCCAACCTCCAAAGCACTTGGGCATTGCTCAGCACTGCTGAGCTGGCTGCTGGCGAGCAGAACTACAAGCCCCRTGCAAGCCTGAGGACCAGGTCCAACCCCAGGCACAGCCAGTGCAAGCTCTGGAAGAACAATCAGCTAAAAATCATCTCAGGGGAATCAGGCCAGGCATCCAAAATGAGAGTGTGGACCTATATGATCTGATCTCACATCATACAGAAAGACCATGGTAGAGTCCGGAAATTAGCTCAGCCTTTCAGCTTGCAGCATAGTGCCACAGCCAAAAGAAATTATAGGACAGGAAATTATTGTTGACTGGATCCATCATTATTCTTTTACCATCTGTTACCTTCAAGCTAGTGTTTTTTGTAGCTCATATTGGTTTTCAGCATTGCATCCAATTTTTACATACCAGAAGCTAAAAAAAAAAAAAAGTTCAGATCTTGATCAGGAGTTCACCTTCAATTCCCAGGGAAGATTTCTGTCATGAAAAGTGCTACAGATTCATTAATGAGCAGTTGTAGTGGAGACCTCTGTTTAATCTCCCATCCATCAGATGGCACCTTTGGCATTGCAATGACCCAGGCTTCCCACAACACCTGGCACTTACGTAGTGCTTCACCTTCTCTAAGCATTTAATTGGCATAATAGATTAATGTTTATAGATTAGCTGACTCAGAAGGAGACCACCACATTCCAGGTTTCTGGTGTCCCCTTCTTTCAGCGCATAATCTTTAGTTGGTGGGTAGGAAGCAGCTAATTAATCTCTTAGTGTCCAGGATTTTACAGGTTACTGTGAACCAGCCAGGTCATAGGCAGTGGGCTGGGAATACCCCCACAGATGTGCATTATGGCTAGGACAGCCAACATCTCCTAATCCTCCTTTACATCATCAATAGATATGAAATTGCATCACCTTCCACTTGCCGTGGGCAAAGAGCACACACCTGGGCTGCTACTGAGGTTCAGGTGGTATGTGGTACCCTGATCGCAGCCTTCGGCAGGCATCTCTGGTAAACTGAACTCTGCATGACACTGATYATCAGTGGCATTATCATGGTCATTTGGTGGGGTTTCAGAATAAAGAGATACTCAACCATTGAGCCTTCTAATATATTTGTCAACATTCACACCCATCTATTATGCAGCACATGTGCTCACACATATACTGCCCTTTACAGAAATCAGAACTGATTCACAGGTTTACTTCGTATGAAAGATTGGGTATTTTCCCAGCAGAAACACCTTAGCCCAAGCTAAAGTTATGATTCATCTGGTGGTGTAGGGAATTAGGAGCCATCGAGTGACATTCACAGGGGTGCTGGAAAGGAGACTCATTCACAAGTCTCTTCTGACTGTTAAGTAAATAACCTCAACAGTAACCATCCTCCATTTCTACAAATAATATCAAAGAAACAGTGTCTGGCTGCTTATTTAAACTTGTTTTACGCAACATTTTCTTTCTACCGGACACCCTGTTCCTCTGGGAGCACTGCTTCCCCTCTACCCCCTGAGCCTGGCTCAGGCCTCTAGGCTCAAATACATCAAGAAACTCCTGTGCTTGAAGGCAGACATGCTAAGATATTGGAGTCAGATCCCTACTCCCTCCCATTTATTAAACAAACTATCCCAGTAAACAATTATGGAAGTTTTCCAAAGCCCCAAACCACTGAAATAAGCGTGTCCCATGCCACTAGGCAGTCTGGCACTTGGAGCATCACCCCTATTAAAGGCAGATGTGTACATGTACCTGCATACAGGCACCCCCAGGAAGCAAAGAAAAGCTGTTTTAAATGTCTGGGCTCCCCTCTTTTCAGCAAAGTGTACCAGTGCCCTCACTGCAGTCAATGAACACTGTTCTTAAAGGATAACCACCAGCTTAAGAAAAGGCTTAGCAAGCACAAATACTGCCTGTAACAAAACACTTTTGGATAGAAATAACATTCTTCGCCACTTTCTTTGGCTAGGATTTAATAAGTGCGAAATCAATGTTATAATCAAACGTAATACTCATTTCCTAGAATAATCCTCTGACACAGCACTTGCTATTTCAGCTGATTAGAAGCATTGCTCAAATAATAGAAATTACCGATCAGTAACGCAGGAGTCCAAGGCGAGTTTTTTATTTTAACCTAAGGCAGTTACTTTCCTTCATCCTAAATGTTTACAAGTGGAGAAACACTTGTAGGAATTCTTCTGTTGCCATCAACTTAAACATCATGTTCTCCCAGCAGTGGATAAATAGTGGATGATTAAGTTTTGATGCCTAAACACTGATGTGTTTGGGATTAACAGCCAGACCTGTGCTCTTACGGTCTGTTTTTTATTTTATTTTTCACATTTCAATAGGCAGGAGCAGAGAGACTCAACAAGGGAGTGCAGGAAAGACCTCAGGCAACAGCGATGGGATGCTGCCAGTCCTAGGTGAGTTCTACAGGTGGGAAACGTCTATCTTCAGAAAACTCACTGTCAGACAAGATAGTTTTCAATAAAGAGATGAAACTGATGGGAGGTTTTCTTTCTGCATTTCTGCCTGCTTTTGGCAGAGTAGACCTGCGTGTGCACAAAGGAGTTATGACTTGACAGTGAGTTGTAAAGCTTTCCTTTCTTATCAAGGCAGAGCAGCTGAGACAGCCTCTTCTGTAGTTGGCTTTTTAATTGAAAGATTAGAAGGTCTCTTATGCAGTTTGCATGAGACACAGCATTTTAGAAAAGTCACCCAGAGTCCAGGTGTTTTGATACCCTGACAACCCCAGGGATGGAACTGGCGGGGGGTCAGTAGCGTGGGGAGAGGACAAGCCAGGGTCTCTCACCACCAGTTCAACGTGTGCCAATAAAGAGTTCGACCAAGCACCCCCCTTACACTTCGGTGTGCTTCAGTGAGCACTCCAATCTTGGTGGTAGGGGGGCTACACAAATACCTTGTTAAGAAAAACCTTTTTCTAGAGACACATCCTCATCCTCATTTCCCAGGTGGCTCGTGCTTTCCGGTGCCGACGGAGCAGGACCAGCTCGCGAGTATGCGGGGTGCGAGCGTAGATGGCAGCAGCCGGGCCCCGGGCTGCCGCTCAGAGTGACGGCCGGGGCCGAGTCTCTGAGGAGAAGTTTTAAGGAGGCAGCCAGCTGCATCTACTGGTGAGAACTGAAGTTACTGCCTGGGGAAGGGGGGGCCTTGACTCAGGAGAGAGCGGAGAGGAGAAGTTGGCAGCAGCATTAGAGGGACTTTGATCCTGCAGTTGGAGCTCCTATTTAGACCATCAAATTCCATTCATTTAACCTATCTTTGACTCCTGTAATCCCACAGGGAAACAGTGAACACTCCAGCACTGCTGCCCAGTGGAAAAGAGCCAGGAGACAGTTTTAGCATYTCCCAGCTGAACAACAGGGGCAGAGGAGCTTCATCCCCCCTCTCAGCTCAACTGSTCCTGGCACAGCACGGCTGCCCCGTGTCCTGGCAGGGAGCAGCTGGGAAACTGGGCTGGTGGAGGGATGCAGGGACATGCACTCAGCCCCACACAGGTACAACATGATGTCTTTTTAGTCATTTCAATGTCACAGAAAATACCCRGCCCTTCACAGGCTGACTTGCCAGGAATAATCTTCGATCACTTTAAAAATGGGCAATCCAAAAATCCAGGCCATAAAATCCTGACATCTACACTACATAGCAGAGAACAGCGGCGACTGCCAACACACTGGAAAACAGGAACCAACAATAAACACCTTCACAAGAGATGGTCCCTGCCAAAATAAACAGATGCACATTTCGATTTATCATTGCACTGCCATACACAGCCCAAGATGTGTTTCCAGACTCAAAGGGTTCGTTATTAAGGAGAACAGACAAAGGCAATGGAGATAGTGTCACTAAAGGAGAACACCCTGTTTTAACACGTTCTACTTCATGTTTTAATGCCTGAGAGAATAATACAAACCCAGCCCGCTGGGGCAGCTCAGGGATCCCYGGCACTGCTGTGCCTGGAGACACAATTACTGTAAATAAGGCAAACTTTGTTTTCTTCAACCTAGTTGAAATGAAACTCCATTTAAATGGGAGGATGGGGATTTTTCCAGCTAATAATCTAGTTCTCTTTTGTTTGAATCGGGCTTTAAAAAAAAAAAAAAAATCAGTAAAAGAAGAGGAAATTCTCCTCCCTTTAAGCCTTGCAAAACTCAACCATCACCCATCTGTCCACCTTGCACCTCATTATTTATTATTCAAGACTCAACAAGCTAGCATGCCAGTTTAGATTTTCCCTGAAGAAAGCTGGCATCTAGACAGACAGCAACTGCTATCAAAATGTTTCTTTTTGATTTCTCTGCCCTCCCTCACTCCATCCCTTGTGGTGGGAATAAATACAAAACCTTTAAAGTAAATAAAACAATTTTTAATGAACCAGAAAAAGCAAGAGAAAAATAAAACACAGAAGCCTGTTTTCTTTACTCAGACTTTATCAGTGCCCCATTAAATCACCCTCCTCGTGGTCCCTTTCATCCTCCTGAGTTCTCACCCATAAGAGGAAATCTGGTCTCAGACACATGCAGGCTTCCGGATACGAGATGCATCTGTTGTTCAAACCACAGGTCCAAAGCAACACTACAGCCATGATGCATCTTTTCCAGGCATCCCTCTAATGAGATGATTTAGTTTAGTGGATGCTGGAAAAGCAGCTACCGTAACCCAGAAACCTGCTTTCTGCTGTTTGCTGTAGCAGCAGTGAAGCCCAAGGCAAGGCAGCCAGCAGCCCTGCCAGACMGGGTCCATCCCAGCCGTGCACGGACACCACACTCCCACGGGCACAGAGAAAGCCTGAAGGTCAGTGTGAACCCAGCCTCTATTCACCGGGGACCGCCTGCAGGTCTCCTTAACGCTGAGAGTATCTAGCCGTAAAGCAATGCCACTTTTAGGAATAACATGCTGGCAGCCTCCAGTCAGTTTGCTTCTGCAAATAGGTACTGCAGCAAGAAATCCCCCTGTTTGCATCCCACTGCACACAACTGTTGCCCAGAGGCACCTGCCCCAGCCGGGTCTCCAAAGGCACCTGCCCCAGCCGGGTCTCCAAAGGCACCTGCCCCAGCCGGGTCTCCAGCGAGCCCCGGGAGCCGTGCGGCTCCTCCTGCGCTCAGGTGCCGCAGCGTACGGGCTGCCCGCACGGGCAACGCTTGGCTGTCAGGTCAACTGACTCTGCCATGCATTTGAATCATATTCAAGGGTATCTAGCTCTGGATTTGAATTCTCACCGCCCAACGCGCTAAAAGATAAATGTGCAGCTGCAGCTTTCACCTCCTCCTCTATTTCAGGATTTGCAGAATAATTTAAGAGGGAGCACCACTCCCAGCCTGAGGGTTACGAGCCCCACAAGGCAGTCCAACATGGAGCCATGCACTGGCCCATATTAAAACATATGCCTCAAAAAAGAAAATAAAGTCCCACATACCTTTGAAAATAAGGCCTTTCCCCCCCCACTCTCCCAGACAGAGAACAAYCTTGTGGCAAAGATGGAACAGGGTAAATGAAGTGCCTTCCTCTCCATGAGAACACTTTCCTATTTTTGTATCTTGCATCAAATAACATTCTCCTTTATAACACTCACAGCAAGAATATTTATCAGGAAAAACATAAGCCAGAAAAGGTGATATTTTTTTTTTYCTTCTCTGTTATCTCAAAGTTTCCTGCCTGTCAGAGTTTCACACATTTGCTGATGTGTCTTTCATATAATACAGAAATATAATTTATGCAGGAATGTATCCATGAGTGCGTGTGTTGTGGGGGCTCTATCTTGTGCACCCTTATGGGCACCTCTGGGGGCAAACAGCTTACACACAGGCTGCGTGAACACTTACATTTGATGAATATGGGGGAAAGCTCAGTTAGTTTGCTCAGACTGGTACTGCCCCAGAGCTGGGCTCGCAGTGCTCAAGCAGAGAGCAGACAATTTGGGAAGGAACCGCACAACTGTGTGACATGAATTGGGCTTTGGTACACAGGCTCACGCAAGTGAYGCATGGTGTTTGCCACCCTCAGCTACAGCTGGGAAGCTTCAAGCACACCCTAGTCCTGGCATCTCCAGGTCAGTCACGTGTATCTCCAGTGCCAAAAGGGATACAGACCCATGGCAAAAATCTGTAAACACAAATACATTTATCATTCATTCACCAGAAGGACTCTGTCACCAGTGTGGGTGCCACAGCATCCACCAAAAAAAAAAAAAAAAATAGAAATCAGAGACTCTGTTCATGGTTTAGAAAAAGCTGCATTGGAGTTTTGGGGGTTTTGGTTGTTTGTTTTTTAAGATACCCATTCCTCCCCCTCCCAAATGTCTCATTTTTTTATATGCCAGTAATTTATACTAGTAATCTGATGTCTTTCATTCCCAAAATTCATTATGATCATTAATGTTTTAAGCCCACTCAGCAGTAAACCAAGACAAGGAGTAAATGATTTCTCTCTGGGCACGCACAGGGGCATCACCCCCACTGGTGCACACACAGCTGTATCAGGCCATGGTAATGGAGAGCTGCATCTTTTTCCTCCTCCCTGGCTGAAGCATCATGTTACCCATCATATCAAGTTACTGAGAGTGCTAAAAGAGATGTCATACAAACAGTGCCTAGCTTCACACACACAACCCAAAGCACAATGTTCTGCTAGGGAAATGGTCTTTTCAAATATCTTGTCTCTAAAAACAGCAGCATAGTCTAAAATGTCAGTTATTTCATAAATATAAAATAGCAGGATTTGYAGTGCTTCCTGGTTTTTTATGAATCTGCTTTACTCCTTTAGTTGCTTACTCATTTGCACTTACCTTTTAGTCTGATCATGTAAAAGGTTTTGGAACAAGTACAGAGGAAGAATAAAAACATAATGGTTTCTCACTGCTCGAGGGCATAGCTCTAATTAAAAAGAACATTCTTGCTTTTAGCACCCAGACTTCTCTCTCTTCAAAATCTGAACTTTGACATTTTCAAACTGAGATTTAAAACAAGAAAATAATTCTCAGTGCCATGATGAAGGACTGCCTGCATTGTACAATGGAAAAGGGGAGGGGTGAGGGAAAAAGAGGTTCAAGGCTAATAGACTTATCAGGGAATCTGAGTTAGGAAAATGCAGATTTGTTCACCAGCAAGCCCCCAGCTCGCGTTCACAAGTCAGCACTGCGGTAGCTGTTCTGTGCAACGCTGAA
The DNA here is from genome assembly GCA_030449065.1 of Oceanodroma leucorhoa. NCBI lineage: Eukaryota > Metazoa > Chordata > Aves > Procellariiformes > Oceanodroma > Oceanodroma leucorhoa. The sequence continues at coordinate 1,243,186 of JASVER010000010.1, read as the reverse complement.
GTCCCTGCACATATCTGTGCGATGTGCTGCTCTGCTTAAATGTGTATGTCCACTAATACACATGCACTGAACACAGTATATACATATACATTGTTCTGATGCAAACTGGCACGCACCGACACACGTTATACTCTGGCCGAGTCCATACTGCTGCATGGGGGTGAAGGGGCTTGCGGCCAAACCCCCTGCCCGGCAGTGGCATCAGACGCCCACCCCTCTGCCGTGTGCCACGCTGCTCAGCCTGCTTCCACTGCCCTGCGGTCCAGCACGTTACGCATGTGAACTCCGCTACAGGCAACGTGGACATCTCCAGTCCCACCCCACGTGKCCACACAGTACCGCTAACAGTCACAAAGTGCTCGGTGCTACGCGTGAGCCCTCTGTTCGTGGGCACACCTCTACRCGCTCCTACTTTCAAACACAAACAACGCCCCAAGCTGAGTTTTACCTGCCAACGTACCCTGCAGCRTTAACACTGGTCAGTGTCTGTACACCCAGACATTTCGCCTGGCTCACTTCAGAAAGCCACCTCGGAGTAAGAGCAGATGGAGACCCGACAGGTAAATCCCCRGGGATACACCCAGGGCCAGACCAGGCTTTATGAAGTGCCTTGTCCTTGCTCCATCTCCAGAGGCAGTTGCTCATCCCAGGCTCTAACCACCGGCTACAGACCATGCAATCTCTAATGCATAAACTTACACAAGCAGATCAGGCATATAGCTACATAAATACATACTCACACACACATATATATACACAGGAGTCTCCCAAAACTTCAGGGCAGGATTGCCCAGTGCTACTCTGGGCACCTGGTATTTTGTGCCTCTGCTCCCAAAGCATTCCTCAATACAGTAAGAGTTTCCAGAACAATTCCCATTAGGCTGAGCTGCTCCTCCCAACTCCAACACAAGCAACTTCAGGCCAGAGCCACTCTCTCCTGGGTGCCCTTAGCTATGTAAAGCAACAGAGCACCTTTGCAGAAAAAAAATCAGGACATTTGTAGCCAAGGCTGCCTTCCTCCCCACATGCTGGAGAATGACCCTTATTACCACAGAAACCCTGAGAAAGAGATTACTTTTGAAATTAGATGTGAACATTACTTTGCAAGAGTCCTACAGCACCACTCTACAAGTCACTTTTGAGAAACCACACTCACACATACCTGCAGAGTCAAGCGCAGTTAAAACACTATTTCTGCAACCAGAAGACACTGCAGAAAGCTCAGGGCCCGTATGAAACCGCTGGGGTCAGAGCTCCTTGCTGGCAGAGGGGTTACAGAGGTGTCTCTGCTTACAGGGTGAGGTCCCACATTAGCAGCTCCTAGCCAAMAAATAGTCAATTTTTCCTCTTAAGAAACTGCACAACTTAACAGTTAGAAAGACCATTGATATTTCGAGTGTAAATATATCCCATGTACACCAGTTAACCCCTTTTTCCCATTTCTACCCTGCTCAAGGGACACAGCCTTCAGCTACCCATTTAAGTCACTGAGTGAATTGGCAGAGCAAAATGAAAATCAGCAACACATGCTGCTAAGGAGTCACAGGTGTGGCAGACTAACACCTTATTTCCTGCATATTTTTCTGTTTAGAGCCCCCTTTGCTCTTGTAATAAATATACCATAAATTAAAAAAAAAAAATTAAAAAAATGTGTATTTTAGAATTAGCTTCTTATAATCAGCTAAAGAGCATTCATTCTCAGATTTGGAGTGGGGAAAATAAGGAAAAGTATAGAACCACAACCTCAGAAAGCAAAAATCAGTAGACACAAGATCAAGAGATAAACAAAAATTTTCATGTTTGGAATTAAGAGTCATTGAAAACAGCAATTTGGAAAGGCGTGGTACAATTAAAAATCTGTAGCAGTGTAAAATTAACACATACTATTCTATTTTAACTTCAACAGATTACACACCATCGTTCATTTCTTTTTGTAACAGGAGTAATTCAATCGTTATCACCTTCAACCAATATTAGTATTAATTTTATTTTAAACATCAATATAGAGGAAACATTTACTAACAGCAAATCAAAACCCACGTATGTATGGATTTCCATGTTGAAAATCAGTTCATCAGCTAATGTGAACAAATGACTAAATTATTTCAATAGTTCATATCCAGCACATATTCCTTTACAATGCACTTGTAGCTGTGCTTAAAGTGACAGAGTTGGAGTGTTTTACAAGTGAAAAATACGCACACCAATGGGACAGGCTACCCACTGCACTGCCCCTGGAGAAAAGGAGATTCTCCATAACTCAGCATTAACCTGCCTGGCAGAAGCACTGAGCTTGCCATGTGGAGAGCTAATGAGTAGCTATCAGAACAACACGTGTTKCCCATAGTAACATTTGTACAAGGAGCATCCTTGTGATAGGACATGCTGGAGAACTCAGAAGCAGCTGGAGGATAATTTATTTTTGATTTGGAGTCCTCATCCTGTATAACGTCTTTAACTAGCTTCTGGATCATTGACCAGCTTCATCCATCAAATGCTTCAAAGAAAGATAAAACCACTCTGGAATTGTTATTATAAGCAAATTTTTTTCCCTTTTCTTATTTGCAGAGAGGAGAGGAAATACTTTTCTTCACTCTTCCTTTGTAACAGCAAAATGCATGCACACGTGGATGTTTGCAAAGGAAAGGTCAGGGGGAGAAAAAAAGCAAGACCTGGCCAGCTTAGAAACCTTCAAAAGAGCTGGACATAGACAAAAGACAGCTGCCCAGCAGCCCTACAGAACTCCAGGCCCCAGACTTCCACGCAGTAGTGAAGGAAGAGAGAGAAGACATGGACCATTCTGTCCATCAATGATGGGGTGGTTTGGCTGGTTTGAGAATTTCTACCAAAAACACAATTTTGCAATCATTATCCCCAAGGACAGTGAAAGCGAAACAACCTTCTGTTCTGCTGGGGTTTAGTTTATTTGGGGTTTTAATTCTCTCTAGCAGCTATGTCTGAATGAGAACAGAGGCTGTGAAACTCACCCGCTAAGTCAGCACACACAGAGGTTTTTTTCAAATAATTTAAGAGTGATTTAGACACTTGAAAAAAGCCCCAAACCTCAACTAATTGTTTGCAACTAAGATACGGACCAATTTCAATTATTCCACTGATTGATCTTTAAGTGATAGATTTTCAAAAGAACCTAATAAAGAAAAGTGTCCAGTTCCCATTAAAATGTAATGGAATTGATACCTAATCTGTTTAGCCTCCCCTGAAAAATCCAGTTTAAATTAATCTGTGGAGAAGCTTCACACTYTCGAGACTACGAGTTAGTAGAATTGACTCTTACGCTGTGTAAATCTGATGAATGCTAAATAAGATGCTCCTAAAGCATCTGTCCATATGTCTCCGTCCTGGACAACACCATCCATTCTAATCCAGTCCTGGACCTGGGCAATAGAAATACCCTAATTTCTACTAACCATATGTTAGCTTTGCCATATGGAAAAAATATGCAGTAATGAGAGTGGTGACAGAGCCAGGTTCCTTTCCATATGTAATCTAGAGTAAGACAGAATTAAACCCAGGTCTCTCCAAAGGAGAAAGCCAGGTACAGCCCATGTATGTCCCTGCAGGGAGAGCCYGAGTTGCCTAGCAAACACATTGTAAAAAACTCTCACACGTCTTCTTCAATAGGATGAATTCTCTGCATAATTATTTTACAGTATTGTACCCGGATACAAAAGCCTGGTTGTCTGCCATGAGTACTAAGACTTCAAACTGTGAGCGAGAAGCTGAATTATTTGGTATTACTGAGAATGCCATTCTTACAGAAATTCAGCAGTGTCTTGATGGGATTTTATCAGCATTTGAGCAAAAAGGATGTATCATTTATGCAAAAAAATAAATCATGGTTATGACTTTATGTCCTTTCAATGTTAAGATGCTGCTAATAGGCATGCTGCAGTCTGAAAGAAGTGATGCAGGCAACACCGCTGGGGAAATAGTGAATATTTGCCCATCTTTGTCCAACAGAACGTGGGTTTAAGTCACAGGTGAGACTGCAACGTACTCCCTCACCTACTCATTTCCCTGCAGACTAAGCGCTCTGCAATCAAGGGAAAAAACTAGAAATCTGGGGGAAAGACTTGGCAGGTCCCCAGTTTTTCAGCTCAACTATGTACCCCCACTATTTTACCTCATTGGTCTGTGGAAATGATAATTCCGGGTCAAGAGCAAGTCCAGAGGACACCTCCTTTGAGCTGAAAACAGCTTTGTCCRTGTGCAGCAACGGAAGCCCACGCGGGGGGTGCAGACGCCTGCCCGGCTCGGGGTCTCTGCCCACCTGCCAGCACAGGCAGCTGTGCCGAGCACGGCAAGGAGGGGCGAAGCCGGGACGTTAAGCACCCGGAGTGAAGCACGGAGATGCACAGCTGGGACAGACTTGGGTCCCGGTGATCCTGACCTTGGATTAGCTAAGGCAGACCTCTACCGCTGCACGTTAGGGCCCTCTCAGAGAAATGACTTTGCTTGAGCCAAGGACTGAATAAGAGAGGCACAAATTATCTCCGCTCCTCTGCTAGGTCAACACCTTCCCTCTGCAAGGAAATCYTCGTCTCCAAATGAAACAAAGCTTCCTCCTTCCTACCATGGGTGCCTCCAAGCAGATGGTCATATGTTCCATATTCTAAATGCTGATACAGCCCAGAAAGGTTATCTAATTACAGAAACAATACTTATTGGATGCACTAATGCTTCTGCAATTTTAATAGCAATATGATAGCTAGGATTTATATTATTTTCCCTTTCTGATTAATTATTTACACAGAGACAAGCCTAGATTATTAAGTACGTGCGTGCCATGCCAGGCCGCAAAGAGATTTTTAAAAAGGAAAGGGAAGAAACAGACTCTAAACTTTTTGAAAACAAGCGYCCAAGTGTTTCCATATCCTGTGACAAGCACTTTGCTTGAAGGCTACTGGTCCATTGGCTCAGAGCACAAACTTGATCCAGGACTTTACAGGTAATGTTATAACTTCCTAGTTTGGTAGCAAGCTACAGTAAGGAAAGGAAATTCTAATGTCAACACGTCAATCAAGGAAAGCTGTGTTTAGCTATAACCCTAACAAAATGCCACACAGGAGTGCATGACAGCTGGGAAACATCATCTAATGTGGGCAACTCTGCAACGACTGTTCACCTACTGTCCATGCAACACGTCCCTGAGGTGCTAACTGGAATCAAGAGAAAACTTAGGAATAGCCAAGTRTCCTGGTTTTGGCTGGGGTAGAATTAATTTTCTTTCTAGTAGTTGGTATAGTGCTATGTTTTGGATTTAGTATAAGAAGCWTGTTGATAACACACTAATGKTTTTAGTTGTTGCTAGGTAGTCTACTTCTCAAGGACTTTTCAGCTTCACATGCTCTGTGAGGTGCACAAGAGGCTGGGAAGGAGCATAGCCGAGACAGCCAGCCCAGCTGGCCAATGGGGTATTCCATACCATATGACGTCATGCTCAGCATATAAGGCTGGGGGAAGAAGAAGGAAGGGGGGGACATTTGGAGTGATGGCGCTTGTCTTCCCAAGTCACCGTTACACGTGAYGGAGCCCTGCTTTCCTGGAGATGGTTCAACACCTGCCTGCCCATGGGAAGTAGTGAAGGAATTCCTTGKTTTGCTTTGCTKGCRTGCGCGGCTTTTGCTTTCCCTATTAAACTGTCTTTATCTCAACCCATGAGTTTTCTCACTTTTACCCTTMCAATTATCTCCCCCGTCCCAGCCGGGGGAGAGTGAGCGAGCGGCTGTGTGGTGCTTAGTTGCCGGCTGGACTTAAACCACGACACCAAGATTTCAGAGAGACATTTGTCAAATACCCAACCCATATCAAAGCACAGCCATGAGTTCTTCAGGTAGACTGTACTCTGGGGGAAGCACACATTTCCCCCCTTTTTATTAAAAAAAAGACCAAAAACATCTGTCTAAAATTTATCATCGTTTCCTAAGATCAAGTAATTCTTGGAGATTTACCCCAATGTACTTTWACAGACAGGTCAGATACTTATTGCTAAATGGCAACATTGAGCCTGGCCAGCTATTCAGGTGGGATGATCTCATTTTGAATATTTCATTTAAAAAAATTYAAATGAGCCTAAGATACTCTTAAAGCTATGGATAAAATTCTGCTAGTTTATAGAAATCTGAAAACCACTGTACAACCATTCAGTCTGAAACACAAAYCTCTGTTTTACATCTGTGCAAATTCCTCTGCTTTTGTTTATCATTCTGCATACCAAAAAACACTTTGCTAACTTTCTCCAAGTCCAGATGTTTATAGGAAATGGGGCTGTTATCCTCCTTTGCTGCAGTGGTAAAATTAAAAGAGGAAATTCCTAAAGAGGAAAAAGACAAATCATTATGCTTATGTCATTAAATTCATTCAGCCTGGAAAGAAATTAATCCTATCAAGTTTTAATCAGGTAGCAACTTTGCTTTGATTTGTGAATAACAGTTTTATAATAAAAGATATTTCACAGAACAGAAGAATCTCTAGTGCCAAATGCCCCAAAGCCTCCTCCTCTGACTGGGAGTTTCTGGTCATCAAAAAAAAAAAAAAAAAAAAGCAGAACCATCACTACCCACCTCATCTGCAGGGACGAAAACATGAGTGAAGGGTCAGAGAAGAGGACAAAAAAGCAAGTCCTTAGAAAAAGGGACTGGGAAAAAAAAAATCTAATTGGAGTGACTCTAAAATCTCACCATAACCTTACAGGTTAGGGGGGAAAAAAAGCAGGAGTCTATGCGACTTAGCAGGGCATGCAGTTTCTTCTCACATCTRCTTTCACGGCATCACAGATGGATTAAGTAAATCACTCCAGGCATAAATTTACCATAATAGATGGAGGAGTTGCTTCCTCCCCCACTAGGATCAGGCAACCACGGCGGCACAGGCTGATCCAGCAGCCCGACGGATCAGGGATCCCGCTGCGGCAGTGGAGGGAAGGATCCCTGCCTGTCCCGGCGCGATACCCTCCAAGCGGCTGGAGGACAAAGTGACACAGGAGACCCCTCCTAATCCCTAGCACTGGAATACAGATGAGCCACCATTTCAGCGCCCAGAGAGGAACCGCATGGGGTGATAGCCCATGTCTGCACAAACACACCCCCAGAAGAGGGGGAGATTTAGGAACAGAAACACGCATGCATCACACAACTAGTAAAGGTCATGGTTTAGCCATGGAGTGACACCACAGCTGCCGCAAGAGCCTTGATCCTCACCAAAGGCTGCAGAAACATGGACCGAGGATGAATCTCAGCTTCTCCAAGACCAAGAGGGAAATGAGCCGCTCTGGGAAAAGAGTGAGAAAGGGGCGGTTTAGTTTATCTGGGAACTGCAAGTAAGAGTCCTAGTAGCTTCATAGCCTTGGGTGGTGGTGTTGACGATATACACCTAGGTAAAAAGGAAAGCAGAAATACTCTTGGATTGGTCCAAGGGTCTGTGGTGTTTGCAGTCACGCTGCAGCGCTGTGAGCATTGCAGCAGCACCTTCCTCGTGCAAGTCACCGCTGCTCCCTCGGCTCCAAAATGCACTCCTGGAGCAGGATGGGGTAGGAGCAGGCACCACTCTGCCTGTCAGGAGAAAAGGCAGATCTAGTGAGTATTCCTGCCCCCGCTATTTTCTAGTGAGATCTTCACAATAGAGTAAATCTCAGGTAGCAATGAGGCCTGCTGCGTAGGGAAAAGCCAAGTATGAATAAGAAACCCTTCCATCACGCTGTCACAGAAAGCGAGTTCCCTGGGGCTTGAAGGAAGGCTGTGCCTTAAACGATTTGCTCTTTAATGGGCTTTTTCTTTGCAATCAGCATGTGAACTTTGAAAAACCACCGGTTTGGTTACTAGAGTGTGTAGTCCTGGGCCCACCAAACCCACGCAGCTCCCCGCTCCCCGTGCATGAGCCGCCTGATTGGCAACCCCGCCATCAAGAGCCTCTGTGCAATCTCTACATTATGTATTGTATTAAAAATAATATGCTTCTGATTTTTAAAAAAGATGCTATTGGCACGTCATCTTCCTAAAAGCTAAAAAGATGCATTTTTAGAAACAGAAATATAAGCAAAAAAGTCTGCAACAGATCACACGTGTGCATATGCAGCCCCAGAGTCAGAGAAGCCCCTCTGAAACCAGTGGGGCTCAGGGTGGGAGTGGAGGGTTCATCAGGGCCGGTGGAAGCGGAGGATCGGGCACAGCCTCCGCTCTTACCCCTCTGCAGAGAGAGGGCTGGAGGGAAGGAGGTTCCTGAGGGAGACCCTGGGTGCACGGCTGGCTGCAGGGAGGTGGCTGAGTATTCTCCAGTGCAATGAACGTATTGCACCAGAAACTGGTAGGCTCTGCAAGACACAGCTTCATCTGGAGGAAGGTGCTGGAGTTAGGTGCTATCTGCATGGAAAAGACTTTTCTCACTGCCCATGTCATCCCCTCAAGACCCCCATGAAGTCTGATCTCCGTGAACAGTCATGATTCAGCCTCCGGCACACACCCAGGACAGGACAGATGTTGTCCCCTGTGTTATATGTGGACCCTCCGGTGGACTAGGGAACTGAACCAAGTCCCCTTTACACCCAGACCAACCTTCCTCTAGCTTGTGTCCTGCAATCTCCCACATAAATTGCTTCCTGGTCTCTTCCTCTGAGGGCCCAGTTGCCATCAACATTTCTCATCCTCTGGGAAAGTTATAGAGGACTACTGCTGAGCAGCAGTTTCTGACCCTTTCTCATGAAACCAGCTTAGTCTTTGTTGCACTGTATTTACTTCTGTTTTCCAATACTAAGGAAAAGCAAACAATGTAGAAAACCTTTAATTTCACATTTTTTCCCAGCTGGTAAAAATGATAGCTAGATATGCACACATCAGTATAATCATCTCCTAAACAAATGGCACAATGACAAACCGAGGGGGCGGGGAGAGGGGGAGCAGAGCACAAGCTGGTGTTTTCAATTTAGAAAGTATGCATTATTTACACTGCCATTATTCCACTCAATTTGAGTTCACGCTTTAGTCCTAATTTCAGTATAATCAAAGTCAATGAATATTTAATCAGCATTGCTTCCAGAAATTGAGTAATGCCATTAACATAATATCCCCAGGACTTCAATGCCGATTTTCCTCAAAAGCATGGGACTTCCACTCTTCCTGCCCTTCCCCCCTTTACTTTAACCAGTTGATGCTCTSATCGCCACCTTTGCCAGGTTTAACAAGGTGGAACCTGTCCAAAATGCAGGGAATGGGAAAACCACTTCCCAAATGCGGAGATGTCTCACCACCCGTATTGATCCAGCCCCAGGATAGCTAATAAAAGTAGAGCATTTCACGTCGATATGGCTCAGTATGGAAAAGCATCGTAATAACAATAATCCATTTGCACGTCTGGAGCACCTTTCAACAGAGGGGCTCAAGTCATTCTGCAAACATTAATTAATCCCCTCCACTCCCCTGCAAGGAAGACACTTATTAATGCAACAGCTAATCTACAGATAGGAAAATCGGAGCATGACGAGGTTAAGTGCCTAGTTTACAGCCACCYGGGAATCCAGCGGCATTTGGGAGGAAGTTTGGAGCTCTGACTGGCTCCAAGTTTCCTTTTCTAACCAACAGACTGTGCTGCTTCACTAAAATAAGATCAAGAAAAGCAGCAGTACCTATGAATATTTATGAACAATACAAAATTACAGCATAAAAAATTGTTCAGAGCTGCTAAGTGATGGCTCCAAAGCTGTGTCTCTATGTGCACAGAGCGTTCAGTAGTCTGTGCACACATGCCCCCTCCAGAGGGGCTGCATCTAATCTATCATCTTTTCTAACATGACTATCACTGTAATATCTCAGCAATGCCTTCAGCTGAAGACCTATATCACAGCCTTCCATCTATCTGGGATAGCTTATAAAGCTTTTCTCCATGGTGCTGGAAAATCTGGAGGGCATATGTTTTTAAATACTGGATAAATTCCCCACTTTCCCTTCCATAAAGCTATATAGAGTCTTAATGCAACCTTTATCCATAATGAACCATCTCTTGTTCTCCCATAAAATTAGAATTAATCCTCTTTTATATTAATAAGGAAGGAACAAAGTTCAATTTTGTCCACACTCACAACACATGCAATTGGGAAGTCTGAGGTTATGTATAGAAAGTACTTTGAAAGTTATTCTAACCTGATTTTTAGAGGGTTTTGGTAGTTTGGGATCATCACACTTTCATAAACTCTTCCATGAACAATTTCGTATTTCATGTCAGTTCACTACATCTTCCCCAAAGGTCACCTGTTTGCAAATCTAACCGTTGCTCTGATGAGGCTCCAGCATGGCACAGGCACACGGCAATGCAGGTGCTCTTTTCAGCAATGACATTAAGGGTCATTTTAGAACTGCTGAAGATTTCCTAGTTGTACTTGTGCACATGGTGTGTGGAATACTTCAGTTCCCACCTCTAACAGTGGCCTTCAAAAATATTTTCTCTAAAAGTTTCACGAAGTTGTTCAAGCTCAAAACCAGTATCACTAATATTTGATTATTTTGCTGAATTTCATCATGGTTGTGGCCAGCTGAAGTGTAATCCTGCTGGCAAGGCCATACATTTGGGCTGAGGTTAGTGAGAACGGAGTAAGTAGCAGTCGACAAATTTACGCTCTAGTTTTATGCAGTTTTCCTGATGTGGATAAACATGAAGATCTAGTTTGCAATCGTTTATGAAGCCTTATTCTTGACTCATCTGAAGGATTTCCTCTCGCAGATGGAACGGAGGAAATAAGTGATGTAGTTGGAGCAGGGATGGAGGATTAGAACATATGCCTGCAGAGGGAACGAGGAACCGTTTTCCTTGAGCAGGAGTGGAGAGGTATTTGTTATAGTCTGAAGAAAGGTGGAAAGACTTTGTCAGCTCAGAAGCTCAAGTCAGCAGCAAAGAATAGCTTGTACATGTCACAGCGTCGTTAACCATCACACAATGAAAGTCCCCCCTATAATCTCAGGGGAAGCACTTCTATAAGGCCAGGTAGCATTTTTCTAACCTATCTTGCTCTTAATAGCAAATATTTTGAAGTCAGAAGCTTAATGGTTCTGTGTAAGTGACATATTCTTCTGTCTCTTGAATGAGGTTATCTCAGCCATGCTCCACCAATACCCCCTGAACCTCCCCAATTATTATAATGGCTGTAAACATTAGCCTTAGAAAACACCATTACCATCCGGGCTGAGAGTAAGGAAACACAGCACCAGCTGTATTTCAGCMGTAGCAGGAATGAAAAATGGTGGTTCTGCCCTGGCAAATCCCATCTTCACTGACTCTGAATGAAAAACAGTTACTCTGACAAGACCTAGAGATACTTCCCATTAAAGAAGAACAAAGCAGTCATCATACATGTCCAGACTGCGGCTCACCAAGATTGACTAGAAGGGCAATCAGCTTTTGCAGCAGTGCCGGGGAAGGCGTTTCACAATGCGGTTCCTGACAGGCAGAGTAAGAGTTAAGCCGGAGGGTGGGGGAGAAGCTAGAGGATTGCCATAACATATCATCAGTGGGACTATTAATAGGGTACAGGTTATAACTTATTCATGAACTTCTGCACTTTTCACTCCTACAGTATGGCAGGGTAGCACTTATGAACGACACTACTAATGCACCAAAGAGAAAGGAAACACAGTTCTGGTGCTATTGCACATTAAACCTATATATTGCTCCTCAAGACTATAGCAGATCAGTCAAGCAGACATGGATACTACTGTTAAAAGATCGGCCCTCAGTGCATCACTACCCCCGCTGGGTCTTAGATGCCTTTGGCAGATACAGAGCACATTAAATCTTTTAATCTTGAGTATACTTGCATAACTTGTTGTATGATTCCTGTTTCAGCAAATACTTATCAGCGTTGCCAGACTCAACATGCAGCACTTGTCTCTCCAGGGCCCATGGCCACGGTGGCCCGGTGCCAGCGCAGAGGCATTTCCCTTGCTCTTTGCTCCAGAGCAATGGCCTTCCTTAACCATGCCACAGTACAATTCACATTAAACTAAAGCTAATCAATTGGGCCAAAGCAGACAATCCAAAAAGCTTCACGCCCTGGCAAATCAGTTCTGTGTGTTTTGAAGTTCATGTCCAAAAAGGACCCCTTGAGGGCTGGTGAGAATAACCACTTGCAACAGGAGGTTACAGCTTACCAATCAGCATTTACAAAATCAAAATGGAGCTCGCAAGAAACGTGAAGGCCCAAATTCACATAGCTGTTTCGGTTTCTGGAGGAGACTAATACTATGGCACAAATAATTTAGGACTTAATAGATATGGCAAAGGCAATGGGATGAGTCAGTAGCAAGGCTGAGGAAAGAACCTAGATATCCCTAGGGACCAAGTTTTTTCCTCTTACCTACTCTCCTAACAAGAGATTTAGCACTTGTCACTGGTCACTGGTTTATCTCCACTTAATTGTCTTCCTGCTAGTTAGGGCTCATTGTATGTTATATTGATTGTTTTTCCCCACTAATTGACTGTGTGGTTGTTGGCTTCTTTAATTGCCATCCTGAAAGGCACTGTAAATTGTCCTACATCAACATTAGTGATGGTAAAAAAACATAGCGGTGCCAAGGGATCTCAGTGTTAATAGAGTGGGGAGACATCTCAAAGCAGGCAGCTTTTGTCCCCAGCCCAGGTACACAGTCTAAGTGCTGAACCTTACCTCTTTTCCAGCAAGCTTTTGGTACATATACAGATGAAGATATGAAGTGTGATCTATAATCTCAACGAGAAGATCCCTAGATGTCTCCCTTAGGATCAAGGGAGAGACCAACCCATTGCAAAGGAAATGCTCCACCTTTCGAAAACATGGCTGCCACCTAACCTACAAGGTTTTGGAGAGCTCTCGGCCCATTTAATCCCCTCTCTCAGACAGCTCATCCTAACATTTTACACTGAAAAGGAAGATGTTCATATTCATATTCTGGTTTCAAGTTCTGTTTTTGAACCACATTCTGGTTCAATATTCATTGACCCAGATGATGTACAGCATGTCCTTTCCACACATACGTGCCCTCCCCGGTTCCACCTCCAGTTATTTGAAGTCTGATCCAAGCCACAGAAGTTAATGGGTATTTGCTTTAGACCTCCACAGACCTGAGGACCTAAGGTTCAGATCGTAAAACTTTTAATGTTTCCCACAGACCGAAGGGTGCAGACAGGGACCAAGGGAAATTTTCTAAGGCGTCTAATTCCTACTAAGTGACTCAGCCATGTTAGAGCCTTTGAAAGTTTGACAAAGCACTCACAGACATTTTTATACAGTTAAGTTGCTTTACCTGGATCAGTTAGTTCTTCAGCCCCCATATCTGCAAGCATTATCTGCATATGCAAATCCAAACTCTTAAACCAGCTACACTGAACAGGAAGAGTCATTCACATAAAATATTTAAATGTTGCGGAGATGACAGAAGACTACRAGAAGAAAGATTAATTAAAAACCTAGACAAGAAAAAAAAATTTTTTTAAAAACATTGAGCTTTAACATTTGGAGCTTGGAATAAATTTGCCCTCATAGATCTCATTAAATGTTAAATTAATCATATGCACATTTATATTCCATGATTTACCCCAAAAGTGGCTAAAACCTGTATCAAAAAGTTGGTTCTGCAGCTAAAGGGTAGCATGGCAAAGTTTATCAACTGCTCTCCTTCCTTCAATCACCCCAACTGGATGAATAATTTAATTTCCTCTTCTGATTGGAATGAAAACCTAGTTGCTTTATAACTTCCTAAATTTCCATAAGTAATCCATCCATAATTGACTTAAATAAAGAAGAAGAAAAAAGCTACCAGTACTTTCAACTGAGCTGTGGTTAATCTAGTCCCAACTCTTATTGTAAGAAACTCCAGTAAAAACCACCATCCAGCACCGAGTCCCTGCCCCTGTGTTTGGTGAGACGGGGTCCACAGCCTGCAGCATCCGACAGGCCCCCGGCACACCAGCTCTTCTGGTTGTGTGTTGAAAATGCAAGACCCTTCCACCTTCGCAAGCAGTAATGCGCTGGGCAGTGAAAGGCACCGGTCAGTATTTGAGGCTTATTGAATACATGCTGATTCTCTCTTTTCTGGAATAGCATCGATACTGCAATTGATTCCAGGCCTTTTCTTAGAAGAATCCCAGTTCTAATTTAATCCTATTGAGCAGCAGTCAGGAGGCCACCAAGGGAGGAATTTCATTCATTTTAGCAAAACAGCCAAACAATGGTGGGTTTAACAAAACCAAACGACAGGATGCCTTTTGCCTATTTCTGAAGGGTGACTACGACTGCAGCAGTCCCTGTTACTGCCACTGCCTACTCCCAAGAATGCAACATCCAGGACCTTGCTTCTTTCCCTATTAAGGCAACAAAAATGCTTGGTTTAGTTTTGTGTAAAAATGAAAATAATTTTTTTAGAAGTTGCTAAACTGTCTTATTGGTGTCTGATGCTTCCCAGAACTTCCCTTTTTCTTTTTTTTTCCTAGGTAAGCAAAATTCCCTCCCTACTTGTGCAAACGTGCACGAGGGGACGGTTAGCCATCCTGCTAGCCTATCCAATATGTAGTCCCATTTCTCAGAGCCTTCACACGGCTTTTCAACCAGTCAATACAGGAGTTTGTATTTCAGCTGATGAGAATATGTTATGAAAACTCGTGTTTGCTATGCCTACATATACTGACCTCTCTGCTATTCCTTCTCACCCCTCCTAGAAGTAACAAAAACAACAGGAGGAGAGGAATCCCCCCTCAACACTTGAAATCTATTCCCCAGCCTTCTCCAATTCACTTGAGTRGTTCTTACTGTAAGTGAGGAGCCAAGGGAGAGTATGTGTTATCCTGCCACRGTTACAGACCTTTCTTTAATTTCAGGACACTGTTCTTGAACTTTAAGGGGGCGATTAGTAATGTGCAGCAGTAGCAGAAAGAGGAGGAATGCAACTGAAGCAAGGAAAACCTAGGGATGCAATCCCATCCATCTTTAGATGCCACATCCTCAACAATATCTGCTGTGATCACCAATTCATTAGACTGATGCAATCTATTAAGCGATAGCCACCGGCCTGTCCCCCCACTGCCTCTACAAAGCAGCCTGTTAAATACTTACAAGGTAGTGAGTCAATATAGAAGCATTTTYCTCAGGCTTCATTGTTTCCCAGCATTAACCTTATTAACCTTTAAGCACAGCAAAAGGGATGTTTAGTTGCTTAAACATCTGCTTTGGATGGGAGTGATAAGCGTGTGGTAGGAGTGTGTGGAAAAGGGAGAAACATCTTTCGGCCATGCTGGCCTGGCCATTCCCAGGCTGTTGGCAGGACGTATGGCCATCAGCCCTGTGAGTACATTCGAAGTGAACTCTGTCTCCTGATGTGAGAAGTGCCAGGTTCAGTTTGGCTTCTTTCAGAGGAGAGGGATGGAGGAGTTTCTCCTTTCTTTGCGTCCAGCTGCCCTGTGCAGATGTTCTGTTTGGCTTCACTCTTTTATCCACTAAAGGACCAACTCAGTAGGCATCTCCCTCTCCTTTCAGAGCTCTGCATTTGCATGGATCCAGGGCTAACACTGTGTCCAAACTCAGACCATTGCTTTAATTTCTCCCACAACTCACACAAACGCATAATTCCTTGGTCATCTTTCTGCCACCTTTTATGAAACTGTCCCTGTTGTTCTCACACTAACTTGGATCAACTTGTCTCTAAAATTGAATTCACACTCTGCAGCTTGAAAAAGAATAATACACATGTACACACACACAAACTAACYTAATATGCATCTTATTCCAGGGCAACGATGGTTACTGGAGGAACAGTTCACTTTATAAATGGGAATATATGAGCTACCCTATTGAGCAGARATAGGGTTACTCAATATTTTTGCAGCCCTGTCCAATGCTCAGGTGTTCTGAATATTTCCGTCTTCTGCCAGTTTAAACAAGATCACTTTCTCTGTTGGAATGTCTTTAACTCTCACTTTCCTCCCAAAACTGAGGTCTATTGTTCCCACGTCTTCTAGTCCAGTCTCATCACCTGTTGGACAGGGAACAACAAGAAATAAATGTTCTCCTTTAATCATATGTAGTTTTCATGTCATGTCCTATATGTGGCTTTTGTCAACATTATTTAACTGCAATCTTCTTGCTGGAACCTGATCTGATGCTCCATATTACTTCCTAGCTATATGCCTTATTGTAGCAGCACGAATAGAGAGGGTGGCAGAGGTTCTTAAAATGAGAAAGGGAACAGAGGCAATCTCCAAGAGTTTTATATCTGCATTTTGAGATGCGTGGCAGAGGTTCTTAAAATGAGAAAGGGAACAGAGGCAATCTCCAAGAGTTTTATATCTGCATTTTGAGATGCTTGGCAAAAGTTTGCAAGTATATTTTGCCTGTGAACAGCACACTACCCACCAGTATTTGCTATGTCTGAAGGTGCCAAAAAAGCAAGCCTGAAACACACACAGGGGAAGGACTGAGTTGAAAAAAAGCCAACTTAGTATCTATCTGCTCACAACAACCATCAAGCACATAAATGAGTCTTGCACTCTTCTTTCCTCATCTTCACTCTGTGGCCACTCTCCAAAGAGAAGGCAGTGTGATGAGCCAGAGGAAAGCAAAGCAAAACCTCCCCATTTCAAGATCTCATTAACTGGGAAGTTAACAAGTGCACTGAAGCTTTCATTCCTCGAGCTGAAACAGGAAAAGTTAAGAGGAGAAAAAAATACTTTTACAGTGTCAGAATTTTTACTTCTTATCTTTAATGGTGCCTCTGTACAATTTTAATAGCTGCTCCTCCACATGAAACCCACAGGAGCAAGATTTAGGGAGACAGAACTTACTGGAGTGCTTACATCCACATTTCAAAAACCAAAAGCCGTTCCACAGAAAAGAAGATATTGATGGAAAAACTGCTAGAATCCTCTCCTCCATATACTCTAGAAGCTTATTAGCTACTTTTTTGACTCTTGARCCATTAAGGTTCACTTCTTTCATGCCTTCAATCTCGTCTCCTAACTTCTTCCTCAGGGTCAAAAATCTTCCTTATTTTTCCTGGAGCCATCTACTGTATAAATAGCAACTTGAAGCTTCAGAAATGAACAGCAAAACATAACAAGAACTACTARATTAAAATTACCAGAGATTAACATACCTAGGCAAATACACTAATCATTTCTTTTTGAGCTTTTCTAGGGCACACTGAACCACCAGGACTCCTATTTTGCCACCRGGACCATGATGAATAGATACAGAGGGCAGAACTGGAGGTGTTCAGTGGTTGGGGTGGGAGCAGAGACAGTCCAGCAGGACAGGAGACAGCTTAGAGATGCAGATCCCACCRGGCCCTGACCCCCTCAGAACTTCACCCTTCATCTCTGCAGTGGAGAGGAGGAAAGGAGACAAGGAGCTCTTCTATCCAGCAGCTAGAGGGGGTCAGAGATTTAAATTTACCCAAATGGCAGATGATGCAAAAAAAACCAGAAACGACAAGCAAGGTTCAAGCAACAACAGTTGTCCCTGTTTCTAGAACAAGGGCTAAGTCAAATGCCTCTGATCATGACAATAGGATCCTTCAACCTTCAGGAAAAAAAGCACCTGAACCTACCAATGAWGTTTTACAAATATTATAGTTAGCAAAATGTTCAGGCTTGCATTTACACACAAGAAAAAGTAATCCAAAGGAAACTGGAAGTCCATTTAATTTTTTAAGTCATCCACTATTAAAAATGTAGAGGGCAGAATCAATGGCTTCTGCTGAAATTCAGCAAAACTTCCTCAGCATTTTGGAATTTCTTTTTTAATTTCCATTCAGGGTGATTTTTTTCTCTTTCGAACTAAAATTTTTCTTTTGGAAGAATCAATAATCAAAGACCGTAAGTCCTCACTTGCTACATGTTTATCTGCATCCAACTTCTTAAAATCAATGTACTTACGCCTAAAAGTAATCATAAGTGCTACAAAAATGGCAAATAAATTCTAAGCAGACTAGCAAAGCAATGCTCATAAACAATACTCAATGTTCATAAGCAATCCTACAACAACAGATCTGATAAAGAATTAAATACTGCTCGTACTGCCTTAGGACTTCAGATCATTACACAGAGTTGACCCAAATCATCTGCACAATACCTTTATAAGATAGGTGTAATATTATTTTCATTTTATTGGGGATATGCATGATCCCAGTTTCAGAAAGTCTGWCCACTCCAGTTAGTGTGTTAGCACTTAGCCAAGGTTAATAAAAACTTTTCATTTGGCTAAACTGGAGCCTAAGAGTTTTTGCTGATTTTTTTTTTCCTAAAGGCACCTTTGTTACTTAGAAACCAGTCATTTAACTTGGACGTCAGACTAACACCCATTAGTTTCAGAGGGAGATAAGGGCTGGGGTACCCTTCAAGCTCTAGATATATCAGGCTAGATATTTTTCAATTAGAGTTTAAACATTTTTAAAGGGGCATGGAAAGAAGAATTTTTAAGATTCTTGAATTCCTTTCCTTTTCTTGAGGGAAACTAAAGACACCTAAACACAACCATGAGTTTGGGGTCTAGTTACCTGCCTTTAGTCAACTGTAGAAACCTGTTTGCCATAAACATGCTGATCACACACCAAAGCAGTGTCAAAAGAGAAGCTGACATTCAGGGGTGCCCAGCTCCCGATCTCTTAAAAATTGCTGCAAAAGAGTGAGAAAAATTGATAGTTCCGGAATCTTGCCCAGCATGCCAGGATCACGCTTGTGATTGCTATTGCTGCTTCCCATGGAATTGCCCAAGCAAAATCAGGGCATCATCACCGTCATGGAAACCCAGTGTTTTTGGCACAGAGTACTGAAACTTGGTGCCTGGGAAGCCACAGCAAGAGCCCAAGTTCCCATTCCAAATGCAACACGTGAACATCTGGCTTGACTCCCTCCTCTTCAGAGCCTCCACTGCTTGGTCCAACGGAGAGGGAGTTTCAGTATGTTCCCATTAAGCCAGACTGGCTTCCAAAGCTTAAGAAAAGTTTTGCTTTCTCTCGTGCCCTTTATAATTTTCACTTTGGGTCACCTCCCTTTCAGCAGCTGAAAAGGCAAGAGGATTCACCCCGGCTGTTGGAGTCATTTGCTGACAATACATTACACTTAAAATTCCTTTTAATATTCTGCTTAGACACACTGTAAAGGAAGAATGGATACCCAGAATAATTAAAATATGTTTAATTTGCATGGAGCTCAGGGCATTGTTCTGACATCAAACATCACTGTCAACCATATGTGGAATTTCAACTGCCAAGTACTTCATTTATGTGAAAATTAGCTTAAGTGTACAAAGAATGAAAAATTTATGATTATTTCACATTTTAATAAATGCAGTGCTATGCATTAATTTAGACTTCTAAAACAATTTTGACAGTGACAAGGGAATCCTTCGCAGAATAAGTGCTGTAGTGTGCTGTGTTTCACATGTCCTGCGGAATTATGTGGTAGAGCGTTAAGGCAGTTAGATTTTTATGTTTTTAAACAAAGACATTATATGACTATATCACTTAAAATACTACTCCGTTTCACTCTTCCCCCTGTTCTCCCATGAGGAAGCATAGAACCTATCAATAGCTTTCAGACAGACCGGCATCTTGCATTACACAAAAATGTTTGCAGTGAGGAAAAAAGAGTGCATATATTACATTGTTCAACATAACAGGCGTTGGCAACTTTCCCCAGACTTTTGTTGTACAGGAAAATCACTTGGATGGTGACAAGATCTTCCCCAAGGTGCTAAGATCTGACATCAGTGCATTATTTTTCATGAGTATCTTCTATTCTGCATAATAAAACACGATGTTTCACCATCTCTCACTCCTTATGGGCCATCTGGGCTTTCTCCAGACCTAGATGGCAATCCCAGGACGCATTCATGTTGAGGGCACCCCAAACTAAGAGAAGAAACATTGGCAACACCTTAGGAACTGCTTCTTCTCTTGGTCCAACCTTTCATACAAGGACCAACTTTGCATTTGGCATGACAAAATTAATAAGCATTTCTGTATACATCTGAAATACTGTACAAAACCCCATATAAATGACACAAAGAAAGAAGAGGATTTCAGCTGTTCTCAGCCCACACAAGCCTGACTTTTGCACTCTATAAGATCTATGTTTTACAGATGTGTAAAGCACAGCACACTCCCCTCTCAGCATGTATTGCACGCTCAAAATCTACATTAAAAGAAGGTTATTAACATTGTCCTGCAAGAGTTCAGAAAAGAGACCAAAACCAACTTCATTCTGCCGTTTCCTAAGGTGGGGCTCTTTGAACAAAGCTCTTTGGTGTATTTCCATTTCTTCTTTTTTTTTTTTTTTTTAAGCAAACTTATAAAAATGGAAATTCTATCACATAGCCTCACCTTGAGCGCAGATGAATTATAAACAGGGTTTGATCCTTCAGATCCACCTAAAGCTCTCAGCATGTGAACTTATCTAGTAACCAAAAGCAGCAAAAGGCCTTCATCCTATCTGAGAATCAGCTCTGAAAGGAGATGAGATCAGACGTATACTTTGCTATTGGCTTTCATGGCTGTTTCCTGACAGCAAAATAGTACTAAGGATAAAGAACCTTAAGACCCATTCCAGCTGCTTTGAAGGGGTATGATCTGGGAGGCACAGCTCCTCCTGTAAACTCTGAATCACGAGTCAAAATCCCCACTTCACRGTTAGTTGTCAGAAAACAGATCTTACTCCTCATTGCAACTAACTAACTGCAAGAGCAAGACTAACCTTTACTGGGATAGGAGCAAACTTTTGCTATGTGTCTCCTCAGCACAAGAAAGCCTGATCTGGTAGAGGAATCCAGTTGCTTAGAAAATCTGCTCACCAGGTATTGAAGAAGCGAGCATTGTATGTGTCTATATTGTATTTTGCAGTTCTACCACCGGCACGTGGCCTTTTGGGTTAATGTGTGAACAGCCACACTCCATAGACAGAAGCAGAACCCAGGACACTGCTGGAGTCCCTCCTACATTATAACTAGGCGGTTTGGATGCCACCAGCCAGCACAGACTGTCCTCAGGCATTTCTGGACTACAACCTTAAARCTAAGAGTTTGCACTTCTCCAGTTAGTGTCTGTGAGGAGAAAATGCAAATATAAACAAGAAAATCACTGTTTGGGGTTTTTTAACATGCTATTTTATTGGCGTTTATGCTGAAAGTGCAATCTGGTGTTTGATATTGCTGATCCACCTGGGCAGAGGAAATACTGGTTCAAAAATAAACCCCCTGGTATTAAAACATCTTCATGGGCTTTGTGCTGGATGGTAGATATCTCATAACTTATATAATCACTCCAAGTGGGATTTCAAAAGTATTCTGCTCTAGTCTTATTGCATTTCCACCACAAATTAAAGCTACTTTTAAGCACTGATTTGAATAGAGACATTTACAAGCCATAATATTTCTCCGACACTTTTTACTAAGCTTTTGTGCAGTCAGTAAGTTAGATGAGAGCGCTATTTGCATATTTGTAAAATAGCATGTGGATCATTTAGTTTGAAGAATACAACTGAAAACTTGCATCAGAAAATTAAAGGGAAATCTAGAAGATGTATGCATTTAAAAGGAAATGAGGGGCCGGCATCTGGTCCTTTTATTCAGCTATYGATTTGTATAGAATACAACTTTCTGAATTTATCGGGGGAAAAGTTTCATGCAGTTTGAGGACTACAGTGGGATGTTTTCAGCCRAACGAAATTGAGATCATTCCTGTGTTAAATATTTGCTGGAGGAGGTTAGGCCTTCAACCTAATACCCACAGTCTGCCCCAAGGAATTGTTCCTAACTGCAGAATATTTTGTCAAACGCACTATCATCACATGGACTTTTCAAACCAGTAGCAGTAAACTGGAGGACTGCAGAAATGGGAGAAGGAAAAGGCAGCACAGGGAGCTTGCAGTAGCCCGGAGAGCGAGGCGGCAGCAAAGAGGGTGACCTTTTGTTTATATCGGCGGTGACCAAACCTGAACTTTCTCTACCCCCTTTGCAGCACCAATGAAAGTCAGTCACTAATAATCTTGCTTTCATGGTTTGATAGGCTTGGAGCAAGCTGTACTGAGTTATCAGTAATAAAACACCCTYTAAGGAAGCGTGCTGATGCTCCAGCAGCAGCAGGGTATTTTCAGAGAAGAGCCGGGTGTAGTCAAGGACATTTGGCACCTCTAACTCAAGCATCAGCTCCGAGGTGAGCAGGAGGCTGGGCTGGTTCTSGCACCAGTTGTCCGGGGCCTCTGTAACACACTGATTCAAATTACCCACTATGCAGATGGAAAGAGAAACAGAGCCCTACGTATCAGCTTCCACCCACAGCCTCCGTAGTTCACCTTCGCTCTGCAGAGCAGAACCGCCGCCTTTGCTCAATTTTCAAACACTAGATTCATGGTCCCCGTTTTAATCCGGAAGCTGCATTTGGAAACATGCCAGGAGAGGCAAAAAAGATCATCGTCAAGCTGAGATTTCTGCCATGGAATTCTTTAGTGAGAAAAAGAAAGAGGCAGAAAACAAAGATGAATTGAGAGCGCTGCAGATACAGGGGGAGGCAATGGAGCTGAAGACAGCAATGAGCTGAGGAAGCAGAAGGGGCAAAACAGGATCGGGACAGGCTGAAACTTCACAAGTGAGACTCTCACTGTGAATGAAGATGAACTGAGATCTTGTCAGTCACCTGTCAGATACCAAAACAGGAATTGTCTCCTCACCCTTTGACTTATATGACCCCACACACTGCTGCAGAGCAGTAAAAATCTTAGAAGCTCTGTCCAAACGAGGCTGCTGGATGAAGACACCCATATTGTGGGTCAAGGTTTCTGCACTAGTYCAAGGCCAAAGTCCAATCAGAATTAAAAACTCAAAAATCATTAGGTATAAATTCCTCGGAAGTCAGAAAGCTGCCACCACTTTGTTCACCTCTTTTTTAATGAGCATACATGTGCCCAAACACTCTTGTCTAACAATATATCTACAGCTACAAATATACCACAGGCATAGTGCATGGAGGCCCAGGGTGATTTTAAGCTGGGTGAAACAGAAAAATTCAACCAAGCCCTACATGAACTGAGGATCAGCCCCAGTAAGGTTGTCTGTATAACTGTCTACAAGCCAATCTCCGTAAGAGAGACAAGCAGAGATCCACACAGCACAGCTAATACACATTGACCACCTGGTATACTAGTTAGCTAACACCCATTTAAGTTTCTACCCAGGGTATGGCCCACYCACAGCACGTACCCATCCAGTGTGTGCCAATGGTGACACATTTACATCGGGGGAATTCCTGGTGGGACGATGTCCTTGAGGTCCCGCATCCCCGACACAGCTACGCAGTCGCAGCAAAGCTCGGCTTGTGCCCCTAATCCTCCAAACAGGAGGCGGATGAYAAACCCAGTCACTGGAAAATGGATGCTGAACACATCCTTCCCACACCTCCTGCCAGCTGCTTGCAACAGGGTTGGCATGAGATTTTACAGCCAGCTGCTAACCTTAGCGGGAGGTACAATGCCACAAGAGCAGATAGATGAAACGGGGAATCTGTCAAGAATTTAAGAGAAACAAAAAGGAAAAAATAAAAGAAAGAATTAAATAGAAAAAGGGGTTGGGGGATAATTACAAAACAGGTATTTTTAATGGTTGCTGGCAGAAACCCCAACCCTTGTATTTAAATGGCTTTTTTAATTAAAAAACAGCAGGCTATGAATGCTAATCTTTCTGAGCAGAAAGCTCCTGATGGTTTGCCTGTTTCCAAAAGACTAAATCAATCAGCAAGGAGGCTAACCCCATCTCGGGAACATTCATTTCAGAAGGGTCTAAACTTTCAAAGTCTACATGTGCTGCACTCCTGTATACACCGGGCAAGATGTATACTAGCACCAAAAGTACAACATTCTCAAAAATTCCCAATAGTGATTTAACTTCATTTTTTTTCTAGATCTGATCTGTCTTTCCTTGTTACTTCAAAATGTTTTTTTTCTAGCTAAAAATATCAGTGGAGGCCTGCCAGGCTAAAATGTGCAGTTTGAGTCCCTAAGTGTTTGGGTAGGGAATATTCCAATTGCTCCACATTTTTGCCTATGTAAACTATTTAACTTGCAAATCAGAAAGCAATGTTGTATGACACACTTGGGTTTTTCTTGGAATCTCAGCAGACATGCAGTGAAAAAAACAGCATATAACCAGCAGAGTGAGAGAAGAGAGAGAGAGAGAATGATGTCAACCATGTAGTACAAAAATAAATTGTTAGCAATTTTTTATGAACTGAGGTTTCCCAAATGTAAAGCAATTTAACAATTTTGTGCCATTGCAATTCACAGTATCTGTGGGTAGAGGGATTTTAAATGAAAATYCAGCCTTATTCTATTCTGTGTCAAGAATTATGTGTCATTTTGTTTCTTCCCCGCATTTTATATTTGTATAAAGTGTTAGAGAAAGAAAGCCTCATCGGGGAAGGCCACCACCAGGAAACAGCACGAGAAAATCCCGGCACTGCAGAGCTGTGGAAAGCTTTATAACCTGGCACCGACATGACCCAAATTAACTAGATTTGGAGCCTCCTTTTTCAAGCCAGCAAGTTTTGGTGCCCATTTCCAAGCTGGAAATGTCCACCCTGCTGCGGCGGGGAAGCAATGACGGTCTCCCAAAGGCTTGGCTTGTGTGTGTGTGCACAGTGGTACTCGGGGCTGTGGACACAGGGACAAAGTATGTGCCCCGAGGCTGTTGCTCAGCCCAGCTCTGTCTCTCTCGGGCACAGGGTTTAYGGGTCTCTCCATGCTGCCTCTCAGTCGCAGCATCAGTAACTGGACGTCCACGTGTGGTCGCTGGAGGCGGAATTAACAGAGACCGGAGTCAAGGAGCAGCAGCACGGCAGGGCTCTGCTTCCACGTATACCCAGTACCTGCTCAAAAACCATCTCAATAAGACATTAAGCCCTGCCTGTGGGGGCATTCCTCCTCCTCCTCCCTTTTGCCGCACTCTTTTCCCTTGCCTGGCCTGCGCTGCCAGCAGTCGCCTCTTCACCCGGGGATGGATCTGCTGTCGGGCCCCCGCAGAGCTGCTTCCCCAGCGCTTGGCTYCCAGGAGAAAAGCCGGGAGACTCCCTGTGCCGCCGAGGAGCGCTCGGGCTGTGTCCTGCCCACCCTCCCTCCACCGCTCTTTCCATCCTCCAGACTCAGGGCAGCTTCTGAGCCACCAGCATCGGGCTGCGAGCTGGACAGCAAGGAGCAATTCGCAGCCTTCTCTGAAAGCACAAGATCTCCCCCTGACACACACACAAATGCTTTCCTCTCATCTCCAAACACCAGGTCTTTTTCAGCATCGTCACGCAGCAGAGCAGGTGCTGCGGCCTCCGCTTTCTCTCTCTCCACACTGCTATGTCATTTCTTCCTCCTCTATCATTGTGTCAGCTCCTGCTGATGGAGCTGACCTCCCTGCTCCTCCAGACGTCGCATCCGAGCCCTCCAGCGCACACATCCGTCTCCAAGCACACCGCGCCGTTAAGGAAAGTACATTCAAAATTAGAAGATGATTACACAGTTTGTACTGGAGCTGGGGAGTATATAAACCCAGAAGGCAACTTGCACTGCCTGTGCCTTTCTTAACTGAGCTTGCCTTGTTCAGGCAAACCACGTGTGGGAAAAATCTGTGTCAGGCAGAGATTCACAACAGAAATATCAGAGTATGTAAAAAAAAATAAAAAATAATAAAAGAGTATCATGTATATGCGCACAAGTAAACCCAGTCTGCTGGTCTCATGAAGCACAGAGATGCTTAAGAAACATTTTGTGCCAAGTTGTTACAGAGAGAGAGGAGATAAATAAGACCATCACCAATGTGCACATCTTTCCTAGCATCTGACTGCTTCAGGAGCCATGGTTTCTGTATGGTTCCTTCAAAGGATCATTCAAGAAGCCTCAGAGATATTGCCACCCAGTCTGCATGACCACTCTTGATGTGCCTGGATGCTTCATACAGCTCATGTCATTGCTTCGAGGCACCCTGTAAGACAGAGAGATGAAAGTAGACTTGAGAGGTGTTCTTCAAATTACCGCCTGGTAATTTGAAGAAMTGGGTGCCCTTTTCTTGAATCAGGCTAAGCTTTCACTAGGATCAAGGTAGGGAACAGCTCCGAGGAATTTCTCCGCAAATTCATTTTGCAGGATGCTGATTTCTCATTATGAGAGAACACAAATCCATTTGACAAGAAATGTTCTCTTTCCATTCTCATTTTGTTTCACAACCTATGGCCTAAACCTCAGGTGAATTTTCAAATAAGTCAGCGCTCATAGTTGCAAAGGAATCTCTACAGGAAACAAAAGCGTAGAGCACAWTGGCATCTTATGTTTTATTGCATAGTGCAGCAAGAAACCACAGGAGCATATTGACAAAAGCTGTGCCTTTCCCTCATACTGCATGCAAGAAATTAAAAAGATTTTGCAGACTTCCATGAATTGTGCCCCACAACCTTGCCGAGTTATTCTTTTYCCCCCTTTTTCAGATGGGGAAACCTCAGGAAGAGATGGGGTAGAAGGCCTATGTAAACTCCCAGAGTGATCTGGGAGCTAGATCAAATGAAATCTCCTGTACTTCAGGAACTAGACGACTCTGTGTTCCAAAACCAGTAAGTCAATGCTTCGTGCAGTAAGGACCTGAGTTTATAAATTTTGCATTCGAGTGTCACACTAACACTTGCCGTTCTTGGCACCGAGAAGCTAAATTTATCRTTGTCTTCTTTAATATGCCCCAAGAAAGACAAAATTAGAGATCTCCTCCTGTCTGAATTGCAGGCAGCTTCCTGTTGTTAATCTAGCCACTGAACAGGCAGCACTATAGCCGTACCCGAAAGCCTTTCCAGTTTGATTTGCTCTATCCATTGAACAACAGCGTATGGATCAAACGAGGCTGAGCAGCTTGCCGTCCACCTGCTTCTCAAGTGCAACGAAGCAGAAGAAAACTACTCTGACAATTTGAAAGGGGACTACAACCAATTTAGAAGGAAATGATTACGCACAGTCCAACCCGATGCCTCGAACAGCATCACGGAGCAATCCTCCATCACTTACCGTTCTGGGCCTGTCACTCTTCTGATTTAAAATGAGTTTAGGTAAACTAGTTGCACAACCATGATTCACTCTAAAACACTTCCACTCAAGACCATTACTCTGCCTCGCTGGCATTTTTATACTTTCAAAGATTATTTCTACTATGCATTTTATTTCTTGAAACAGACTTGTATAGATAAAATATAGCAAATACATCCCCTTTGATGACCAAGAAACTTTGTTTCCTCTTGAGAAACAGGATGAGCTTTGGGTGTGGATGTAAACACAAATTTGGTTATCATACCTASACCTAGTCCTTCACCTATAACAGATCTGGAAGGTTGTGATCAGAGTGCTAGCTAGGTATTGAGTAAACATCATTGGGAACAACACTTAGCTAAGACTGAACCTTAAGCCTCTGGATTTTCTTACGAGAAAGAGTCCCTTTTTTGCCTGGTTGAACA
Source organism: Oceanodroma leucorhoa (assembly GCA_030449065.1). Taxonomy (NCBI): domain Eukaryota; kingdom Metazoa; phylum Chordata; class Aves; order Procellariiformes; genus Oceanodroma; species Oceanodroma leucorhoa. Next base: position 1,215,698 of record JASVER010000010.1, on the reverse strand, counting down.
CTGTTGACCTTAACATCATCTGCTGTCATGAAACTGCATTAACTATTCATTGACTTTCAGGCCCAAACTACATTTCAGCATTTTCTTACATACTTCAGAAAGAAGCTTGGTTGTAGCATTTCATCCTGAAGTCCCTAATGCCTTTTACAGTGACTTTCCTTGCCRTGAATCAATGCAGTCTATACCCCTCTGCTCTCCAGGAGACTGCAGGGACTGTCAGAGCAAACCTCACGTGACATCGCTAAAGACGTCCCAGGGAAGTCAGTGAAAAGCCAAGCTGAGCTSTATTACTTTTGGGACAGCATAAACACTACAGTGGATGAAGCAGCCCCACCAAAAAGAAAAAAAAAAATACAAACCCCCAAAAAACCCCACCCAAGGAAACAAACAGAAAACCATGCGCATATGCTTCCAGGGAAGCATCAGGGGGAGGGAAAAAGCCTGCTGTCCGTGGGTGCTTTAGGTTATATGAATGGTCAAATAACATGATCTAGAAGAGATCGACAGGAAGGGGTAGAGGGTTTTGCGGGCATCCTACAGGCCAGCGCCCACAAGCCTGAACAGCATCTCTGTGTAAGCTGAGTACATGATGCATCTGCACAGATGTGGAGCTGGAACCTCTGCTGCTGTTGGCTGCGCCGCATGCAGCAGCTCAGGGAAAAGCACTGCACAGCCCGCAGGTCCCCGTCCCACCGCAGCTCCTGTGCACAGGGACCTGCAGGCTGCTCCCGTCCACTGCCGGGACAGTACATCCTAAAGGACCAGACAAAAATTGGGTGCAGCCTCACTCTGCCCTCCCCTACACACTGAGAATCAGTACAGGGAGTATTAGACTTAAGGAAATGAGGTACATTTCCCACCTTTTCTTTTCATGGCCGGCAGTACATCTTCATTTTATTAACTGCAGCATCATGAGCTCCCCCACAGCAAAGAAGTTTGTGGCTTTCCAGAAAAAAACTAAACAAGCTTTGACCCAACTGCACAACTGTTCCTTTCTTTAACAGCCGTAGGTACAAGCTATATAGCTACAAGTTACATGCCTAGAAACTTCAAACACTTCTTCAAGAAAACATCACAGATAAAGCACATTCACAGGCTATCCTCCACTTTCCATATACCAGAAAGTGAGTTTTCTTTGAAACTGAACTGACAAACTGCCTTTTTTCCAGGTGTTTGCCCCTGCTTCTTAAGGAAAAAGTGCCAGAAAGCTGCAGAAATAATGAGTAATAGGGGTGGTTTTTTTCCACAGAATTTAAAACCAGAAGGAACCATTAGACTACCTTGTCCAGGTGTAACAAAGGCCCTTCATTCCATTAAGGTGCTGCACACATTTTAGCTTCTCAGTGCTTCTTGTGGTACCAGGCTAATTATCGATACCTTACACCCCTAAGTCTTACTTGTTAGGTAGTGAATAAAGTCTAACTCCATTACGGTGCAGCCCCGCTTCCTTATAAAGTCCAGCAAGGTAGGGAACGGGAATATCTTAAATGTTTTCACGTGAGAATTGTTTCCAAAGTGAACCAAGTTATATTTATTCCCTTTGAGTCTGGCCTCTGCAATTTTAAATAATAGAAGGCCATCTTTACCTAACTTGTATCTGCAAATTTGGCAGCTGTAATAAAAAAATATTGCACATTTTGCCACTGGTTCTGGTATCATTCGGGCTGGGGTTAGAGAAGAGAAGAGCCTGCAGGGCAGAGAGGAAGGGCTGCCAGCTGGATGTGACAAGGGGGAGGCACCCCAGCCCCGGTACCCCCAGAAGCTCTCCCAGCCGAGGGCTAACCAGGTCCCATCCTGCCTAGTCTTCCAGATCAGACATGTTCCAGACACTACGAGGTGTTTTTTGTCCCATGCCTTGTTTGGCTGAAAAGCACTCATTCAGYATGTCTCTTTACTAGTCCTTATCCACCACGAGTGGGAAATCAGGCGATTCGAACACTGCAGGGCAAACCATGGCACAAGGCCACCACATTGGAGCCATTGTGAGAACACTCTGCTCCAGGGAAGTGTGGAGGGAAGCACAAGAAAAGCAACATCACCATCCTTCGGACACGTCTGGCTCTCACGGTACAACATGCTCCTGKCAATGAGGCATCTGCTTCGTGAACTCCAATGGAAGAACAAGGAACCGTATTTGTCCTCCTCCCCACCATGGTACCATGTGGGAAGGAAGCCATCCCTCCCCTTCCCCGACTCCACTGTGCGGTGACAGGCCATGCATTTCRCCTCACTGAAACCATATGTGCTTCGTGGTCTCCCCGTCGTTCCCTTTTTAATGGGGACATGGACTGGCAGTTCGCATTCAGTGCCTTTCGAAAGCTCTGGCTGCAGCTGGAGACCGCTCTATACTTTGCTATGCTTCAAACTGGGCTTTCAATGACATAATTACAGGCCTATATTAAAATGTTATATTTAAATGATCTTATTCTTCATCAGCAAAGGATATTCCTAACCAAAACAAATTCTTCTATATCATTTATTGTATTTAAGATAATTTAATGGGTTTCTATTCATGCTGGAAGGCAGCAAATGAATAAATTCCACAGCACTTTATTTAAATATTTTAGAACAAATCTTGAAAGATGTTTTCATTTAGCTGAAAGCAGCTTAATAGCAGTTTTTTTCTCTGCCACAATAAAAAAGTATGGGTTTCTTTTTATTGCGCTTGTTAAAATAAATGGCATTTTTAATAAAGACTGTCCCCATAACAACATATATGATTTGATCACATTATGAAATAAATGTCATGTGAGATTATACATTTCAAAGCAGACAGTTTATGTTCTTTTAGTTATTAAATTCAATCAGTTTTACTTCTTTTTTTTTCCGGAAGGCAGGTATGGTTTTGATTAAAATGTGACCCCAAAAGCAGAACAATTTAAGTGAGAGTGTATTTTCATTTTTTGAAGGTTTATCTATCTACCCATAGGAACTTAAAAGAAAAAAATAAAGTGTGGCTTTCAGTGGCAGAATTAAAATTTGTTTTCCTTTGACTGACATTTTTATTCCCAAGAAGAACATGTTACAACACAGTGCTGTTTGGAAAACTTAAAGTTAACTAACTAGATATTATGCTTTTAGTCCATAAAATGGGTTTGATGATACAAGGAGGCTGTAGAGCCTCCTAATACCYGTCTCCCTTGTACAGAAACCCAGGGACAACCCAGAGCAGCAGCCTATGCCGTTAGACCAAGCTATTGTAGAAGACCGTATTCAACATTGAAGCACACCGGTGGTCACCCACAGGGGATGGGACCTGCAGGGCATTTTGATTTCCTCCAGGAACTAGCCAAAAAACTATCAGATGTGAAGACAGGAATGAAGGGAACTGACCAGCGGCAGAAGTGTCTCTGAGGACTGCATCCATGGCTCGTTACAGGCTGTCATTTACTCCATAGGCATTGGATTGCGCTGYAACAGATGGTGATCCTCTCTTACCACTCCTGATTCTCCACCTCCTGCCCATCAGCCCCCTACCAGGTATCCCTGTTTGCTGAGGGACACAGTTTAAGCACACCAAAGCTCCCAAGATCACAGTCCTTCCTCAGGAAGCCCACAAGTCAGAAGCTGGTCCAAATCTTAGACTGAAATTAAATGCTTCAGTGCTCTGGCCTTGACTCAGTGCAATAAGCTGCCTATGGTACCTATTTCACATGATGCATCCGTGGTCAGTACAGTGAAATACCTGGRTGAAAAACAGTATAGAAAAATAGCCTATTTTTAGTCTGTCCAGAATTCCCATTGGGAATTGCTGGATCCCTATCCCTGTTTAGGAATGCAAAAATCAGAGACCTTTGGAAAGGAAGGCTTCATTATGTCCCTGAGGTCTCACTCACAACACTGAAGACACTGAAGCTGGATCTCCCAGCCCCAGGATGCGACTATCGCTACCTCCTCTTCAATACACTGAATTTCTATTAGGTGTCTTTCTAAAGCCCTCCATCCATTTCAGACACTTCAACTACACAACGGTCTTTTTTCAACAAATGAAGCTCCTGTTAAAAATCACTGACAACATGGGCGTTGGCTTAATAAAGAAATTACTTTTAATCTAAACATCACCATCTGTCAGGCCCTGAAAAGGAAAAACAAGAACAAATGTGCAGTGATGCACAGCCATGGAGTAATATTTGAAAGCACATCCCGGCTCTCACCGAGCATGAACGCTGAATATTAAACAAACACCTGAAGCTACATGTGCCACCACCTAAAACTATCACTTCATTTTCTGTTACGTGCTGTGACTTAAGGAAAACATTGCAGGCATCGCCATCTGTGTCGCTTTTAATTATCAATAGGAAGCGCACGCACGGTATTTCACAACTCATTCAGAAAACAGAAAGCTGCCACCCGGGCAGTGCATATGTCTGAGGAGCTCTTCTTCTGCCGAGGGTAAGGGCCACGTGTGGTCACCAGAAAGCACTGGGGTAGGCGACAGGCTGCACTACAGGGACAGGCACAGCCTCCCATTTGACAGCGAAAATCTGAGGCTTCGTGCTTCAAATCTGCACCTTCCCCTGGGATCCACTGACTGGTGAGGGTGACGATTATTAGCACCCTGGATTAGGTGTGGGCTTATTCTCAGCTGCAGAAAGCAGAGCTATCACCGTGCACTTMCTAAGGCTGCATATCAGGATGCAGAGCCAAAGTCTCTTTATCAGCAAACACAAAGTATGGAGGAAGAGGAGCTTTATGCAATATTGTCAGGAATTATACTGAAGTAAAGTTTCTGACCACTGACTCCCGCAYTGAAGTTGGATGAATCAAAATGGTGGGAAGCTGGCCAGGTTGGGAGGAAAGTCAGCGATAGCCTTTCCCATTATTCCTAACAGCTCTGAGCAGAAAATAAGGCTGAGGGTAAATGATCTCACCAGCAGCTGAACTCGAACGAAGCCTGGTCTGTGCTTGCTATACCTGTGCCCCTCCAGTAATCCTAATATCCCTGTGCTCTGTGACCCCTTCCCCAAAATACCCCTGGGCCTTCTCCACCTTTTTCCCTCGTCCCTCATCTCCTGCCCCCACCTGACATGGGCTGGCCGCGGAGCCACAGCTGCCCTCCCTGTCCCACAGCCGAGGGGCGCCTGGGGCAGGATGGAAGGGGCTGACAAACAGGCAGAAATAGCCCCGTTACCGTAGGCAACTGAGAACTACTGTGAATAAATCCAGAGTGAATAGTGATAGGTTGGATGTTTTACAGATACTTATCTGATCTCCTCATATCCTGCTAAATCTCTCAGGAAATACTCAGTAAACCCTACTGCCTATGCACTGGAAGTCTTCTGCAATTAAAAATGTCTGGAAATGGCACTCCACTCGTCTGCACAAATAATCCAGACCACAAGCAAACAAAACCAGAATCGCTTCCTCAGAAGCAGCTGTGGGGCATCTGGAGAAGGGATGCTCAGGAAACCCAAGCAGAAACGAGTGCCCCAGACTTGCTCCTCTCAGCATTTCCTACCCCGCTGCTTGTCCCCTGTTTTCCAGAGCAAACTCTCACCTGCTCATCCCTCCTGGAGGTTTTATACTGAACTGCTTTGAACTGATGCCAAAAGGCAAAAAAATGTACCTTCATCTACCAGTATCTCTCCTCTGCTTGCGAGGGTTGTCCGCTGTGCTGGTAATGGTAGGAATAAAGGCAATTAATATCAAACTCCAGAAGTCAATCAAATTTTTCACCCTCCATCCCTTTGTTGTGAGTGAATGCTGCACGCTCTCCTCAAGTTAGCTCCCCAAGCAACAATCCCATTTACTTTTTGACCTCTGTAAAGTAAAACAAGTTCGGAGCTCTCTTGATTCAGAGCTGTGACTCCATTTACTTGTGAAATTGTTTATTCAAGCAATTCCCACTCTGTAGCATCAAAGTTTGTTGTTAATAGTTGCAGACCGTTAATCTACACGATGAATATAACAAAGCTTGTGGAAGAATCCCAAATGGACAAGCATGATAAGAGATGGGAGAAAGAGGCTGGCAAAGCTCCAGGTACATGATATTTTTGTGCCTGACCTCTTTAATTACTTGAACACCAAATTGACTGGTAGATGAGCTTTAGAGCTACGCCAGTGGTTACCAAAGGACTTTCATTTTTGTGAAAAAGATGCGGTTTAATTTTTCTTCCACAGTACGGAGGTACATCCACCCAGTACATTTCACCATACTGCAAAGAGAAAATTAGTTTAAAACAGAAAGAGGAACTTCACAGCACAGCAAATGTATACAAATACCTCTTCCAAGTCTCACTGTCAGAGAAATAGCATATTGCTAACAAGATATTAGGGGCTGTATTGTCACCTCAAGGTCTCAGATGCAGGGAACTGAGGATGAGGAATCTGGAATGATGTTCTGGCTGCTTGTTGCAGACCCTTAATCTAAGTGACCATCATGGAGAGCATTTCTGCAGCCACTCCTCCTGGCATTGGGGAGACCAGTAGCAATGGTGTCTGGATAGAAGTTTATTGGTAAATTAATATTTTACCACTTCAAAAATTAGGTTTTTTTTCAAATTGTAAAAAAATCTGCAACACTTGAAAACAAAAGCAGCAAACCAAATAACTACAACACTTTCATTTTTCTCATTTCATTTGCTGGCTACATAAAATCAAATATATATCTGCTGCTGAAATCAGCGTCAAGCTGGAGAGATCCTAACTTCCAGAACTTTTCCCAAAGTAGCTGGGAATTCACCTTTCCTCTGCCAACCCATCAAGAGTCTGTCTCTATTCACCACATCTTGATATAGTCACTCACTGAGAAGTTTTGAAATTCCTCAAAGATTTTCACTAAACACCTATAACTCCCCCCTGCCCTGAGATTTGAAATTGGAGGGTGAAAAAATATAGTTTTCCAGCTGCAACATGTCTCAAATCATGAAGCCAAGACAGAATCCTTCACTAGTTTTTGTGTTATATCCCCTCTATTAAAATTAGCAATATCTGTTTCTCCAGAAATTCACATTTGGGAAGCAAAAAATTGACAAATCACACTGGAATATTATCTTGTACTTAAGAATTGAAAAGACCTTGCAAGTGTGAATTAAATCTCACAAAGTACAAAAAGTTGTCATTGTCATGCACATTTACTGAAGACAAAAGTTCAAATGACTGAACTAATTTTACTCTGTTAAATGACAAGAATATCAGAGGAGTCTATAAAGCGGAGCTCCCTCCTGAAATCAGTGAAAACTACCTGGTTTATCAACACTACTGATTTGGGTTAGCAACTTAGTTTGGATTGATGCTTCTTATTTTTTTGACTACAAAATAGAGTTGTTACTGACCTTCCAGGTTGAACTGGAAAAGTAATTCTTTATTGAAGTCCCATCAATCCAGGAAGTATCAAAACCTGAGCCTGAAATACCATCCTTCAACCTGAGATATGCAAGAAATCTCTACTGCTGATGAGAGATCTGCAAGATGGATTAGGAAGAATTTTGCCTTTGGTTTGATGTTCAAATTAGATTACTAATTCACGGAGTCCTTTTACTGTTTAATAAATTCAGATGAAAAGGAAAGATACAAATTCTCACAGTTCTCTTGCTACTTAATACATTCAGATGAAAAGGAAAGATAGAGCATAATCAACACACGCATTAATTTATGCAGATCTTTCCCTAGCTTCATGTTTTAAAATGTCTTTTTAGATAAAAGGCCAATAATACTCAGCATTTTTCATCTTCAAAGTGCTTTGAAAATATTAACTAGTGAATCGGCATAGCATACCCATCAGGTCCGTAAAGATTAGTATCCCTGTTTTAAAGAGCAATTCCAGGCAGAAAGGTGACGGGTTTTCCTCGTTAACCAGAAGTCAATGCCAAGGATAGGTGCTAATTAGTAAATTCATAACTTGCAGTGCAGCACTTAGATTACATCCCGTGCTCTAAGTCATTCAGTGTATGTGATGTGTGTGTTAAATCTTGATAATGCCACACTACTTGAAGTTTAAAAGATGTAAAAATGACCATCTTGCAGAAAAAAGTGCATGGGGGTGGGGGGTTTCAATGGTACCTCATTTTGTTCAGGAGCAATGCTGTGAGATAGGAGAAACTTTCACACAGTGGAAGCTATCCATAGCTATTATGCTAAATCAAACTGTATGGGCTGGTCTGCCATCAGCTCAGCCGGACCTCCCCGAGTTGCAGGCAGACCCCCGGTGCCGCACAGCGGGGTCAGGTTCTCATGGGGATGAGGTCCAGGAAGGGGATCCCACATTGCCCTGAAAACAGGGCTGAAGCAGCAAACCCAGATGAAACGCTTGATCTACTCAGCAAGCCTCTTGCACTGCGGCGAGCTTCACCCCAATTCTCCCTTCAAACCCTCCCAAAGCAGGCAGCGGAGGTGAAAAGAGAAGCCAAACGCAAGCAGGAGGGTGAGCGCGGTGAGAGCAGAGCTGATAAGCAGATTCAGATTTTCTGATTAGCGCCAAGGGTTACGTGAACAGATGCCTATCTCTCACAGAGGGCATAAACACATCGCAGAGAAGAGTTTCTGCAGTTTATTTACAAAGGAAGAACACTTTCTAGCTCTTCTACTGACAGTTTGTTCCTGTCGCCGTGGTTCCTACGCTGCTGGAAAAACTTTCACGACAAGCAGCTTCAGCACTTCTCTTTTTAAGTTCATTATCTCCTTCCTGTTCATTATTTTCTTTCTGTAATATAAAGGCACTTTCACACAAGATCCGCAGATCATCAGCACCGAGGCAGAGAGACAGGGGTGCAYTACGGCGGATGCGCATTAGATTCACCTTGACTGCTAAGGACAGGGAGTGTGAGAACAGGGAATATCCCATAGAAAGGCAAGATAACAAAGACACGCAAGAACCGGCCAATGTGAAAACCATAATGACACAGGGATTTATGGGAGGACATATGCCACAGCTAGAGAGAAGTCTTTTTTTTTTTCCTTTTCCTTTTTAAATCAGCATGGACTTTAAAAATGGACAACACAGGGGAAAGTGCAGACCTCTACGTGAAAAAAGCCAAACTGAACATTTTTTCGGACTGTGAGTCATGCGCAGCACCAGATCTTGCTGTAATATCAGCTTACCAAAGGCTCTGAGAATTCATGCAGTGCCTGGTTTTTTTAAGATATAGGGGGTTGCTGTGGGGTTTTTGGGGGAGTGCCCCCTGGCAGAAGCAGACATGTAACGGCACCTTCTCCAGTCATTCGTAACAGGGCACGGTTATGCAAGGTTATGCACTTCTGCGCTGGCACCGCGATGGGCTCTGGGCCAAGAGGTGAAATGCCACAGAGATATTCTAGCCCAGGGCCTCTAAGACAAACATCAGAGTGAGAAAGAAGAGTTCGCAAGAGTTCAGCGTACAATAGCACACTGGTTTGGTTTGCCCTTCCCTACAGCATCAAACGTTAGGGTCGTGCCCTCGCTTTCAAAGCCTTTCGAAACTCTCAGGAGACCTCCAAAAACGTTGCCAGCGGTTTGGCTGCCGGAGTGCTGAAACCGCTGCTGATGGCTTTGATCACGAGACAACCCCGTCCCGTGGCTTCCTGGTGGAGGAGCTTCCTTCTTCTGCCTGTTGTGCCATATCTCACAAGCAGATTGCAAAACCTTTGCAGCAACAGCAGCTCTTTCATTAGGTATTTTCCCAGCGCCTCGCACGCCAGGATCCTGGATGAAGGATAGGGCTCTCTTCTGGCTGTAGCTACGCTTGATGAGTAGCGGTCACAGCTAGCCACCGCACAGCCGAGCGGTTACACCTCCTGTTGCTGATTTGCCCCCCCAGCCCCTCTGGCAGAATGAAGGCAGACACCAAATCCAAGTACTGTGATTTTGAAAGAGTTCARCTCTGAATCAAAGGCTGATAGTCACATCTCAGCACTATCTATAATTATAACTGTTCATTGCTACATCTCCGAGAGCAAAATGCTAGTCTGTTGTAAAGAAAACAGGCCCACCCCAAACATTTAAATGCTTTCTAAATACAGTGCCTAGCTTGCAACACACTTTATCGAAGGTTTAGGCTATCAGAAGAAGTCTGCGTGCTCCACGAGAAAAGTAATATCCGTCTTAGTTTTCAAACATTTTGGCTTTTTTATTAAAAATATGTACAACAAAAGCCTTATGCTGTTGTCATATACAAAGGAGATAACAAATGGCATATACAAAGCAGATAACAAATGCTAAGAAGTGGAAATCTGTCAGCTACTAATACCAAAAGGCTACACAGAGAATGAAAGGCAAAAAAGTTTTTCCCTGCACACTGCTCATAGTTTGAGCAAACCAGAACAAGCCCGTTGTAGCTATGGTCCATCCATCCACCGAGTATTTGTCACGTGGACCACCATCCGAGTTATCACCGAATTTAAAAGGCCTTGTCTAAAGGGACAATGATGAGATAAAGGCATATTAAAAAAATTCTGGTTATATGAGAAATAACATCCTAGACTATTGAGAGAGAGAGAGAGCGCGCATTAAAAAACCACAGTTTAGTATTTTTACTGAGCCTTATGTTTTCAAAGCAGCATGCAAGGGGACAGTCATTCCTACAGTACTGTGCAAGATGGAAGAAGTATTATCTCAGCTCTACACCTGGGAAAAGTGACAYAAGAGCCAGCACAGTGTCGATGAAAGAGTCATCTCCAGTCCCACAGCTGATAACATGGGAGCCCCTAAGCCCCACGCCAGGCAAATCTGCAAAAACCTGCAGTAGAGGTGCAAAAAATAATACCCTGAGAGACGTGACGGGTAGCGGGGCAAAGCYGGGAGCCACGGAGCAACAAAAGCTGCAGCTCCCTTCCTCCTCCGCTCCCTCCCTGGTYCTGGATCTGGCCAGAGCTGCCGACCTGCAGAGAGGCAAAGCTGGGCAGCCTGGCAGCACCTCGCCTCTCTGGGAGGCATTTCCCAACTTCCCCGAGTTTCTTTTGAAATTGGTAAGCTTTAATTTGAGAAAGAAACACAGGAGGCCGGTGCAGCAACTTTGAATAGTTCACTGATTTCTGTGCTGGAAAATCCCACACGCCCATTGTCAGATGACATTAGACTGATMGGCTTCTGACTCCAGTCATATGCTCTTGTACATACAAAGGCAGAAATGTCTGTCTCTTGCGATTCCAGACCTGCAGAAAAACAGAAACCTCCACAAATTGCGGTAATTGAAAGTTCCAAGGGATTTTATTAATCTTACAATGTAATAGCGGAAAGCTTTGGTCAGAATGGATGCTTGTTGGGGAAAAAAAAWAATCTAAATCTGGGGCTAGTGCTTTAATTTCTAATAATAAAAATAATACTACTATTTAAAAAAACCCAGAGATTTGCTTTAAATTAGCATTTCAGGTAGGGTAGAAAAGTAATGTATTATTACCTCTCCACCCCAGGTTTAAACCAACACGTGGTTTAAGTCTCTAGTTTTCTAAATGCAGCRATCTTCATGTAGCACCTATGCACACATTACTTGCAATTTATGGCAAAGCACAAGAACATAAGAAGTGGAAAACCGCAGCATCTGTAGGTCAGGCTGAGATCACCGTGACACTGCCCTGGCCTGGGGAGGGAAGAGCRAGAGGGCTGTGTCCAAAAAGGGATGCTGTAGCCCAAACAGAGCACTAGGTGGGCTGTGGAAATCAGAGGGCGAGGTTATGAAGAAAGGCAATGATTCTTTCTAGCCTTAAAACTGTATGATCATTCCTAATAATTAGAAATAAATTAGCAGGAGCCTGCCTGAACTTTTCTTTTTTTTTTTTTTTTTAACTTACTGCAAACAAAGTAGCAGTCAGGCTATTTCATTTCCAACCTTACAAACATTTTAAGGTTTAGACCCTCTCTTCCTAAGGCATCAGTACTGAGAAAAAACTCTCTTCTTCCAGCTCGGTGAGTAGCTTGTGTTAACACCCTCTTGAAAACAGTGGCAGAGTCTCTGTTCAAGGTGAGAAGAGCCACTGGAAAATACATGAAGCAGCTGGTTGTGTCTSTGCTGGGTGAGAGAGGCCAGGCCTGGGGAGGGCAATTCCCTCCTGCCACTGGCACAACAGCAGAAGAGGTTGCGTTGCTGACAAGGAAAGAGGCACCACTTTAATTTTCTGATCCTGTAAATCCTCTTCTYCTGTGCCCAGATACTCGCTCTGCTGCGCATGGATACTCGGTGGGTTTTCCTGACATTCCTTTGGGCCTTTTCTGGACTGACTCTCCTTTTTACACTTTTCTTGCCCCCCCTCCTTCACATGGCAGTGTTATCCACAGGGTTTCCATCATTGTCCACCAACTAGCCCCAGCATCTACAGACCTCAACCAAAGGATTCATAGCCACAAATTTGCCTGCCCTTCTTCCCCCACKAGCCCTGAGCTGCCTTTGTAAAATTATGTCTCGTGTCTGCAGGCACTCCTTTCTTCATTCATTAATCTCACAGCTATACCAAGTTGCTCCATGTGCAGCACAACTAACAAAGCCTCATTTTCAGCAGTTCAGGTCTTACACCCTCCACCTGCCTCCCAACTCAGTTCTTTTTGCAAGCCCTCTACAACAGTCCAGGTTCATCCTTTATCTGCTCAGTGCAATGTCCTCCTGACCCAACATCCCCAGCTCCTTTTCTCACTGCTGCATTCCAAATCAACCCATATCCCTGTCCTGTATCTCTTAAGACCTCCCTGCAGTATGCCTGCATCCCGTTCACATTCACTACTCTTGTCCCATAAAACTCTCAGTTCTCTTCTTCATCACTTACTTTTAATCAACCTCAGGTTTGACAGCCAGCTACCTGTGGAGTTACTATGGACAACTTATAATTTATTTTGGACAGAAAGCAACAGGTCTGTCGGAGACAAACAGAAGTTGGAACCCATAAAGACAGCAATCTAATTTACCTAAAGAGACAGAACAAAGAAAATGAGAGAGACCTCTGGAGTCCCCTGTAATATTCCAGCAAGGGAAGGTGACAAATCCCTTGGGAAATAAGMCAAAGAAACAAAGGGAGAGGAGAAGGAAAACCAGAAAAGACCAAGTACAGAAGAAATTTCAGTGACACAGGAAGGACAGAAGTCACATCAAGGATGATCTAGGATGCAATCAGGTGGAAGGAGTTCCAAATGAAGACAGCTCTTGCCRTGAGTTTAGAGGCAAAAGGCAAAAGGCAGATGGGACGGTACTSCAGGCAGCAAGTGAGGACAAGCATTTTTAAGATGAATGAAGCATTCTGAAAGAGGAAAGTACCAACAGAGGCTGTGTATATAGTAGATCAGTTTTTTTCCAACAGACAAGAAACTACATCGGGAGGAAGGAGGATTAAGATTCATAGCTCTGAAAGCAACCAAGGCAATGAGTTTAAGAAACCTTTGCCACACAACATCTCCATTTCCAAGTCCCTGATGCAAGGAAGGCAAGTTCTTCTTCTCTGAAAGGGTTTTGTGAGCTATGAGCACACAGGCACAGAATAAGCATCAGTTTTAGATTATTTTACAGGAAGATTATAGTCAGATTATTTTTTTTTCCCCTTCCCTCTTTTGGAAAGATGCATACAACATTTTTTTGCCTCAATTCACAGCCRAGCTGGATTTGGAGCTTGAAATTACCTTGCTTTTCTCATTGAAAACATGTGATGAGGCCACAAAGAATCAGAGTTCAATARGCATCCATGAAAAATATTTCCTACCTTTTGTTCGGCTCTACTCCTATGTAAAGGATTTATGTTTTCACACCTCAAGATCTTTTAAAAGGTAAATTACTTTTGACAACTTATGCTTCTTTTTTGGTAGGGAAAAGATTGATGGCTGCTGTTTTACATCACTATCACTGATGATTTGTAGGCCTATAAAGATAGCAAATGAAATGACGTTTGTTGTTTTTTCCCCTAAACTGATATTAAACTTTTCTCCCTTAGACCTTTTGGACTGGCTTGCATATGACAGCATTTCATTTGTATTCCAGCCAAACATCATGCTATCTAGTGTCATATCAGGTAAAACAAACTAGACAAACTCAGAAAACACAGAACAATAGAGATGTTTTGGATTTTTAACCAGCGTGCAACATGTTCACAGGCAACGAYTTCAAGGTTGAAAAGATGTCACTTTATTAACAGAGCACTTACATGTGTAACGGATGCTGTGAAAACAACTACCAATGCAGCCAGGCATTGGAAAGCTCTCGGCAGAATCATTTATTGACAGAGGAGACTTGACTGATCCAAACTGGCTATTTCACCAGCTTCCACGTTTCTGCTGGGAAAGTTCAGAGCATTCAGATGAATTTCTTTGCATTTGGGTAGAGAGGACTAAGTTTGCTCAACTTGTTAAACCACTGGAAGGGGAAGTACAAAACGAACTGTGCTCCCATGCAGGCAACGTGATTTTCGTGGGCAGAAAGGAGGAAGGGATAATGAAGTTGGAGAAAACTCAAACTAGAAGCATGGGCCATTCCATTCAGAGTCCAAATATTTGGCATTTACAGAGCAATAATAGACCTGTGASTAGGACACTATTTAGAAATTAAGAATGGTTGTCTACAAAATRGCAGTTACAGACTAGTAAATCAGTACTCACAGCTGGTGAAATTAAATATAGAAGATTATGGCTTTGGGAACGATAATACATTCAACATTTTTAAAAATCTTTTATTTGCCACCTTCTCCCCCCCMAACAAAGGTAAATTCTACATCAGGTATTTGTCATCCTTAGTCACCAATGTTAAGTTCATTTAGTGACACTGCAGCCACACAGCTCCAGCAACTAAAGCTTACGGTGTCCTTCATTACCACGAGCATCCCAGTACCCACCGTTACATTGCGGGAAGGTTCCTCTCATCTCCCAGGGCACCTGGGGGAACTTGAACTCGTGCCCACGGTGTTCACACGCGGGCCACCCTCTCCCAAGCCATTTGCTGCAGTCAAGCCTGCCTCACTTCTGTTCCATTGATGGCCACCTCTCCCTCTCTCCCCCCCCCCCCCCCGAGAGTGACATTTTAATTGTGTATGTCCTTTTTTGGTCTGTTAGCTCCCAGTCTCAGCCAAACAGCTGGGTAACTTTGGCTGGAATCCAGAATTAACATAAGTTGTTTTTAACCTCTTGATACAAAGGCATTTTACATGGTTCCCCCATACGACCTCCGTGCACAAGAGCCTCCTGTTAAAATAAGCCACCATATGCAAACCACCGACGTCCTGAGATAGCGGTCCAGAGGCGCTTGGCCATGGCCTGGTCCTGTGTGGCATCTGGGCAGTATCACGGACCAGCAAATTATTCTCACCACTTCTGAGCCAAACACATCCTAGTGCAGTGCTGGAAACAGTAATGCTCTGGAGGACCCCCTGGTGCATTTTAACAGTGTTCAAGTTTTAGTTCTTACCGGTTTAGCATCCAAGCCCTCTTCTAGTGTAGGACAATCACGTTTCCTATATAAAGTAGTATTGTCCTGCATCCTGCCCGCAGCTGCCGTACGGCAATGGGACCGAGCTGCCTGATGCAGGCAGGGCTGCTGCAGGGATGAGAGGGAGGGTTTGAAGCAGAGGTGTGAATATCACTATTTAAGAGCTTGGTCATGATTGACAAGTAGAAGCTGCCAATGTTCAGTCGTTCCTCTTTGCCCCGCAGCAGCAATCTCTACTCCCAAGTGCTCAACCACGGTTGTGTCTGAGCTGCGTTTCGCTTGGAATTTGCTGATGAAAGGACTTTGAGACCAAAAGTTTGTCTACTTTTTCCAACTTTCCAGCTCTCAGATGAAGGTATTATCGCTTTCTACAAGCCCTACTTCCCTTGAAAAATCGAGACATTTCTACTTACGAGGTTAAATGAGGACTTGGATACAGATTCGCAAATGTTGACTTACATAACTTCTCAAGTAAATGTAGCGTAGTGTGCATCGGTTGTCTGAAGGATATAGGTGCTGTGCCTCTTGCAGAGAAGGTATTAGTAAGTACTTGGCGATGCGGGGTAGGCTGTTCCTCTTTAATGGCAGGGGCATGCAAAGCATGAGCAGTTATTTGCTTGCATGAGCAACTTTGCCAGCAAATGGTTATTCAAAGAGGAGCGACCTGGCCTGCACCCCRCTCTCGGAGGCTGCATTCCCCATTTTAGCCATCAGGACACGAAATCTGGAAAAACTACACACATTTGAGCCTGCATGCTTGACAGGCCTCCAAATATTTGTGTTGATTCAGTAATTCAAGAGATACASTGATAATCACATAACTAAATATCAGTTGGCCTTCATTTTTTCTCATTCAGAGAGAACAGAATGAGAAATCATTAGTTTACTTTTGGCTTCAAGACAAAATAGTGCATTCTCTGAGGCAGCGACCATCCGTTCCACCAATGTTAGCAGAGCACTTACAGCAGCGAGGTCCTGGTCCAGGACTGGGGTTGCTAAGCAATATGGAAATACAAATAATAAATGAATAACAGCCACCTGCAAAAGATTACATGCTGAATTGTACCTTACCATGAAAGCTTATGTTTCAAACTTCGTCTCATTTGGATTCAAATTTGCTGAAATTAAATTTAAAAAGAAGGAATGATTATTGTACAGAATGTTTTGAGAGATGTAAACACTTCCTTTTCTATTACTGTGATTCACTTTAGGGTTTGTTTTTTCTGTAAGGCATTTAAAGCATGCAGCTCTGTGGAACACAATGGCTGGTTTACTTGTTACAGCACAGACTTGAAACTGCTTAAATATATTTTTCTGTCAACATGTATTTGTGATTCCCATATTTAAAAGGTGACTGTTATTCTGTGTACAAATGTGTTGTTAGCATGACTGATGTCAGAACAGTCTTTGCCCTCCACATCGGAGAAGACTAAAAGCTGCTCATAAGAAATCCTCTTTACAATGCACAGCAATGTAAACATACCATACTAGGAAATCTCACAGAAGAAACTTCCTCTCAAGGCCACTCAGATGCGCTGTATCTGCTCTGAGCTTGAGCAATACGGCTGCTACTGTGCGTCCCTTCAGAAGGCAGATTCCTTCTCTGTAGGCTTGGTTTGTAACCCATTGGAAAGGTTCCCATTGACTTTAATAGGCACCCAGCGCCGCTCTGCGCCACGTCCCACGCCGAGGGCCAGTCGGGGCTGCGGCTGGCCTCAGAACGTGCAGGGATTAGGGAACGCAACAAGGTCGTCAGACTTGAGGCTTTAGRATTAGATTATGTCTTTGGAATTTGATCCAGGGGGTTAAAAAGAAAATACACACTTTTATTTAGATTTGTGTTGCCCTAGGACCTGTGAACAAGCACAAGCACAGGTCTGTGATTCTGTGTAATAGTAAACTCCCACAAACAAAACTAATTTAGGGTCTTTCTGGTTCCAAGTGAAATGGTGAGAAATGGGAAAAAATCCCTTTTTTCCAGTGGGATCCCGATAACACAATTCACTCTAACCCTTGGCATCCACCTCGCCCACAGCAGCACTCGGTCTCCTGTTCTTACCATGCGTCGGGAGCCACAGTAACCCTCCATGTGTGCACTTCCACAGCAAAACCCTGAAGTAGTTTGACTTTTATTGGCTTGCAGAGAAGAGGTTTAAGCTTGCATTTGCTGTAGACCAAATGCTCTCATACAGAAACAGTTACACAAAGCTACAATTTGCTAAGCTGCAGCAATTTAATTGCAAATTTGAACCTCTGTCATCAAAAGATTATCCTATCTAGGGATGAATGCTATTCTCAACCTTTGTACAACACTGGGGTAATCTTACCCTGTACCCAAAACAAACAAAAAAGGTAATTTGCACAATTTTAAACAAAATTTTGTTTGTTTAAGTTAAGAAGCTTACAGTTGGAGTGCTTTCTCCCTGGCTTAGAGGCAGGAGGGTGGCTTCAGAGGATGGTCAGGTAAAGCTGTGTGCAAATCCCAAAGTGGCAACTTCCGTGGAAACATGTATGTTTTGGATTCTGGAGAAATGAAGCAAGTCAAGGCGGTGCTGAGGCAGCAGAGGAGATTATGCTAATCCAAACTACGAGGGAGGTGCCATGTTACACAGCCAGATGTGAAGCTTGGTATTCGTTTTTCCATGAACGCACTCCCTGTAACCTGGTTACTTAAGAGATTTCACTCCACACTATTACTTAAGCTCACAATTACTCCATGCATTGAGATTAATCTGCACGATAAACACAACAATGAAAAACAGAATTGGGGGCATCAGGGAGAAACATGGATATTTGGGTTTTTTTTCAGAGATATTACACGTGCAGTTCAAGAGTTGGAAMGTTTCAAATGAATCTTGCCAAAAGTCTTCAAGGTAAGTGCTACTGAAACAGCAAATACAGATGAGTGTGGCATTATGTACTATCAGCTCACCTGAGCTATTCATCTTTAATAAACACATAAATAAAAACAATGGTGAAGCTCAGCCTGGTATTGTAACAGTACCCAGGAAAAGTACACGTATGCTACCCCAAGAAAGCATATCCGTCAAAATATCAGTGGCTAAAATATCCAGGCTTCACTTTTCGAAGCTACCCAAGAGCTTTGAAAACTCAGTTCCCATTAAATTTATCTTCCAGATGGCTTTCCAGATCCCAGCCTCAAGTTTGCACTGACATACACCACATTTTCTAAAAGCCTTTGGATAGTCTCCTGATAAAAAGCATACAGTGTTATTTGACTTTTAGAGCAGAGGACTTGGGATTATGTCATCAGTGCTCATTTCTAACTTAAGGCATGATGCTGAACAAATCACCAGCTCCCTTTTTCTGAGCATTATCAGTCATTTACTGTTAGGAAAATTACCTGCCTCACTGGGACAATCTGAGGCTTCATTAAATGTTTATAAACTGTTTTAGAATAGGTACAAATCTACATAAAAGCAAAGATAGTTTCCAAATAAGCACTGGTTAAGCATAGACCCTAAAGACACCTCCTAACGGCACCATACTGGAAGGTAACATCAGTATGATGCAGCAGTGGAGAAGTATCAGACGGGAAGAAAAGATCCCTCAGATGACTTCCAGCAGTGGAATAATGGAGGTGACATTAAGTTTGACACCCTAAATACACGTTCCTACAGACTGATAGGAAGTCTGCTAGGAACTCAAAGGAAGGATAACCACCTCAGCAGAGCCACCTATTACTGCTGAATTATGAGCCCTCAGCAAGACAAAGCCATGAAAAGTGCAGAAGATATTTCTAGAGAAAGGCATTTCTAGAAAGATAACATCACTGTATAACGCACTGTTACCACCCCAGACAAAATTTAGCACAAAGTATCACTGATCTAGAAAGATCAGACAAGTACAGAAGAAGCTGACTAGGATAAGAGCAGATGAATCRGTGAGCCTATCTCCCAAGCGAAATTTAAAAGACAGTTCGGTCTAGCAAAGGTAGAGTGGATACGATCTCTCATAAACTCTTCAAAGACGGGAAAAATGCTGCTAAAACTCAGCAGCAATGTTTGCTCAAGAACAAATAGACGTGCACTGCTCATGAGAAAATTCAAACTGGAAGCTGGGGGGGGGAAGGGAATAAAATAATCAAGTCCCAAAGAACAATGTTCTAGGCTTATCTACCATTATGTGTAGAAAGAGCAAAATAGGAACCGATGCACCTGTGTAACGCTGGGCCTTTGACAGTACGGGTCCAGTAACTTCAATCCTGTGTGACAAAGTCCAACAGCAGGTCCGTGCACCTTCAGTACCACAGAACGGTGGGACAGACATTCTTGGAGGAGTGTGCTATACTTCCCAAAATGAAGAAGTTGATCTTAATATTGTATAAATGTTTCCTTTTGATAACAGACTGTGGTGTTTACTTTAATTCACCCTAATTATCATCATCTTATTCCTCCATTAACCTAAGCCTTCCAAATTAAACTGAATTATCTGACACATTGATACACTTGTCTTTGATTTGACCTGCAGCAATGCAATTCATGCTACAGCTGGAATTGTTACTTCACTGTTTATTCCCTCTTTCGAGGGATATATTATGATGTATAAAGATGTATAAATTTCCGATTTGATAAGGTACTTGTGCTCTATTTAATACATCCTTCTCCGGTTTTCAGTGTAATAACACACCCAGTATCCATAATGCTCAAGACAGCACTCCCATTTTCTACCATCGTCTTTAATACAGAAAATTAATTTATACGCTTCTACAGGCAAAATAACTCCAGATGAACTTAAGGACACAAGAAAGAGATTGGCACATAGCTTTAAGCACTGGAACACAGCTCGGGATTAGCAACAACAGGACTTTCTGTCCTGAGCTCAGACTCCACTAACCAGTGCCGAGGGATTCATGGTTTTGCAAGGATGTAGGTCATGCCAGAGGGGACACACAAAGTCCTGCAGGAGCCTGGAGGCAATTAGAAGCGGTGATGCGGCTGAGCATCACCACRGGCAGTGAAAAGGGACTTCCCCCGAGACTGGAAATCGCAGGCAAGAACCATCTATTCATCTTCCATGTCTCTGACAAGAAGGGATGACTTGGTTATAAAACCTTTAAAATGCAATGAGTCACTTCTTAAAAGAGGTCACTGGTTACTGAAATTTTGCTGAAGTATTTAATAAAGAGAAAACCCTTGAATAACAAATATGAATTCCTTTAATCATACTGTATCTGACACTTCAAGTAATTACATTTGGGGTACCTGACAGTACAAATAGGTAATTCTCATASGCAGAGTAGAGGCAACACTGGCCAAGAAGACATCCTTCTGCTCCACTAAAGTCTATTTCCCAGACCAGAAAAGAGTTTAATTYTTAGCCAGCAACAAAAGATCCCCAACTTTTGCAGAACTGTCTGTATATTCCTTGTTCAAGGAGAAGAAAATGCTATGCCATGCAGGTTCACTGAGGAGCGGGCTAGAGAAACCCACCCATAAGTGCATATACCAAACCCTATAGCCTGACCGGTGCAGGCTCTCCCCCAGTTGCAGACTCCCTCACTGTTAATGCCACACAAGTTACAATAACGTGACCACCATCAACTTTTATATTAAACACATAAGGTGAGTCTTAAGCGCTACAAGCTGTGCAGTGGTAGATAATACACCATGGAAGTACTGAAGATCCAAGTCAAACCCCATATGGAAAGATACCTAAATTGTGTCAGTTGTAATAAGCTYGCACCCTCACCTGTGGAGCATGGGAGGTTGGCAGGGCACAGTGGCCCACCTCTTGACTAGCAACGTTGCCCTTCTCTCCCTAGCAAAGCTAGCTGAGCTGCCATAGGTAGAGGATCAAGTGGTACTTTGTGGATTCCATCACAGGTCAGATTATGATGAGACAGCAAATTCCCTATCCAAAGAGGATGAAAAACTGGCAACATCTTGCACCACGAAGTTGAAATATCTGAGGTACAGGTTCTACCTGACCTCCAGAACAGGAGATCGGATCAGTCATGTAAGCAGGGAGACCATGAGAGCAACTTCTGCACCACCCATAACCCTGCAAAACATCACCAAGGCCTKGCCCAGGGTGTTTAATAATACTGCAGCACCGAGGTGGGATCGTAAGAGAATCAACTGGTTTCTGCCCTCGGTATTACAACACGCACTTGAACTGCTCTGATCTTACCCCTCCCATCATTAAGCTTCTAGTTAGTTAAAACCTACACAGCCCCTCCCAAATCATGTGGGAAAGGGCCACCTTCAGTCACCCCCAGAGAGTGAGTAAACCCAGATTAGGCAGAACATTACAAGTATTTTTTTCTTGAGCTCATGAGATGAGGGTCGTCATTTTAACTAGATCAGCTCAACGATGCTGTTCTGTCCATTCTTTGTAAATGAAACCTGGATGAACCAGCATGTGAGCTTTAAATTGGCAGAGGTATTAATTTCAAATCAATAGGAAATACAAAAATATCAATAGGCATTTAAGAGTGAAATATTAATTACTTTTCAAAAGGTGCAGCACACAAATTTCCTGATGCCTTTACAAATAGGAATAAGCCAATAACATGATTTCATAACATTTATAAATGACTAAGTTAATTAACAGGGAATCTTCAGAGAGATGATGAAGGAAATTTAGAAGAACCTTGTCTGACACTATTCAAAATTCTCAAAGGAAGGAATGAAGGGACTTCTTAAAAAAAGATTAATTACAAGTTTTTTTGCTTTACCTTGATATAATTTCTGTTTACATATTTAAGCCGGTTTTGACCTTCAAAATTCTGGCAAAGAAAAATTTTCATTAAACCATCTCAGTGGAGGAAGTTGGCAGTTCCTCATCTTGTCTCTGAGGTTAACTGAGAATATTAATAATTTAGCAGGCATGGTCAAACAAAATATGTGTAAGTCCTATTCAAAGCAACCTTTAATTTATCAAAGTAGACACAGCGAAGGTTGATGTATAGCAAGCTCTTCTCCCGTTAGGTCTGATTCCTTTACGGGGTTTGGTTGGAGGCTCCAGAATGAAATGATTCCACAAAAGATGCTGTCACTCTCTAAGGATACCCTCCCGTCATCCTGAGCATATATAACAGCATAATGATAGCAGCTCTTCACCTTCCTTTGGCAATGCATAAGTATCATCAGCCAAGAAAAATCCATACCTGTCTTGAAGATGGTACAAAATTTAACAATAGTAAAATGACTGTGCCTTCCCTTTCTTCTATGTTTTATTATTTCAGTGTCCTTTTTTCCGTGGAACTCTGCTCACCTGTTGCTCTTTGCAGCCCGSTTCGACACCATCACCCACCTGCCTGGCTGAGCTACGAATACGTGAGTAAGCAGTTTGGCAAGCAGGAAGAACATGCTCTGTCTYGTCGTTGGCACACGTATGGTACCAAGCCAAAGAGGAAAGCGTATTAGAGATAAATACTCATTTTAAGAACAATATTTTCATGACAGAGCTATATTTAATAATACAGTAAAAMGGGAATTACACTGGGACATCAATTGGTCAAGAATCAATTAAATATCATTTTTTTTTCTACAGAGGCAAATTAAGTTTGCCCCACAAAATGAAATTACAGCTATTGCATATGACGTTCTAACACAAAGTGACACGTGTCCTAAAACATGAGATTGTATCACATTAACTAATACAGTATTTAAGAGAATATCAAGAACTCCTCTATAGAAAGTATTTCCATAAAACTAAAATGAATTTGGGTAGACGTAAAGGAAAAATATTACAAAAATGAGTTGGGACCTAGAAAATGTGTGATAGTAAACGACTGAAAACACCCGGT
This sequence comes from Oceanodroma leucorhoa, assembly GCA_030449065.1. NCBI lineage: Eukaryota > Metazoa > Chordata > Aves > Procellariiformes > Oceanodroma > Oceanodroma leucorhoa. Next base: position 1,192,619 of record JASVER010000010.1, on the reverse strand, counting down.
CTATTGAGATGTTCATGAGGTGGAGAAATACTGAGGCAAGAGAATATTAAGAAAGACAAATCAAGAACCAGGAGTTAGAAGTTAAGCCAGAAAAATTCACAGAGAAATAAGGCACAAGTTGAGCAGCAAGGGTAGTTACCCACTGGAATAAACTACTAAAGGAAAAGCTTTGATGCTTTTTCAAGGCTGCTTGTTTTTCTAAGCAGCATGCTGCGGTCCAGCCAAGGTTTCTCCTCAAAGGAGCAATCGAGAGGAGCTTTCTGACATGTTCTGCAGGGCACCACACCATCTCATCGACGGTGTCACCAGCAGTCGCACCACAGCCTGCAGTCTTTCCACCCATCTTTAGGCACGTAACTTGAAAGCTAAGAACATCCTTCTCAAGAACCGTACTTAGATCACAGAATTTTGAAATAGCTCTTTCGTTCCGAGATCAACAGGTGGCTGTTTTTCATACAGAAAATGGAAAAAGGGAGTCCCGGAAGGCAATTTAAAGTCATAAATCAGTATAATCTGTCAAAGTGCCTAATGCTTTCCATTGCTYATCTGATGGAAATGACAATCCAAACTTAGGCGCCTCAATTAGGTGGGAAACTTCCAGGCCACTGAGCCTCTGAAAAAGCAGGGGAACCTCTGTTTTGAGAAAYGAACATTTTTAAGAGATACTGCTGAAAGATCTGCTTATTCCATCTTACCTCTTTGAGACCTTCATATAAGAGTAAAATTTTCTTTGCTACAATCTATGCTTTGGCACAGCAAGAAAAAACGAGAAAATGCTGCTATGTGAAGTCCCTGATCTGCAAAGTCTGCCTTACGGTGACAGCAGTACTACCAGATCTCCTAAGGAAATGCTCTAGCTGTGTGTCACTTATCTCCAAGAATAACAAGCAGGTATTTCACTTCAGAACCCTGCTGACAACTTGCAAGGCAGGAATTGTGAAACGCTTCCATCTCCTTACCTTTAAGGCAAGCACAGAAGAGTGCCTCTCACTTGCAGAAGGAACAGAAATGAAGACCAGGAAAACAGACAGGGCTGGCTCACATCAGGAAAATTATCAATTTGTGGATTTATATGGCATAGACAGATTTATACAGAGTAACAGTACATTACATCTGTAACATACAGCTGGGTAACTGCACTAGATAGGGGTCCCTGGCTGCAGAAGAAAACACTGATTATTCTACCTGTTAAAGGTTAAATTCTTGGCACGTAAGAGTGATTGAACTTTTTTAATTAATAAAACTTCTCACTGATTGAAACCTTAAATGCCAGTCAAACTGCTTGAGATTTTGCTGTTTGGCTACGGACTTTATCTAAATTGCACGTATTGGTTCTCTGTGGGAGGGCAAAAAGGYTTTCGTGACCCCTCCACAACCTGTTCCTAGGCTTTCTGTACCGTCAGACATAGGGTCCTCCTCCGCATTGGGCTGCTGCCGAGTGCATCTCAGTTACTTTTTAAGTTTAGGAAAGCCACAGAATGCAAGTTGCGCATATTTACCAATGTGGCAATAAACAATCTTTGTTGGATGAGTTGCCTTTAGGGGACTATACCTAAAGAAAAGACAATCTGTAGTTTGTCCTACCCTATCCTAGCAAGGAGGGTGGTTCCTTGCACCATGCTCCAAAGCAGAGGTGATGCAACACCACCACCTTCACCCCCTCTAAGCCCCAAATTCTACATCCCCAATTGCTTATTCCTGTAAGGATGTGCAGTGAAATGCAGAACTTACAGTGTACTTTGGTCCTGGAAGCATGAAAGTGTSCTTGCAAACACAAAGGAAACCAGCAACTGTCAAAAGCATTTTAATATACAATGCAGGAAAAAAAATGTAAAATCCTACTTTCAGGAGTTTTAGTTTTTCATAATCTAAGACTCTTCAAGAAACGGAAACACAGAACATTAACTTGGAGACAGGTGCTTTGCCCCACCCACCTCCGATCCTGYTTATTTTGAGAATTATTCTTTACTAGGCACCTCCATAAATCCTGCAGAGGACTCCATATGGAAAGGGAAGAATATGGTGYATCAAAATGGACTATTTTCAACTATCAGTGGGCTGATATCCCAACTTAAACATCAAGAAAGATGTCTCCCATTAAACTTCTATTCTGCTAACACAAGAAAAATGGAAAACACATGAAAATATATTATTCTTAAAAAAACTAAACTACAATTCCGTAAGATCTCTATAAACATTTGGGAAGACTCTAAAGATGTACTTGACTATGAAAGAAAGAATATGAAACTCTCCCGTGTAAGCTTTTTCATTCATCTGAGTCTCACGTGGAAGAGGCTGGTACCAGTGTGATATTGGCACTGKCAGAAATATTCCCTCTACTGCTGTCCCAGTACGTCCTCCACGTTCATTAGGGWGAACACCAAAGGGTGTTCACAGCCAATTTTTCTGATCATCAGCCGATCCCATGAAACCTACATCTTTCACCACTCCAAAAGCATGAAAGCTCATGCTAACTAGAAAGGAGACACAAGCACCAACAAACATAATTTCTTATATTTCACAGGACTTCTAGCAATGGTTATACTACAATAAAAGCTAAGGCACCCCCAGCCTCCCCCTCCCTTGGGTGCTCAGTAAATTTTCTGTGACTCTTTAATTTCAAATCACTAAAGACTAAAATTTAATATGAAAGTAGGTAGCCTGATTCATTAAAAATATATACTAATAAAGAGTTTAGTTCCGTTAAGGTTTTACTATCAATAAACAAAGAACATAATGTTGCTATTCTGCTAAATGTAAAGGAAATAATTCCCTTCATAGGAAGTTTTCTAGTCAGAAGGCAGCACAGAAAAAAAATCCTTTAGGCTCAGCTTCTTCCTCTCCTCCCAGACTCACTTTCACCTCTGTTCTGATCCAGACATAATGGAACTTTGCCTGGTGTCATAGGTGAGGTACTTTCATCTTTACAAATAACAAATGACGTCACAACCACAGGACTGTGATTTCACTGCAGGACTGAACAAGTGGGTACCTGCTGCGTAGAATGAAAGTTATTGTTCAAACATAAACARCAGAAATAATTGCAACAGTAAAGCAAATGAACAGCCAAGTAAATTAATTCCTTTTTGAATCACTGTTCCTGTTTTCCAAGTCCAAATGATTCTCCTTTCCTATTTAGGAAGCCTGAGGGGATGAAAAAGTGTCCARGATGGTGAAATTAAAAATTAGCTACTGAGCATGAAACATGCAATGATTGCACTTCATAACATTTTTATTGCCTCAGTGTTGTATGAATCACTTCACAGTTCCACACTGTTACGATGAAAGAAATGACACCAATAAAGTCTAAGCAATTGATGTTATGACTTCATCAACCCGAGACTAAAGGCATGCCCAGAATGACAAATATTTTCAAGAATAGCAGAGAAAACTACCACCTCATTCTGAAGAAGCACAAGTTTCATCTTTGTACCTTTCTGAAGAGCGGCCATTCTCACACCAAAAGAAGGAATATTGCAATACTCCKCAGCATAGCTCCATGTGATACAGCCTTACTTTCCCTCTCAGAAACAGTCCAAGTTTGGGTTTCTCAAGAGTTACGAATGCAGCTAACACACAGTGAGGGTACAGCTAATACAGAATGTTCCCAGTTCAGAACATTCTCACTGCTTTGAGGTTTTGCATCAAGATGGGATTATTTTAACAATGACCTACACTTAGCTTTATTTTTTAAGGTCTACAAATTCTGGAAGTGTGAAGCTGAATTATCCTTACAATTTCACTAAATCCAAATTAAGTAGCAAKAAATTCAACTTTAAACTTCCAAGAGGACAATAATCTATGCTTAAAACAACAAAGCAGCATCGTAGTAATCCATCAGATACAGCATCAAAGGTATGGTGCAAAGCAGCGCCCTCCCACAGGGAGATTGTACCTTCTTTTGACAGTCATGCTCAATAGCTAACCAAATGCAACCTTAAATTCCTTCTACTCATAGTTCAACTTTGAAATGACTAAATAAGTATTTTAGTCTGGCTGTACTAAAAAAAAAAACAACTCCCATCTCTGTAAAGCATCACTAAATCCAAACCTGTTCTGTAACAGCAGAACCTAACAATTTTTTTTTTTCTAACAAATGCTAGCTTTCTTTTTTTAATTGAGTGGCTAGACAACTTGACTGAGGGATTAAAATCTCTGGTAGGATTCTCTCCTTTAATATAATAGGAATTTCATTTAAATTTATAATAGGAAGCTCATTTCCCTTATAAAATCATTAATAGAAAATAAAGCCCTTTTTGTTAACTCTAATCTTGCTTCCTTGCAAGTGTGCCAGAGGCACTTTAGAATGGATCAGGTCATAAATATCACAAATTACAGCAGCAATGAGTGGCAACAAAGGATCAGATTATTCATATAACAGTAATACCTTCYTCCTTCTTTGATAAGAAAAGAAGTAAACAGTATGCACTGATCTCTCAGGACAAAAAGTCAGTTCCTCTTAAATCTGTGTTTTTCTGATACTTACAAATCCAGGTTTACAGTATGAAGTAACGGCACAGCACAAACCTTGGAATGATGACTGAGGGGTATTACAGGGTATAATAAAACCTACTTCATTTTACATCAAAATTCTCTCCTGTTTCACATGATGTACAGGTATGAAGTTAAGCTAGAGTAGGAAAAAGTTAGTAGGCGCTATTTTCGCATAAAGTGTCCCTGGCAGATGCGTTATGAACAAAGCAAAACTATGTACAGGCAGGCACAATTACRGAAGAATTAATGTACCAACAAGAACAGCATTGGCCATAAATGCGGTATAACATAGTGAAATGAAATTCACAGTTAATTTATCAATCAGTATTTCAATGCAGAAAAGCACACCCCATTAAAGTTTGTATTCTTCCTGGAGTAATGCTGGAACACACGACAACTGTAGCCCGTTTCCCTACTTGAAACACGCGCACTGGGAGAGACTTGTATGGTCTTCATATGGGTTCATGGGGAGGGAAAAGACAAGAGTAACGACCAAATAGAAGTGCAAAGATGCTATTTGCACACTTGTTCTCCATTACAGAGCCCTTCGCACATTGCCCTACAGCTGCAGGGCACAAAACTGGCTTATTATTAGCAAAAACTTATTTCCAGAAATCCAAAGATTTAGTTCAAGTTATAATACAATGAAGAGGCATATTACCTTTAATACGTCCTGTTCCCTTACCATAACTCAGCAAAGCTTCAGGTGACGCTCACATTAAATGCCAGTTACCCAGCCCAAAGGACACAGTATTAGCCCCCCACCATGCTACACTTCAAAGGGAAGTGAACCTTTTTGTGCCACCCAGATACTCCTCTTGAACTCCGCTAAAAACTGTCTGCTGGACCTGGGCTGATCRAAACTCCAGGAAGAAATGAAGACTTCCGAGATACCTTCCCCAAAGAGAAGACTGAAATTCTGCAGCAATATGCAACATTAACATCTGATGGGACAAGTCTGTCAAGGAGAAGCCTTAGAAAGATGATGCTGGTTTTGCAGAAAGACTTAGAACCTCTGATGTTTGGAGCCAGGCYGGAGTCCTAACTCTTAATTAAATTCTAATCTGCTTTTCCCAGGTTTCATAAAACGCTGTCTCAAATAGGCTTATCTTCTAAGAAGTGCAGCATGATCTTCTCATTAAAGAATCTGTTACAATGAAAACACATTAGTACTAAAGCCATAAAAGACTGAGGAAATTATKGACATTTTCCCCCAAACCAGTGGATTGTCTAATATCACTTTAAAAAAAATTGTACATTCACAAGTCTGCTTGAAAAGTGGGAACTTGCTGTTTAAGTGTTTCTTCAGTGTTATCTCTATTTTGTTCTTTAATTAATAAAAGGATACATGCACTGACATTATAAACACTAATTTGCTATTTAGCATCCCAAATTAGGAAGCATAAACATTTGCGCACTTCATTAAACACTACCTAAGAACACTTTGAGATTAACAGGAGACAAGCTCGGCTGTTAAATGCAATTTCAGAATATGCATAAGCCACCGTAAAAAGACGCTCCTCCTCTTCCCGTCCCTCACTACGAATGCTCCCCGGCTCCATCCTACTGGCATCAGCCCTTACGAAATGAACCTTGGAAATCGGTGGTATCCGACACATCTGCGCAATCACAAGCGCCAGTCCCAGGGAAGGGAYGGGAACGCAGGGACACGAGCAGCGAAAGTGGGGCGCGCTCTTTTGGCAGCACGACATACTTAGATTAGCACGAGCCAATCATGAAATYGCACTTTAGAAAGCATAAAGCAAATACGTAAGCCCTGAATTAAGACATCAYTTAAGCACATGCGGTGTTCAGGAAAAGACAACGTGGTGTTTTTCTCCATCTCTTCTGAAACAGGCACTGCAGTTCTAGCACGCCTCCTCCTCCCTTCCCCTCCTTCCTCCATCCACCCCAGCCCTTTACAGAATCCTTGCACTGCTCCTTTCAAATTATCTATGCACACAGGATGTTGAAATAGGTTTCACGTTAGGGTATTCCAGTGGTACAGGAAGATGGTAAGAAATGGTAAGTCTTCCAAAACTACAGGAAGCAGATTTTCTGTGGTAGAAAAGGAACAAATGTCAGTACTCRGGAATAGACAGCCTGAAAGGTAGATAATCACATCTGCGTGCGTCAAACAAATGGAAGATTTACTAAGATCACTAATATAACACATCCTCAAAATTGATCAGTATAGGCCYTAAGTTACCTCTACAAACCTTATTCTCAAAATCCTTCATGAAACAAGACTTCAGGTTATTTTCTTTCRCTTACAGACAATAAGGTATAATTCAGACAACAAATTATTCCTTATAACTTKGCATTGCAAGTCTAACTTCAGTGTAGAAAATTATTTTTAATTTAAATTTCTGCTAAAAGTGTCCACTGTTAAATTATGGACTCAGAGGAAATGGTACTAAACTTTCCATTATCCATAATCTTGCCATAGTGTGATAATCTTTAGATCATTTGAAAATACAAATACACTAAAAACAGACTGTTTCAAGAATGGTAATATGGACATCCTGAAGACCTTTGTACCATAACCAGAAATCTGAAAAGTACCTTGGTGCCTGAAAAAGAACTGCTTTTAGATTTTTTTTTTTTTTAAATAAATTATCATGATTTTACAATTTACAGCTTTGGGTTCTTTCTTGTTTGTTTTTTTTTTGTTTTTTTGGTTTTTTTTTTTAAACTATGACGGCAATAGTGATCTAACTACAAGATAATAAGTGAAAAAGAAGCGTTCTTTGTGTGTTTTTGACCAAATATATTGTTAGAGATCAAAACAAAGATTTATAAAAACAAACGRTTAAAATTTCAGTTCAAAAAAACACTTTGTAAAATACAATAAAACCCTTTTCAATAGCAAAGTGGATTTTATACAGTTCTTCCCTCTAAGCAGATGTTTACTGCACCTAGACCCACCAACTCCAGTAAAACAAAATGTAGGCAAAAYGGGTTGGTGTTCGCAGAATTACAACCTATATACAGAACTGCAGGTAACATACTGCAACTCATTGGAAAAACCTTTGGAAATTCACTGTTTCACTGTGAGTGGACTTACAATATATCTTACATTATTGAAAAGCAGGTTACACCATAGAAAGGCTTTTGACAGAACCGCTCAGAAAATGAATCAGTTATAGAAGGAGAGCAACGCTTCAAGTCAGCTTCTCCCATCAGCAAAAATGCCACACAAATCAAAAAACAACACTTAAGTAAAACACTAAGACTTTATTAAAAATCCAAAATTTATTGCAAATTGTACTTTGCACTTTCCCTCCTTTCTTCATTTTTACATGATTTATTGATATCCATGATTTTTTCACAGATGTACTTGTTGACTTTGGAGAGTCTCTGTGCAATTTCAGTTTCATCCACAGTTTCTTGTGCTATTCTATCATACAAGCATTCTGGGGAGAAAAAAAAAAAAAGAAATAGCCATTAGGATATTTTTAGAAAAGAATACAGCCCTGTATTGAGCTAACTACTCAAGAGACAGCACTGAGTAAGCACTGAGTAAGTAAGCACTGTGTATATTTGTTGCAAGACAACAGCAGCTTTCATTGATTCACTGGCTATCTTGTTAAAGACAAGATTTTTCACCAGGTTTGAATCTTTGGCATGACCAACTTCCAGTTATGCTGTGACTACATTAATAGGCTTTCTATATGGAAACAAGGCTAAATCCAACCATTTACAGTGTCAGTCTTGCCTGCCTAACTCTTGTATTTGTCCATATCTCCACAGCAGATTTAGAATCTTCTCCCAGGTGAATGGTCTCACTAGAACCGTTGTTATCTACAGTTCMCTGTGAGTCACTCCTACCTTCACACCTTCAAGATAGTAAATACATGATAATGGTTAGGAAGAGCAGCAGTAACCAGTAGGAGAAGACATTAACGGATTTATTTTATTTTTTAAATCTGTAGAACATACATTAACGTCTGCATCTTTATCAGACGCCCTGTTCCTGGGCGAGTTTTGCTTTTATTAGTAGATTACTCGGGGCGAGAGCCATCTTCCTGCATGTTTGCACAATGCACTTTGTGAACTTAACTGGAATACAAAAAGCAAGCAATAGTAATAACTGCAAAAGCAATGAGGGCAATAGAAGTTGAGACAATTGTGCTCCACAGAGTCGGTAGTTCAGTGCCAGAATCCTGCAGAGGTTACTGAAATCAGAGGTAGTAAACACGCCCAACTCCTTCGAGACAGGCAGGTTTTGGTTTTTTGTTTTCATAACCAGAACAGTGTATTTTGTTGTGTAGGCTTCCCACATTGATTAAACAAACTCTGCTCTGCTTTGCCTAGTAATCTATTCCAGTAGCCGTTTATTGCTTCATATACAGAAAGCCATAGAGATTATCGCTTAATTAACATGGTTTATAACATTTCTAATGCATCATATTAAAAAGTTATGAAAATTAAGTACTATGCATGCTTTGTAGTTCATTTTGAAACCTCTCAGAAGTTTTATAAAAGGTTATTTTGCATTAACAAGGTTTACAACAGTGCTCATGCATCATATTTTTTATAATTTCTTTATTACATACTACACAGTAGGGATTTTTAAGAAGCTAGAGGTATCAGACACATTAAGAGCTAATGTTGTCGTTCAAACATCTATTTTGAATAAGTTAGTCTGTGTCCACAGAATGATGAGAACATCTAAACCAATATGAATTTTATGTTATAAGATGTAATGAATATAAAATAAATAAAATTAATCAGCATGCAGCCTGACAGCTGAAATGCTGATCATCAGTAAGCTACAATTTGAAATACGGCACCTAAGAAGAGGCACATCACTGAGAACCTCAAGAAACTCAGTGTGTTTGTAGGACATAAACTTGTACTACAACAATCTCAGCAATACYCCCAGCTTGCGGCACCTAGTGAGGTGAACTTCCCGTAAAAGACAGGCTAGGTTATTAGTTTAGCCACCATGTCAAGCAAAGAATCACTTGACAGAACTCATGCATCAACTGTGATTCTTAAAGTCAGTGTGACCCAGACAGATCCATGATCATCACAGTTTTTCCTCTTCCATATCCTCCACTTCTATGAGGGGCTGCAAAGGTAGTAGTTTAGTAGCCACATAAGGATGCTGGCTTAGGGGCTCCAAAGACTGATTTGGGGGTTCTGTTTTTCTTTTGTCTTTTGGCTTTAGAAGAGTATACAGATACCCCTTCGTATTTCTGACTGGACCAAAGATTCAAGTAGACCTCAAAGACTAACAAGGAGCTTTACTTCTTTCTGTGATGCCTGATCCAAGTCATTGGTCATGTAAACTCTAACTTCCTCGCATTTCACCRTTTGTCCACTTGCTACTCATTTTGTTTTCTTCTCAATAATGTAAAAAGAACTTCTTATTTGATCACTTCCAGCTTTCCGGGAAACACTGCTGGCATGATGGGGCAAGGCCTGCTAACATTGACGCAAATGCAAAGGACACAACAACGTGGAAAATCATGGTTATGTGCTATCCAGTACCGCTGATATACGAAGTCTGTCTGCTGCCACCTAAAACATTGGCCATGCAGTTTAAATGGTTCAAGAGGAGATCRTACAGTCTTGAGTCTAACAAAAAGGGAGTCAAAGACAAGGTGAAATAAACACTGGAAAGAGGAACATGGAAAACCAGGGYGTGGAACAGTAGAATTCAAATGAGGGTTGACGCTGGAAGCAAAAGTATGACAGAAAACATAGAAAAACGAGGAAATAGGGAAGAGCTGAATTGCTGGAGGTGTAAAGGTATGGAAGAGAAGAAAGGGAAGGGCCCCATCTGCCTTTCACCATGTGCCTGTTGGAGCATACTCCCAAACTCACTGCAGCCAAAACAAGGGGAGTTAGAAGAAAGCTATCATTTAAATGGCTCAAGCAACACAGGCTGGCCCTGACTGAAGTAGAGGAGGAAATTCTCACGTAAGCAACCTTGCCAGCAGTGCTGAGGAGCAACAGCCTCCAGCAGGGAAACTAGAAAGTTCTTTGCGATCGGCCAGTGAACAATAACCCCTTTTTACTGCGTGTTTCTACGTGCACATCYGGGCAACCAATTCTCTTTCCCATTAGGAGCTGACAAGGGTAGCCACAGCCACAGAGTGGATTCCTTACGTGGCCAGTACATCATTACTTTGCTACATGTGTAAGGATTGTACCAAAAGGTCCCAGCCAGAACAAGAAAATCAGTATGGAACAGCTTGCACTTCCATATATATTCTTAAAGCAGATTAGTAAAAAAACCCCATGTCTTTTACTAATTTCTTACAAACTAAGAAAGATGACAGTACGAAGACCAGTTTCCAACCTTTCCCCACACAACACAGACACACGCACACACTCAAAGAGGAATTGTATATCTTACTTCCAAAACATGGAACTTGCAAGGCAGATTACAACAGCTCTTACAGAGCTCATAGTTAAGAGCACATAGCAACTAACAACAGGAAATGCAGAATAATGAAGATCAATCAAATAGGGAGATTTCTTTCAGCCCTACTGCAATTTAGTATGGACACAAAACCTAAAAATCCAATTTAAGTATGTATTCCATGAGGAACTGACTCAGTTCTGAATTAAAAAGAAGCCTGAAATACCAAGAGAGACAGAAATGAATGCAAAACACATGCATGATGATACAAAAGGACCGAAATACACTATTCATTTTAAATAAAGGAGAAGGCCTTCTCTCTCTCAAAGTCCTACATACATGGACTCAGGCTTGCGGTTACTGAAAGTGTCATTGCAATTTTTCCTGCCAGATAGTTCAGTGATTTACACTTCCTGTTCAAATTCCAATTCAGGTGCAACAATTAATTTTYACTATTTCCATTTTCTCCACTTAAAAGGGTAAAACTATTCTTTCTCGCCTTTGAAGGTATGCCTATTTTTATAGTCACAGCTATAATGGTTTCTGTGCCTCATGCCGGTGTTAGTTACACTGTGGATGAAAGAATGTGGTAAAGCTACTCTCAGTCTTGTTAAAAGGAATATATGCATTTTAAAAAACCACTACGTTATGAATGAATTCCAGAACAACGTATTGTTCTCCAGGCTCAGAGTCCTGTCCTGCAAGTGGTTCTAAGTGATGATCTTCTTGAACCTTACTGAAGTACAACTCTTCAGCTGTGAAGGCCTGCACTGTGCACAGCTATTGCAATGTGTTTTACTTTCCCTGGATATGTATGCACTTCACAGTGCAATAGCAATTTGAATTACAGTTTTTAATCAGTTAATTTTATATGAGCTGAAAAGAAGCATCTTTCAACTCAATGATTAATAGTTAAACTCCAAAGCAGGAAGCAAAAGTTTTCAAATAACCTACCTCTGACAATGCTTAATTTGTGAGGTGAGAGAGGTGGCTTGGGAACGGCATCTTTCTTTTTTTTGGTTGCAACTCCTGTGACACTTCTGTTCTTGAGAACATCTGTTCCCCAAATCATAACCGCTAGATTTTTTGTATACTTTGAATCTCCTTGTGTTACTTGCAGCTGGTGCCATTTCTCCTCATCTACCCAAATTCCACTGCCAAGATGGACCTAGAAGGTAGTAATAATAACAACTTATCTATGGTATGTAGCACACAACAGTAACCAAGTGCTGTAGGAACATTAATGTTAGGTACTATAATAACAGTAATCAGGGCTGTACAAATCCATTTTGCCTAATTCTGAAACTTCTCCAACTTTGTGGGTCAGGGAGTTCAAGTCAACCTCTTATATGATACAGTTCCTCTTCCTTTTTGTACTCGATTCTTCTTGCTCTCTACTTTCCCACCCCCCACATGGCCTGTCTCCTGAAAGACTATGGTCAGGAACAGAGATAGAAGGAACAGTAAACACGTCCAGTATTATAAAGGTATGCACAGCATATAAACAAAGCAGTTGCACCAGCCTAATTCAGGAGCAAGATGAAACATTGTCTTTAATACGAAAGCTTCCCTTTGGATGAAACAAACTTTACCCAAAGCATATTTCAGAGGCAGTAGAGAGGGAAATACTTCCTAAGTCATATCCTGTACCTGTTGGCAAAATTCAGCCTGATTGTTTAAAGTAACTAGAAGGGGAGAAGGGATTTTGAGAGCTCCGATTTCAATATAAGCCAAGAGAGTTTGGAAGCTTTGTAAAACTTCCAATTCTATCATGAAGTTTGCCTATCATGTACGATCAATCTATCTAGGTGAATACTGTTTTGTGGTAAGGCAATGACCCATTGCTGCAACATCATAAACTTTCCATTATCCAGACAACGGGGAGCAGAGATATCAGAGATATTTCATTGAAGTAGTAAAACAGGATAATACGGGTACTGGGAAATGCAGTGTGAAGCCATTGTAGAGTCTCCAAAAGGAAGCTGCTCGAGTCTAGTTGGCTTATTAGCCTTGCTCAGCATTGACTATGCTGGGTTGACTCCCACAGAGCTACACCGTATCTCTACCCCAAGATTCCCAAAGCTCCAGACGCAAGATGAATGCAGGACGAGAATCTGAGTACTGTCCTTAGGCTGGCACTACATATGTTTGAGCCGATAGTCCTCCTGATAACCAGGACACCTTCAAGCAACAGCAAGGAAAATAACTCCACTGGTAATCAGCACAGGTCTGACATGAGTGCAACCAGTAAGCCCAACTGGACGCAAACGCTGGCCCTGTGCAAAACCATGGAGAATACTTTGGACCGTGTATGTCCACGCTCCTAATTCCTGGAGCACTGCACAGACACCTGAACTACCTCTGCACACAGAAAGCTTTGTTCCCATGGTGATGAACTTCATTCGGTCGGACCGACACTTGCTCATCATCCATGACAAGCTAATGCGTGACCTAGCTATTCTAATTACTGATAAGAGTTCACTGCACTGGAAAGGAGAAGATAGAACTTACTTTCAGATAATTCTGTAAAAGTGCAAAATACCAAAAATATGTATCAATTGGATTGTTATATCCAAAATTTAGGTTTCATAAAATCTGATCAAATGGAGGTTCTTTCTGTAACACTAATACTACTTAAAACTTACTGCCTCCTCATGATTAAAAAAAAAAAAAAAGGTGAACAAAATGCTATGGCAAAACCGTATTAGGACACTCTGTTTGCTTTAACTGTTTCACTCTTAGCTTTTCATGTTTTCACTCCTTTCATGTGGCATTACATAAACTGTGCCTGCTACCCATACAGATCTGAACAGTATCACTTAAGTCCTATTACATGCAATGAAAATTGGACAAAGCTACTGTAAAATTTTATATATGCATAATTTTACTGCCTGTATTCAACCAAATACCATTTTTCCTTTAAATAGAAACCTGCTTTAATTATTAATGAGGGCTATAACCCGAAGAAATTTTTTATTATGACAGCATCCTTTAAAAGCAGCTAGCTGTTTAAAAACTTAAATAGAAAAATATGAATGGTTTGGCTACCAGCTACCTTACAAAAAACAAATGAAGTGTCTAACTTCCTCAAAGTATAAAATCATAAAGCAAGCCGCCTCTCCTGCAAAATTTTCTACACTAAAGGGATTCCAAGGAGCTTTTCACAAGTCCACACAGTATTTAGATTTCGTAATGGACAGAAATGGAACTAGTAATAAGTAACTTGAATACCCCTTTTTTTCCTTCCTTCCTTCCTTCCTTCCTTCCTTCCTTTTCCTTCCTTCTTTCCTTCCTTCCTTCTCTGTTGTCGAGCCTCTTCACAATTGCTTTAAAAAATTCACACTCTCTGGGTGCTCTCTACATATCTTGTAAGATAACTTCAATCAGAGTGAGCAGTCTGTGCTCAGAAAACAATCATGTCACAGTTATAATTCAGACATTTCCATTTTGGTCTTGGAAAAGTTATCTGTAAAAATAAGTTACTTAGAAAATAACTAAGATTAGGAATGTTGTCACATGCCAAATTTTGGATGTCTGTATTACATTAGTTGTAGAGACTGCTCTATTTTATCAAAAATTTGATTCCCCTCTGCCAAAATTAGAGATTGTCTTTGCTAAAGATTGTTTAGTCTCTTAAGCTACTACATTATTCATTAGCCTTTAAGTTATTTAAAGTAAAACAACAAGTCACAGCAACCATTTTTAATATTTATGTTTCAGACAGATCATCTCTTCCTTGAACATGCTTCATTTATTAAAAAAAGTTATCACTGGTACGAAACACCTATGGTAAGAGCAACTACGTGACAGACAGCCACAGACAGAGAAATCTTATGTCTCCCTTTTTCTATTTCGAGCACTGTTACGGCAAGGAATTCAATCTGTCCATGTCTCAGTTTACCCCTCCGTGAAACAGGCTCGGTACTGTTTTCTATTACTCCCAAAGCTACGGGAAGCTTACTGTACTCCAGATTCAGAAGCCATTTCCTTCTTGCTGGAAGAGCTGCCCCATGGGCCAGACCCTTGGATTGATGAAATCAATGGGAACTTTACCCCCAATTTCAGCAACTGCAGGATCAGCCTTCAAGCACAACGCAACAGAAACAACAGCAAATTCACAGCAATGCTCACCACCGTAACTGTGCTAACACGTGCAATACATCTAAAATGTATCTCAGAAGATGAACTCTTTTTTTTTTTCTTTTTTCTTCTTTTCTTTTCTTTAAATGAATGCCATAGGCTCTTTTTCGGTAACTCTGTTCTCCCTCTGGAGGGGAGAGATTTATCTGCTTTGAAAGAATCCTACTAAGATCAAATCCGATGCCACAAAGGGCAAGATTTCTAAAAAAGTATTTCAACTACTCTAGTGGTGCATGTCAATAAAGAAGTAATGAAAAAAGGCACAAATAAGGAAAATTGAAAAAACCACCCTCCAACACTCTAAATACATTATTAGTTCACATTTCTGGCATCTGAGCTGGCTGAAGCCCCGATAAATAGGCAAACTTAAAGAAAGACCAAAATTACAAAAAGAAAGTTAAAGAGGTATTAATATCTGTAAAGACAGAGATAACTTCAGCAACAGAAGTGCCAAGAAGCTGGCAGATGAAATAAAGGTGAAGGAAAAGCTGCATACAAATACTAAAGGACGTGCCCCATCCCACAGATCTTAGAGCAGAAAAAAAAAAGGAGGTAAACCAAACTCTCACAGTAATATATGCTAAGTTTTCATTACACAAATATACACAAAATATACAAGCAAATGACACATGTTAAATATATTAGGCAAGAAAAGCTATCTGAACCAAATACCTGTCAAACCGTCAAGATTATACTATTTTTCACATACATTTTGTCCTCAACAATTATGTCAAATTCATCTTCAAGAATGACAGACACTTGTGCAGTCAATCTTGTAACACAGATCTGAAAATGCAGTATTTCATGCTATTCCATCAGTAATTCCACTGTATGCCAAAGCTGAAATGGACGTTTCCTCCTGAAAGGTTCTCAGATTATGGTACCGAATGCATACATATCCTAAGAAACAGGATCTGCATAGGCAATTCTAAAGGACATACAGTTTTGTAAAAGAAATACATTGTTCATTTAATGATAATGGCAACAGCTATAAAAGCAGGCCTCAGTAGATCAGCTGACAATGTGTCAAACATGCTGAAGTCTGAAAAACTATTAGTCAGGTTCTGGCAAACTATAGATAGATGGTATTTCACCAACTTCATAAAAGTATCTGTAAAGTAGCACTACATCAACTCAATTCAGTGGTAACACTCCTACCAGATTCAAGGGAGCCCATTTTCATTCCAGGGTTCATAATTATCTACTGGACTCCAATTCAAAAAAAACATGAAGGCTTCTCTGCAATAGGACTACAGCACACTAAAAATGTTRAAGACTTTTTAGGAAAAAATATTTCTGTTAAATAGACTAATGTAACTTTACAATGTGGGTTACTGACTCTGGTCTGTATTTGGTGGATTCATGTATGTCACCGATTGAAGACTATGCCAATGTGCTTGTGCATGCATATTTAACAATCATATTCCTTGTGTTACACGGCATTCAATGCTCTCATCACTGAGGATCATTTTCTATGCTGTCCATATTTGTGTAATTTCATAATTTTCCTCAGCATAATATGCTTTTATAAAAACTGAGGAAGTCTGTACAATCCGCTACCATGCAAAACCCCTGTTATCATGAAAATTCCAAGAGAAAGTCACCTGATGGACATTTACAAACTATTCATGCTATATTTAATTTAAAATACCTTTCCATTCTCGAGAATATACTTGTCCATTACTGGAACAGGGGCAGGATAGTACGTTGATGTATTTGCTTCCTCACTGAAGGTCTTCTGTACCTCAGGTTCAGGCTCAATTGATTCTGGTTTTACTTTTTCAAGCTCAATGGCAGGTCCTAGACAGTTAAGAAAAGAGAGCTGTCTGCTATCCCAGAGAACATGAAATCAATCACTTCATCACCCATGGTTAGCACAAAGTAACACATTAGTCATGTTCATTTCAAAGTTAGAAAGAGTCTAAACCAAAATCCTACTTCCGAACGTCAATAAATAAAAGCAGGATAAGTAACTCTGCTTTGAAATATTAAAATGTTTAATTTTAATTTAAATATTTTTATTCTTAAATTATATAGACAATTACAGATGTGGATAAGATTGCTTCAATGCCCACTGCGGAAATTATGATAAAATGACACTGAAATATAAACAAAAAGCAACAATAGTAATTCTTCAGGTAAGAATTACTATAGAGTTGCATAGAAACCTGCGTAATTTACTGTGATAATTATATAAATTATCCATATAGAACTACAAATTTTATAGAAAATTGAAATCTCTTTAGATATAACAGAGGTATATTAAAAATAGTGAGGATCTACAGAAATGCTATAAAGGAAACAGGCTTAGGCTACTTATGCTAAAGTATCATGCATAGAAAGAGTATCCAAGGTTAAAAAAACCCACAGAAATTAGAATGTTGATTGTCCAATCCATCCAACACACTGATTTTTATTTTTAATGTAATCAACAAAAATTAAGCACAGATTAAACAACAGAATACTACTAAGCATATGTTTGAGGCTTCAAAGGAGGGTAATTATTTTGTCAGTCATCAACTTTTCTTTTCCAGATCAAACTTATAAAGTGTTCCTGAAAAGGCAGAAGAACAAAATAAAATAATTTGTGAACTGGATTTCATTATTCCATTCACTGCAGCAGTTAGACCAGAAGTCTAGGAACAGGCTGCGCCCCAAGCCTATCATTGTCTCTTGATGTCCGTCTCTGGGCTCACGAGAAGCTCCAGCAGTCACTGAAGTTCCGCGCAGGGACGGTGGTTCGTTAACACGGCAAAGTTGCCAGCTTAGACCCTGGACACCACGGTAATCAGCCACTTCCAAGAACTATAAGGATAAACTCACCCTCTTGTAAGAACTATACTGTACCAGGTTGGTGCTGAGAGCACTGCAGCACTCTGTAGCCCAACCCTGACATCTTCAACAAATGACAATTCAATAATCAGGTCACCGTTGCGGTTCAGCATCCCTCCTCAGTGTTTGTACACATAGACCAAGCCCTGAATTGATCAAACTCTGCAAGTCAAGCTGGCACCAGGACTCATGCCTTGAGTCGTGTATCTTAAATAGCTCCTGTACCTGGAACAAGTAAAGTATTCATTCCTCCTATTTTGCACAGTTTCATTTACGGATTGATATCAGCATTTCCTCCATTGTCAGCATTTGACATTTATCCTATAGCTTATTCTACACCTACATAGCTAGCTAAATGTTCTCAGCTGACTGCCACTTGACACTCAGCAACAAGTAAATGTTGTCTTGGCAACTCAGAGAACCCTACACTGCAGTGCCACTAACAGAGCATCTTAAGAGCCACAGGCAATGCAAGCATGGCACCAATAGAGATATCACAAAAAACATACCATTTGCATTATAATTTCGTAGTAATCTTAATCAGCACCTCTACTATCATGTATATGCAATGGTACAACCAAGACTAATTAAACTTTCTGTACTTGCAAGTTTAATTTTTTAATTTAGAAAGCTAAACTGATTCAGATTGAGGGAACGACCTGGATTGATTAAACCACCCAAAGTCTGCACACATCTCAGTGTGGGCACACCTGAACAGGCAGATGCAGTGACATAATTGCCAGCGTGAACTTAAGAAGTGATCTTTTAGCTGTTACTTTAAGAACACATTCTTCAACAAAGTGCTATTTTGAGTTTTCTTATACTTTGTACCTCACTTTGAGGAAGACAAAGTACAACCATCTTCTTCCTAGAAAGAAACCTTTATCTCAGTTTAAACACTTTTACTAGTTGCTATTTAGAAGTCTTCTACTGTTTTGTTTATAGTCATATATTGACATAGCTGGGATTTGGTTTCCAGAGTTCCCCAAGAAAAACGGCTGATTAAAGTCCACAATAACCATAGCTCTAATAGGTCAGAAAAAACTCTACTGCAATTCATGCTTTACTGCTTGCTTAGAAGCCACCAACAGAAAGGCTTTAAAACGTCTTCTTTTATATTCTACTAATTTTTTCTTCCCAAACAGAAATCTGCCTCTAACTAGGTAGTCTTCACAGCTACTTTCACCAACTAAAGACTGCATTTTCAACTCAGCRTGTTGTGAATTAGACATGCAACCCACATTATTGCCTTACTGCTAATGGGAGTTGCGTACCACACACCATACTCTAAAAGTTTCCTCTCTCTGTAGCTCTCATGCTCTGCATCTTATTTTAAAGATGTTGAATAGGATATACAAAAATATATGCCACTATCTAAAGGCTTAATTAATAATGATAGTACTTATGTAATAAGGATCATAAAAAAATAAAGACAATTCTTCAGAATGCAAAAAGGAAACAAATGTTTTATTGCAAAATCTTTCTCCTTCTGACTGTAAAGTTTCCATAATATCTGAGAGGCCAGCAACTTCAAATGCAGGACGAAGAGGTACAAGGCTTCCCTTCATCACCTCTTTCCCTCAGAAATGCATCTTAGGCTACACACTACTCAAAAATAAGTAAATAAGCCAAAATAAATTAACTGATAAAGTGGTCAATATACATTTGTAAGCAGCAAGCTGTTTCTCCACATGGTCTACCAGAATTTGAACGAGAACAACAGGAGTCTGAGAAGGGGAAATATAGAAGGGGAAATATTATAGATATGGTACTTCCTGTACTCATACTTGAAAGAAACCTCGGGCTTTTTTTTTTTTTTTTTTTTTTTTTTTACATCAAAAAGCCACACAAATCTAGAAAATTTGAATAGTAGTAATTCCTTACATGTGGTAAGACACAAATACCATTTCATTCTCCATATTCTGGTGTCAGTCCCAAAACACTGTAAACTGGATCACTGAAATTAAACTGGGATTATAAATAACCACCTGGGGTACTGCGTGTGTGTTGATGAATGAATGTAAATCAATGAAAGTGAATATACTCCCTGACTTTAGAGCAACGCCAATTCTTAGCAATACAACATGAAAATGCAGTATTTATCAGGGAGTGAACAACACCCAAACATYATCCCTGATACAACTTCACTACTTCTGGCCATATACAACCACAGTAAACTGCATAGATTTTACCCTGGAGACAACCGTTTTTTTAAGAAGTTATTGAAATTCTTATCTTTTGCAATCCAAGGACTATTTAAAGTTAGGCCTACAGGGAGGAGTCAATGATTTAATTCTCTAAATCACCTTACTCTCTATTGATAAAAACAGGGCAAATTAGTGTGTTTTCAGGTGCAACAGAACAAAGACAAACTGCAAAGGCCTATGATCGCAGGGCTTCCTGATCCCAAAGCAGGCAAGGGAAAAGAGGCTTTGGCTGCACACAATCTTCAGGAAGCTCAGGCAAGGGATACCGTAACCTCTTCCATGACAGTCATCATGTTCCCCCACTGCTTTGGTCCCTAGAGCCCTGGTCAAATGTCTGCCTCCTCCAGGAAGGGATCTGTTGGGCAATAGTGTTATCAAAATCATAAAGAAGCTTCAATATATCCCCATGGATCAACACTGACTTCACTACTGTCATTTGCCACATCTGCTTTCAAGGCTCTTTTAAAACAAAGAGCAATTCAGTGTCACCACATGGAAGATTAAGAACTTCACTCTTCCCACAAGAGTTGTTCAAGTTTAGTAGCAGAGATGAAGGCCTAGGTCTAAAGCAGAATACATTGACTTCTAGCTTCTCACTGAAATCAACATATTGATGGCAAACCAGGAGACTGAATACTTGACTGGTGTTAGCTCAATAGGGTGTTCTATATTTGATCTGCAAGTTTAAAATGGCAACAGGCACGCGTTTCCCACAGCTGCAATTCATCAGCACGAAACAGCTGTCATCTCATGCAAAGAAATCAGAAGTCTCTAAGGTGAAGCAGAAATGCAATTAGTTTGCATTAAGTCCAGCCTGCTAGAAGTGCAGCATAACATAAATTACATGTAATTCGAGACTCTAGGTTTAAGAGATTGCTGCAACAACTGAAGATGAATTCAGGATGTAATCTATTTTCTGAACAATTTTCACAGATTATTCACATACCCAAACAGACTTCATTTATAAACTGGAAAAGTAAGGAAGACTAAAGAGGGCTTTACATATCTGTTTCTTGATTAAAAGTAGCACTTTTTCCTACTGTCATCAGACTCCCTAATTTATAATTTGCTGAAGATGTCTCCCTTTCTAATAATTCATAAATTTTGTACTGATCTTTCTAGAATCTGGTTGTTTCTGTACTGTGAATGAGGCTACAAGGAAAGGCAAGAGTTATCAGTGGTTGATACACTGAGTCTTAGGAAACACACACTCTGTGAAGGACACAGCCTGCAGGGCCAAATTCTACCTTCGTCACCCAGGAAAAGCTCCATACAAGTAATAACAACAAGGGATTCTTTTGGAAGTTACCTATAATTCATATTTGTCCAGGTATGTGATTAAATTAAAAGAACTTGTCTTCAATGTAATCGAGATTTATTTTCAGTTGTAAAGCAGGTGCCAGACTAATACAATGGAAATTCAAGCCCAGTATTTAGAAAAGATTCAGCATTTTTTCCAAGAAGTTTTGGGGTTTGGGTGTTTTGTTCCTTTTTCTTTTTTCTTTTTTTCTTTTTCTTCTAAGCTTTCTTGAGTCGGCTCAAGTGAAAAATGCATCCCTTCTTTCTTAAAGTGAAAGAAACGAGACAGAATTCAGAAGCTGTCTTCATTTCATTGCTGGTCTCACCACTCAAATTGCTGTCAAGTCTACCAACTAAATTGGTATTTTACGCTGTTCAGCCCCATTGCCTTCTAACATCTGGCTGGTGCTCCATTCACATAAATTCCAGCTAACTACTTGCAGATGAAGAAACATCTTTCCGTCCAAGGAAAATTTTAGAAAGCTCAGTGGAATCTACTGCCAACCACATCGTGTTTTTCAGACTGTGGAAACCTTGCCTATTTAGTTTTATTTAAAAAGTTAACTAGAATGTTTATAATAAGTAATGACATTTTAATTATGCACAGTGTAACAATGATGAGCATTCACAATCAAACACCCAGTTTAAATCGTCAGATGCTACTTCAAGAACCTGGCTCCAAACTTGCGGGCACACCTTAACACATGCTACAGCACAGGCACATGCTCTCTGGGGTTCAGGTTTGTATGTGAATGTAACTCAGACCCACATGCAAATTACATGCACTCGTTCAAGTCAAGTAGAAGAGCCAACATCCAATTTACATGCAAAAATTAAGTTTCCAGATACACAAAGGCAGACATAAGAAACAGCATGCTAAGTTTGGATGCACAAATTTTAACCAAGTTTCAGTCACCGAGCAAATCTTCAACACAGCTGTACCACATTCTAATAGCAAATAAATATAAATTAGGAAAATATTTGAAGGTATTCCAAGGGTACCATCTTCAATGAAAAGGATGAACTTTTTATTTTGTCTTTTTTTCCCATTTATTCCAACATAATGGTTAAATAATTGTTATAAACCAAAACAAATGAGCAACTGACTCAAGATATTTAAAATTTAAATCCAAATTACACAAACCTGCATTTTGTAACAAGTGTTGATAAATGGGACACTAATATAAAAAGTTTTTTTAATTATTCTTTAACAATCCATTATTTTTCAAATAGCATGGCTGTTTAAAGCCACTGCTAAGAAGTTCAGGAATATATCACATTCTAATGAGCTACTAATGGAAAGAGGGGGCAGAACACAGAAGGCAACAGAGTCACATAACAATAAACAAAATCCCTAACTAAAAAGAATAAAATCGTTTTAGCCCAAATATTCATTCCACTACCTTTTCTTTCTTCTTTTTTTTTCTTTTTGAACTGGAACATATTGGTATATTTTGCAGATGACGCTTTATTATCTTTTTCAGCACACACTGGAAGGTCAGAGACTCTTTAAAATACAGCTGCTTAAAATGGAACTCTGATTCAGCCATACCAGCACAAAGACCTCTACTATCATTAAAGAAAAACCCAGACGTACATAGCATACAAATTCGACACATATTGTACAGCCATAGCAGAAAACCCTTTTAACATTCAATGTCCAGTTTAACAACCACTGCTATTCTTCAAATACGCTTCCATTACTATTGATCACACTTGCAAAATTCATTAAAACTAGTCCCATTTAAGTCCGGCACTTACCACTACCTAGTCTTAGAAGCAGTACATCCTGGAGTCTCCTGTTCAAGTCTCTGAGCTCTTTCATTTCTGACACGAGTGCCCCATACTCCTTTAGCTTCTTTGCCTGTTGCACAAGCTGTCTCCGCGTTCTCTCAAGCTCCTGTTGAATGTGTCTCATTTCTTCTTGTTGCTGTTGGTAACTCCTCAGCAATTCTTCATACAGAATCCGAGGAACTACAGCATCGTCCATGTTGTTAATGCTTTCCGAAGTCTCCATAAAAGCCTCCTCAGGGCTGGAAGTATTACTGAGACTCATCCCATTCTGTTTTTCAAGGCGAGCAACAACTGCTTCAATGCTTTTGTGTGTACCTTCACTTTGTTTCCTCCCATCTTGTCTCTGCATGTTACAATAAAAAATAAATAAATTAGGAGAGCAGCAAGATGTAATACAAATTGGAAACCATTAATAGTTTTGTTTTCCAAAAAAAAGCAAGACAAAGTCTGCCTGCAAAAATGTTTTGCCTAACAGATTCTTGTGGATATACATCATAACTATAATGCACGCGTAATTCAGCTAAATGCATATACAAACTTCTGAGGCAGTTAAAGGCCTTTCTTTCTGCATTGGTGCAACACTTGCAAGCTGAGTGTAGGTAGGTCACTTGATTCCATATACAAAGATAATTAATTTATTAAAAAAAAAAAAAGTAGATCTGGACCTCTATTCCTTTAAATTTTACCCCTAACATTTAGATTTCCGACATCAATTGATTTTCTGATAAGTAAGAGACGGAATCATCTATGTGCTACGTCTGTCACCTGTAATGACATTGGAGATGAAAGCGGCATACCGTAGAAAGCTGTTTTGTGAACAGAGGGTTTGTCCTTCCCACACCTTGGGAGAAAAAACCTTCTCTGACTATTCCTCTAACACGTTAACACAACTGCCTGATGCAAATGACTGAGTTAACACTTATCAGCAAACACTGAAAGGGAACTGAAAACACAGAAGTGGGAGACAGAATGTATCATCCAGTCTCATCTTCCTCATCAACTGATTCCTTCTATATTAGTACTGCATTGCAGAGGCTTCATCTCCTTTGAACTCTCAGCAGAAATTTACCTTCAGTCATCTGCACAAACCCTATGAATTAAAGCACACCTCTTTTCTGAGGCCTAGATAGTGGTATTAAAATGTGACAGTACAGGTAAAAGTCACTAAGTTTTATTGGTCAAATATGGAAAAAGCATTTGAACTTCCAAGCAATTGCAAGGAAAGCAAATGTACCTCATAGGTTAGAGACAAGAAGCTGACACTATCAATTCCCATACCACAATATCCATGAGTAATGTGGCAGAAAATGAGATTATTTGATGTTACGCCTGCTCCACGCATGTTCTAAAAACCAAMCAAACAAAAAAAAGCTGGCCCACCATAAAGAAATGTACTAGTATCATTCCTGCAGCTGCAAAACACATGAAGCCACAGAGCAGTATTTTACTCTGAAGGTTGGCAGACTTTTAAAGAAATCATCTGATATCAAAAAATAAATACATTTACATAGTGGGTTTCTGGCATCTGGACCTAAAAGGGTGACTAGCAGTTATAATGGAGGGATGCAGTCCTGCCAATTGGTCTTCTCACCCACTGGTGTAGTTGGGAAGTCTCAGAGCACCCCTTCCAATTCCAAACAAGCAGCGTGCAATAGGTCACAAGTGCCACCGAGAACAGCTGCTCGACATTCATGTAACTGGTGATTTTTAAAGCATTGTTCCAAAATTCTCAAATGGCAATTAAAGTGTGCAGACGGTATAAACAGGAAAATGTTCGATTGCACATAAATCAGGTTTTGAAAACCCATACCCCACCCCCCCCCACAATTTGACCCAATTTCACCAAACACAGTGTTTTAAGGGGATCAAAAGCAGGCCTGGAATTCTTAAGCTATGACGTCTGTATATGCCCCA
>JASVER010000010.1:1153703-1167508 GCA_030449065.1 Oceanodroma leucorhoa | reverse complement strand
AAAAAAAAAAAAAAAAGGAAAGACTTCAGTACCTTACTGTGTCTAAGCTCCACATCTTCTTCCCCATAATCTGTAACCTCCCCAGCTTCTTCTACGTGATTGAGAGAGAGTTTGGGGATTTTAATTTTCTTCTGCATCACACTGTTCTCAAGGTCAGTTTTGTCCTCTAAAATGTATATTAAAAATAAAATTTTGTTACATTAATCAGTGTTCTTACTTCCAAATACTACATGACTTAGGCAAGACCAGTTAAAAAAAAAAACCTCCCATGCTTCAATCCCCTCATAATMCTATGATCAAATTAATCCATGGTATAACTCAACTGATGCCCACTGACAATTCTAGAGTTTCAACAGGGGATCAATCTGGCCAAACACAAGAATAAATATTGTAAATTGCCAAGCTAAATTCAGGTAAGTGATCAAAACTGTCAATGAGTAGCTTGTACTCATTAAAATAGGAGTTAAAGATACTGTAAATAAAACAACTTCCTAAAAACCATCTGTATTGCTTTAAAATATGTTTATCAACAGTATTTTCATATTCATTATCTGTTGCTGCAGTTCAAATTCTGCTAAGGTTTAAAGTGAAAATAAACTTGGTAATTTATCCTATACTCTAACCATCATCTCTCAGCAGTACAGGTCTATTTGCACACACGGCAGATTCTGCTGTTCTGCAAAGTGCAGGGCTGGAAAAGGGGATGCTGCAGGAGAGGTTGAAAGGGCATTACAGAAAAGTTGCATATGGACCAAGTCTGTAACAAAATTACTACATGACCCCTATTTCATTAGTTAATGGTACTATTCCTTTTCCTTTAGATACACAAAGCCAATAAATGGTTATATTAATCTTTGAATCTCATAAAAAATTGAAGTAAAATAGTTTCAAGTCTGAAACATTCTAACATATCTCAAAATTAAGTATTTCAAAACATTATTCTGAAAATAAGTTTGAAATATTTTAATATGCCTGAAAATGTGCAGAGGGGACAGGGAATCAAAAGTATAGCCTTCCCAAATGTGCCTGTGATCCGTAAAATTCTTGCAGAGCAGACRAGGTCTTAAAAGATTCACAAGCTTGGCTACCTGATCAAGACATTGACAAGGAGAAATGCATTCAACCTCTTAACTGTTGTCTTTGTACACYGAAAGCTTATGAATAAGAAAACATTTTGAGACTTCTTATCCACCTGCAAACTGTATTTCACAAAGTGTCCCATGAATATTTTTGAAAGTGCCAATGAGGATGGCATTTCTGAGTGCTTAGTTGCATTGACTTTTGCTTTCTTAAATTAGCATCTCTCCACAGGACCTCAAAATGCTTAGTGTTGACAGTGTAGAAAAAGGAAACAAAGGTAAATCACTGTTTAATGAGGACCAAGACATTCATTAGAAATGAATTACACAGATGAATGCAATTCATTTTGTTACAGATAGAAATGGATCTCTTGTAGGCAAATGGTGATATTACAGCCCAAGGCTATGTAAAGAGAATAGGCACAGAACGTGCAGAATAAGACATTAGACAACCTGAAATGAAATGCAGATGGTAGCAATAAATACTAAGACAGATGCAAAAAAGAAACAGATAAACAACAAAAAACAGCTAGGCTTATTTTAGATCATTCTCCATTCCCCAGAGCATCAYGGATGCTTACCCCAGTAAAACAAAAAGGCAATCCAACTGTTTCAGTTTTGAAAAATAAACCCCTACGTTTTCATTTATCTGGAAAACGTAGGTTCATCAGAAAAGTAAGATAACCCAATTCTACTGTCGGAGAGCGGAAAAGAAAATAAAAGAGCSCTTCTTAGAAAAAAAATACAAATTTATAGAATAAAGGACAGACTGATGGGTATTGGTATCTTCTTGGAAGGACAGAAATTTAAGAATAAGTAAATCCATATTGAATGAAAAAACCAACCAAGCAAACAACTTTTCCTGTGACTRTGTATTTAGGGGTATCTGATAGATTGAGGAATCCTTTGCTAAAGTATGTTCTCACAATTCCTTAGAGGAAGAGCAGCACACGCACACTGCAGAGCCAGCTTCTCTAGTCTGCTTTGCCAAATCATCTTCCACAGAACGTGYAGATGAACTCCTTCTACATTTAAAGAATGCAAATCAGTTTCTATGCTCCAAAATAACCCTTGCCTCACAACCAGATGGACACGATTCAATTACTTCACATAGTTGAAAAAATTGTCTGCTGGCAAGTAGCTGAGGTCACCAGTAGCCAGAACCCCACGCAAACTGGAAACGGACACCAGTCATCCTTCCCATGGCCAGGGAAAAGCAAGTCTTGAAACACTGGTGGAAAGGGGTCACAGAGGAGCAAGTGCACGTGCAGACTACAGTGGAAGTCAGCAAATGCTTTCCGACGAATAAAACAACATTAATATAAAAACAATTTGGAAGAACAGAAATACTTATCTTTTGATTTTGGCTTTTTAAGTCCATTTATAAAGGTTATGAACACATTTTATGCACTGAACAACAGAAATGAAAGAAAATCCTTAGTTTGGGTTCAAATAAAACAATGTAAATTATCTGAATTCTTCATTCTCTCCACTCTCCTCCCAATTTCTCAGCTTGCCTATGAAATCTATGTTTGCAAAACTTCACTGGAGGACTGAAGGTAAAAGTTTATTTATATACGTCCTTACAAATGCTTAGTTTATACATTATTGGTGTGTAACTATCAACACAGTTCTCTTTTGTGTTTGGCAAATCTTCTCGTTTGACTTTTTGATTTTACTGCTTATCCTGTAAATGAATCAGTAAGTTGAAGAAAKGAACTCTCTTCTCCCCACACAAAATTTGAAGAAACAGTGGTGAAAATGAGTTCATGTAAGTTAAAACTCAGGAATTTTTAGTTTAGTCAATGATCAAATAATTTTATGTTCCTCTGCCTTCCAACAACAATATAATATTTTCTTACATATGCTCTGGTCTTTGTAGGCCTATTTATATCTAACACGATTCATCTAGTGTGTTGGATATGAAAAGGCCTTTTGTTTTTCTTTTTTTTTTTTTAAATGCACTTTTTAAAGTGCATTTCTCACCTCTGTTGTCTTCTACATTAGCTGCAGATAGAGCCAGAAAAATCTCATTCTGAATTTGAGGCTAATGCTGGAGTACTGGCTCTTGTTCTGTAAATATTAATGGAATTTGGGAACGGGCGGGAGGGAGTGAGAGGAGACCAGGGGGARGGGTAGGAGAAATATGAACGTGCATTTAGACCAGTTCTTCTTAGGACTCTCCGTCTGTTGTCGTGCCAGCCTACAGAAGACAGGTACAAAAGAAGAATCCAGCAAAAAGCAAAACACGCACGGTTTTGAGCCAGAAGAAAACCAGGATATGAACCAAATGGCTGGACAAGCTGCAATTCAGTGCCTGAAGCTACAGAACATGCTAAGAGAGAGAAGGGCAGTCCTAGAAACGTTGTAGCTCAGAGCCTCATTTTGTAATGACCTGAAGCATTTGTCTGGACTTTGTCCCCAGTAATTTAAACCTTGCTCCAAGTTAAAAACTATACCTTCCCTTAGGTGACCATGATCAGATTGTCATAAAGYTGTGTCTATTGTTTTTCCCATACATGGCATAAGTGGTTCAGTGATACTGGCTACTAAGAACTAGCACTTAACACACCTAATTAGGTACTTGTAACAAAATACGCAGGGTAGAAGCAAGAACAGACAACATTGATGCCCTCTGTCCTTTAAGAAGGGACATTCTGGAAGACACATGTAAATTAGGAAAAACTGCTTTTGTGCACAGTAGTGATAATGCCAGACAGAGAACACAGTATTCTGTGATTCRATATACAGAATAAAGCATGCTGGAATAAACTGTACTCCAGGAAAAGGTCAGACTTGGAGAGATCTTGCCAGCCAACTCCACAAGGTACTGAAGTACTGAAGTACGGGGCTCAAGAGCCAGCGCACACAATAGCATTTCTCCCCGTACGGCCATCTACCAAAGTTGTTCGGGTAGTAAGAAGAAAGTGAACTGCTAAGAAATTTCAGAGTGGCTGGGAAGACATTTGGCCTCAGCAGTGCTGAAAGAAAAGCCAAAAAAGCAACCCTGCATTAGAGAATCTGTATCAACTAGAAAAGGATAAACTGTTCCTGGAATGTATTCTTCAGTCAGGCTTCATTTCAGTGTCAAGATGGGTGGATCCAGGCCAAAAGGCAATAGCTTTAAGTCTAGTGCGGCAGGGAACTGAGGCAGACAAAGCGACTTTGACAGGGCAGGAAGTGAGTTGGTTAAATTCAAGTAAAAATATGTTAGTGCTCTAAAATTGAAAACCCTATCGAGGGATATAGAATAAAACTATGGAAATCTCAAAGTCTCCTTAGAACCTTCCTTACTTTCTAATTTAAAGTGAGGACTGAACAAACTAATACTTCAAAMATAGTTCAAATGCTGATTTTTTTTCCACCTTTGGAGTAAAAGCTGGAAAAATAGAGGAAGAAAGCTCTGCACTCCAAATGGATGAGGGATGGCAGGTCTGGGATCAGTCCAAATAAGGGGCTTGGCAATGCTATAAATCTTACAACAATAAAACGAAAGAACCTTGAGCAAAATTCATCCTTCCCCTAAGCCTTCAAAAAAATTCCACCCCTTGTGAAAAATGATATACTGACAGATGAAAAAATTTACCATCACCCTTTCCAGGCATATACCCAACACATATGGGCAACACCTGTACAAAATTCCCCCTACACCGCTGCACTGAACTGCTTCGCTACTGATTTMGCCAGGTTGCTTCTACAGAGCAGAGAACGTCACCTGCCTCAGCAGGTTGTGCATCGGTTACAGTTCATAAAGTAAAAGACACTTAAGAACCAAAGCAAAAAACCCACAACCAAAGGTATACTTGGTGCTTCAAAGCAAATACACACACCAAGCACAACAGGGCMTGGATTCCTAAGTGCCACTTAAACACAAATAAACAATAATCAATATTGCTGTGACTGAGAAGGAAAACAGCATGATAGTACCAAAAAAATGGCAAGAAAAAAGCCACCCAGTTTATTTGAAACTGGGAAAAAAGAATTATAAATTACTTTCTTAGCTCATTTAATGCAAACATTAAAGAAGGTCTTTAACAGGAAGAACAGAAGAGATTTCAGAAAATGTGACGATCCTGCAGGCTCAGAAGATATTTCTTTAGAGGAAGAAAAACTCRTCTCATAAAAAACATCTCTCAGCTAGTAGTACACTGAGATTAAGACCACTACCAAAGAAGAAGAAACTCAGAATGACAGTAACAGACAACATAGGATAATGGACAGCAGTAGAAATGCAAAAGTTATTTGAAGAGGACAGGTGCCACTGAACTTGATGCAGAAGAGGGTTCAACTGGGTGCTGGCACAGTCAATTCAGAATTTGGAAAGTATAATTAACTATATTGTTTTGCATTTTTTTGCAGACTAGGAGAGCTCTGTTGGAAGGACAGAGAAAAAGAGCTTATGGAAAGAAACATAGGGCGCAATGAAAACACTACATCAAGTATATTTAGTTGGACAGAAAGGTAAAGCTGGGTGTAAGCAACAAAGCAGACGAAGAATAAGAGACAGCAAGACTTTGGGTTAGGAATGACAGAAAAGATGATTTCCCCTCCCCACCGTAAAATCAAAAGAAACAGACAAAAATGGTGGGAAAATATGTTGGGCCATCCCAAGCATAAGCCAAAAGAAAGATTCCTGCGTAAGAATGTCAGAAAGGGAAGCTGACAACAAATTTAACTGAGAAAAATCAGGAATAAAAAGGTAGAGCTGAGAGTTGCCATCACCAGGGCTAGTATCACCCCCAAAAATTTAAGAGCTAAATAGCCCTGCACCACTTCCCCAGAAATAAAAGATAACAATAAACACACAAACACGTGACCAGAAGAATGTCTTCAAAACAAAAAGAAGAGTGAGCAAAGAAGTCAGGGAAGAACAACATATCAAGTAGCACTGTGACAGTCAGGGACAATAGGCATGTGAAGGAGACAACATGCTCTTGAGGAACTGGCCAAAAAGGCTGTTAAATCTTGTGAATTTTAATTAAGTGCAAGGAATAGGAAACAGAGTGAAAATAATTATTAATCGAATCGGGAAAAGGCAAGATAGAAAGGTCTTAGACTACTGCTTGACAGGTTTAGAGATGATGGGTAAGAAGGATGATGTGCCAGAAGCCTGAATCAAGACTGGTCACTGATGATGGAGAGAAAGCCACATCTGTTTCGTACAAAGGCACTAAAGAACGGAAAGAAAGATCAAGGAGCAAAACTCCTACAAAAGCAGAGGACAGATTATACAAACAACTTCTATCTCTAAGTTCTGTCTGAAGTCCTACATCAAGACTGGCTCTCCCTCATTAATATTCAATACAATAATACAAGTAAATTCACAGAGCATGGACCTGCTGCTACTCTCACAGAAAACAAATCTATCATGCCAGCTACTGAAGGAACAAATGTTGAGGTCTGAATGCACCCTTTTTCCTCTAGTGGAGATATTCAGTTTAATACTGCTAGGAGTGAGAGTTTTCGATATGGACCCCCATTTGTAGTCAAATTCCTAATGTACATGAAGACATTCAAATATTTTGTAACATTCTCCTTTTGCACATGCTCATTTATCAGCAGACTGTTCAGATTTACTGAGTATCAGCCCAGATGTAAGTCAGACCTGTGCTCCAAGAAAAACTTAAATATATCTTCTTATTTTCCATTATTAATATGAAATCTATTTCTTAAACTCAAAAGTTAATACAAAGTCTATTCAAAAATAAATAACCCAAAGCAACATGGCTCAAAACTAAAACTAAAACTCTGCTAGAAATAATTATTCTTTTATTCTTTGCCAGCAAAACTCTCCCTTCCATTTAACTTTTAGTGGTACTAGAAGAATGCTTGTCTGCAGTAGAAACTGATGGAGCTGGAAGATCAAGTAAAGAAAAGACATTATGCTGAGAAATAGGAAATCTGCTCTTCACAAGACTGAGGACAGTTTTAATCCTGGATCCAATATTTACTTAAATACTGACCTTGAATAACTCAACCTTTCCATCTTACTGTCCTCATCTACCCCACTGAAATGTTGTGCTGATTTGTTAATATTTGTACAACACTCTGAACACATCGAACACAAAGGATTATAGCTATTATGGAACAACAAATACAATAATACAATATTACCATTAAATTAAAAGGAAGAAACCCTGAAAACAAGTAGGATGTTATAACGCTATCTTTTAAATCTTTCCTCTGTACCTGCATATGAAGTTTAACTATGGGAATTAAGTTTTCAAAAGTTTGAACATGATAAATATTTCACAAAAAACTATTTATAATAAAAGCTATTTCTTTCTTTAAAAGTTCAAAAGTTCATTTAAACAGATCATCAATCTCAATGACAGCTATAGTTTATCAATCTGGCTGCCCTGACCGGTCAGTCTGTATCATACTGTAAAATTATATTAGGACCAAACCCTGATTACGATTTCGTGATCACAAAGGCCACAAAGCCATGGAGATATTGCCTACCAGCTATTCAGCAGATAAAGCAGCAGCCTACAGGGAACACTCCAGGAAGCCTCC
Organism: Oceanodroma leucorhoa; assembly: GCA_030449065.1. NCBI lineage: Eukaryota > Metazoa > Chordata > Aves > Procellariiformes > Oceanodroma > Oceanodroma leucorhoa. Next base: position 1,159,913 of record JASVER010000010.1, on the reverse strand, counting down.
GCAACTATCTCTGCCCAAGGAATGAGCTTGCTATGGAAACAGTGGGTAAATCTATGCATTTTTTAGTTTACATACAAAAATTACAATGTGGTTCAGCCTCTACTATTTTTAAAGGGTTTCTTTAAAAAAAGCAAATAATCGACTGACTGGCACTTAGGCAATCCCCTGGAAAAAAATGTTTAACTGTTAAATTATGAAAACAAAAACATTAACTTACATTTTTCCGCTTTTCACTACCCCGCAAATTTTAGCGTATTTTAATTAGTAAGTGTTAGTTACCATAGCTACTGTAACCATACTATCTTTGAAGTCATTTTTATTAAAATCCTGAAATTCATACTTTTATTGTATCATAGTTAAGCTTATACAACATTTACAAGCATAACTGGTGTTATGTGGTGCAACCTATGTACTAAGATTAAGAGAAATAACAACAGCGTAGGTCATCTGTATGTCATGAAAATAAATAAGTGACTTCTAACTATTAGGGTGAAGCAAAAGGCAAATGTGACTGAGGAACAAGCAGGTCAGTTGAGAAGGGTTTAAGACCAAAAAAAAGGTATTTATTTCCAGAATAAGCACAGTGATACAGGAAAAGAGAAATCTAAATATAAGGGCAAAATCTTCTTGCACAAATAAATCCCAGCTTTTTAATTCCTTTTTCCTGGCATTTTATCCTGCTGATAACATACAACCATCACAACTATCGTAAGGGTTACTCCAAGCCACTACTTACCAGCTACGGTTTTAAAAGTTCCAAAATTTTTTTGCTGCTGCCATTTAAGCTTTGYGCGAATGTGCCATATTAAGACTTCACTGCTGAAAAAACAGAAATGACACAAAAAAACCCAAAAATTGTGCCTTTGTATAAGCCCTTCATATCTCAGATATGCTCCTACAGTAGAATTTAGAAGGGAAAAAACCGCCACCCTTCATCTTAAAAGAGTTAAAAATAAACCAGAGATGGATCAAACACAAAATGAGTGTGAAATTTAGCTTTCAGTATTCTTTATGAATACTGCCACACTTGTATTCAGGACTATATTTAAGAGCGTGATGTAGTTACTTTGTCACACAAAATGATTTGGTGAACCTCTGCATACAGCCAGATCTTTCACCTGGTGAAAAGGTAACACAGCAGTAGCATGCCAGTTAAGTATCTGAGAAAGTAGGCCACGCACCTCAAATATCACAGTAGAAAGTTAAAAAAAAAAAAAAAAAATCATATTTTGCACAAGGTTACTTCAGCACCGCCTAATCTGCTGGGCTTACTTTCTCTCAATGACCGCAGAGGGCCACTCGCACGGCGAGACCCGATGCATGGGCACAGCAGATAGCACAGTTCGGAAGAGCAGGACTTGCTGCTCAAGGGTCTGCGACACACAAGGTCGTCCACAGGTACAAATTAAAAAGAGTCTGTGAGGAACCACTACCAGTACCAGAAGGTTTCCTACAGTCTCCTCCTGGTGCTTCTTTACTCAGGGCAACATTTGGGATCACCCAAGAAGCAGTTGCAGGCCTTTAGATTTTTTTTCCTGGTGCCACTTCTCCCCAGGTCCCTGTCACACACCGTATGAGTTGCATATCATGATAGGGSACAGACCTAGAGCTTTCTAGGAACAAAGAGTTAGCAAATGCTGTCCCTACCACAATTGTTCATTCAGYCTACAGACTGGCCTGGGAGCAGAAATGGAACACGTGGGCTATGTATGGACATGGGATGGAGCATGGGTACACAGCAGCCACAGCTATGACCTGCTCTCGCATAGCACAACAAGGAAAAAAAATGCACAAAGATGCACAAGACTACAGAAAAACCAATAAAAGCTTCACGTTAATGTTATACATCAAGACTGCTTCCTGGCCTAAATTTTGTATTTTCTTGATACAATCCAAGACCTCATCTTGTAAATTTTCACCTATTCCAGCACTTGACGAAGGGTCTTTCCTCCACCAGCTATCCATATCGAAGAAACCTGCTTCAACTTCTTAGTGTGTATCCATCCTCAACCCTACTCAAAACTCATTCCTAGAATCATTTAATTTAAAATTGTTCTGGGAACAGAGATTTTACATCTTTTTGAAATACACAGCAAATTACCTGTGCTGTGTGGCTTTACAGGCTTTTAAAGATTTAAAAAATCRCCTAACCTATTTTAATAAGAAGTGAAGCATGACATTTTATAAAGGGGCAAAAAAGAATATGGATGCACACACGTATTAACACGTCTGCTGTGGCAGCTAGGGAATTGCCGTCAGAATCTGACGGAGATGCATTTGTTACGATTGTGTGGGTGGGAAATGTTGAGGGCAGCAGCTAAAGAGAACAATTATTTACTGTAGTCAGGAAAGAATGCCTCCAATTAGATAGTCACTATTAACTTCTTAACAAATGTAGCCCAAAGTAGTGAACTTTAAAGTCCCTGAACCTCAGTTCATTCCACCTAATACTCATCACTTTGCAAAGCAAGAAGAGGCTCCAACAGTGTCACCCAAGGATCATGCTAGCTCCTGTGAGGTRCATATGCTTATAGACAAAATTCTGCTAGTGACTATATTGGACAAATGCGGAAAAGTTGCATATGGCACACATATTTCAAGAAGAGGGACCAGAAAAACAGCTTTTCAGCATTTTGAGGAGAGGACATAAAAGAAGAAAAAAGGAAGGGTGCGGATGATCAGAAACACAGACTCAAACTCTTCCTGAAAAGCCGTCTACCGTTTTTGTATTCTCCACAAGACAGACTAGTTAACACACCACCTCAAAAAGCTACTATATAGTGAAACTCTAGTCTGCTGAGCTGTATTTTCCATTCAAGAGGTAAATAAAATTATTCCTTTATTACTACATAACATCAGTTGCCTGTTAACCAAATGCTGAACGTGTTATGGCACAAAACATTCATTTTAATATGCCTTCTACGGCTCGAAGGTCTAGAACTGTGTTAGTAGAGGGTTAACCTGTCTGGTTTGAGCCCTAGTCTTTGGCTAACTTTTGAAAAAGTCAAAGCTTCACAGACCAACACATACCACCATTATCAGCAGTTCCCAACCAYACGCACACAGACACAAGAAAAGTGTACAGCTGCTCAGAGTTCATCTATCACTCCGCTATAATACTACTACATATTACTTCTTACTGAAGTATTCAAAAGACGACAGTGTTTCTCTCCTCAACATATCAAGTCTACTCCAATTACTTGATGCTCTGAGCATGCCCAACTTTTTTTTCCTTTTTTTTTTCCTTTTTAAATTTATGATACCTTTACAGCAGTGCTCTCTCCTCTGCAGCAACAATAATATTCTTCACAAGCGTAGAGGCTTCCAACCATCCAACCTCGCCACAAAGGATCAACTAATTGCTTCTAAACTCTCTCAAATGAGGACAATTGTTTCATGAACTCTTTCCACAACCAATGCTCCAATAAAACTTTGTACTATGGGCATGAACATGTATTTATCCCTGTGTGAACTCCTACTTTACAAGGGTAAAAGTTTGAAAAGTATCTAAATTTCTTTAAACAAAACAGGAAAGAGAAACTCTTTTTCAAAAGAAAAAATCGTAACGCTAATATGGGTCTTTTATCTGTGTTCTTCCTCTACTCTTTCCTTTTTTTAGGTCACTAGAAAGGAAAACCAAGTGGATCTGYTTCTCAGACTATGATTAACTCCCACTGCATGGACAGTGTTTGATCATGAAAATATATATAAATAGGTACAACTTTGCTTACTTAGCCTTGTTAGATCAGCGTATAAAAACTGGGTGCCATTCAAACTCTAAAAGAATACTGTGCAGGCTCAAAAAAAGATTATTTTTCCTYCCTTATTCTTTTTTGTTCTTTGTTTGTTTAATTTAATATCTGTACCAYGACTTTGGTCCTGAAGCCTGTTCCTAATGGGGAATCCTTGGACCAAAGCAGTAAATCCTTAAAGTCATTGATGTACTAATTTGTGYAGGCAAGGGTTCCTTCCAAAAATTCAAAATCAACTTACTATGTATACTTTACATATAAAAGCAACTTTSTACACATTATTTACACTACTACTAAGGTAGGCTGGAACCCTTTAGAATTAAAAGTTCTACACTAGTATGTGAAATGTTACTGCAGACTTGTAAAATTATTTTTTAAACTAAATAAGCAGTTTGCATAACATCAGACTTGTAATGTTTGCCATAAAAAGTTGTCATAACCTGTAAAAATAGTTGGTCACTATAAACCAAAAATCGTGGTAAGATGTCTTCATGTAACACCCAGCTTTTYTCCCCAAGACTTTAACCATCATAAAAACAAACACCAATATTAAAACTCTGGGGAGAAAGTGACAACTTTAAAAGTAAGWAAACATATGTTGTATACAAAGGATTATTTCAATTATGGTATTTTTACATGGTGCAGGGTGRAAAGAAGAACAGAAGTAAGGATTCATTTGGTGTTCAGATGAGTTTTCCAAGCATACAAATTACAGATCTAGTCAGATATCTTRAGATGTGACAGATGTAATAAAGATAGCTGTGTGTTTCTTTGTGTTCCTGGCTCAGCAGGAGAATTTCCTATAGAAATTAAAATCTCTGGGGAGCAATTAGTACAAATCACTAATACAGGTAACGACTCTTGTTCTCTGGAGGAAACAGCATATATTAGTTTGTTCTGGTTCCAGAGAAATGAAACAAAGGGAAACTGTACAGAACACTCCTCTTAAGTATGTACAGACTCTGCCTAGAACAAGGAACTGAGAAAGTAGGTGCACTTTCTGCTGGAAAACTGAGGCAACTTGGTAGGATCAACATGTGAGCAAAATGCCTGTTACTAAATATTTCTCTGCAACAGTTAKGTTGAGATGAACATGAGGAACAGAAAGGGCACTGCTGCTGCAGTTCCCCATTGAGAAAGAAGAAGGTGAAGTCCAATTGGGATGCCTTTGAGAGGAGGCCAAGCAAACCCTGAATGCTGGCATCGCTATCTTCCACAGATGTGACAGGTAACTTGCAAGAAATACKTCATATACCAATTCCCCTCTGTTATAGACAGGACAGACAAAACCCACTCCTCTGGTAGGCTCTATCTTTAGTTYTCCTGAACTCCCGGAGTTGCAAATRTTCAGAAATCGGAAAAGCTTTACGCGGAAACAACATACACGTTTGCCTGTTTCTTATTCTTTCCAGGCATCCGTTTACAGCCACTACTGGAAACAGGATAATGGTAAAAGTCATGRAGTCAGGGACCAAAAGGACCACCACCAGGCTGAACTGGTTTAGGAACTGTTATTTTCAAAAATAAAAATAAAATTAAAAAATACTAGTTTTACGGGACTTTAACACCAAGTTACTCTGTTTAGAGATCAGAACTCAGTGTTGCCTTCTTAGAACTCAATACTAGACAGCAGAGTTTATTAAGCCCACTCCATATTTGGGGAAACAGACGTAACCAGTATTTCTCCCCAAGTAGAAAAGTCAGGATCAGAACCCAACGTCCTCTTTGCTGCCCAGACTGACATTTCAAATGGTCATCGTTGTCTTCCAATAGCTTATTGAGCAAGTCCACGCTAGCCAGTAATTTSCTACAAACAACATCAAACTTCTTTTCTATGTCAACTCTGACTATGGCAGCGTGTTTTCTGTGGCTGCAAGGAAACTACGGAAAGTCTTCAAGGGAACATGCTGCCAAAGAGTTGTGATCTGGGGGAACACATAGCAGAAGCACTATCTCACAAGGGCTGAAGTCATTTAAATGGCAAAAATATGGGTTATTTCTTAATATACACTTTAATTGGTCCTCTTAGCTAGCGAGACTTTCGTAAGTTAAACATGAAACAAACCAAATGCAGCAAAACCAAGCTTAACAAGCGTAGTATCTAAAGGTCTGGTTCCATTATTGCCTTCCAATTTGTGAAGTCACTTAAACTAACAAAGTGGATATAAAACAGTACCCCTAATTTGGCAACATGCTGCCAAGCTGCAAAGGTATATAAATGACTCTATGCACTATAAATATACTGTGTATGAAAACCTTGACTTTTTTTTTTGAAGTTTCTGATTTCATCCCTGCCGCGGTGTAACGATGGGCACTACCGGGGGCTCACAGTTATTTTGGAAACCGCTCCGGAGAAGCACCACGCCTGAGAGTCCACGCAGGAGCGCGGCGCTGCCCGCCGGGGAGCAACCGCCCCGTGGGACCCCCACCACCACCCCCAGCGAGCCCTTCCCGGGCC
>JASVER010000010.1:1027831-1153458 GCA_030449065.1 Oceanodroma leucorhoa | reverse complement strand
GCGCCAGGATCTGGGCCTTGTGGAGCAGCAGGCGGTCGCCCCACTCCCCGGGGCTCTCGTCGTCCTCCTCCGCCTCCTCGGGGTTGCGGTACACCGTGTAGACCTTCTGGTTGTCGAAGTCGAGCTGGGACGTGGGGCTGAAGTCCTGGACGCAGGAGACGGGCAGCGCGTAGCAGACGTTGTCCTCCAGGAACCGCACAAAGGCGTACATGGTGCGGCGGCGGGCGGGGCGGCCGCGCCGGTCCCGCGCTCCCCGCTCTGTTATTGTTCCTCAAAATCCGCCTCTGCGCTCGGCTGAGCTCGCCTGGCCGCGCCGCCAGCCGGGCAGCCGCCAGCTCCGGGCAGACACGAGCAATCCAACGCGGAGCGACGCGAGTCGGGCTGCCGGGCGGCGAGGGGGAGGGTGGAGGCCGGGGCCGGCGGGCCGCGGGAGGAGCAGCCCCCGCCCGGCTCCCCCGCCCGGGGCCCCTGCGGAAGCACCCCTGCCSGCGGGCCCCGGCCCCTCCGCGGGGCGCGGGCTCGCCTCAGCTCGCCGCCCGGCAGGCCCGAGCCTGCCCCGGCTCCCCGGGAGCGGCCTCACGCCTCCGCCGCGGAGGGTGTTGGTGCGGGCGGCGAGGCGGGGCGGGCAGGTGCCTCCGTCCGAGAGGCTTTCGAGGGTAGGGCCGGACGGGGTGTCCGCTCCTACTCGCCAGGCAGCGCTGCGGAGGGACGGCTCCCGCCCCTCGGCCTCGGCGTGGCTGGGCCTGGCRGGCCGACAGGATCCTGGCAGAGGCGCTTACCCCCCCGGCTCCCTTCCTCAAACCCTTCCCCAGTGAAGGCCCCGGGAAGCTTCTTTTCCGAGTTAAAAACTCCTTACACCTGTCCCACAGAAACAGGCCTTCTCCCGCTTCTGTGGAGGTGTCGCGCAGGGCGGTCTGCTCTGAGGCCGGGGCAGTGCCAGCGAGTGCAGAGAGAAGGGGTAGGAGGGACCCGAGAGAGGCTATGGCAGGAGAGGAGACCAGATCCTTCGTGGCCAAACAAAGCAACACAGAACCCCACGCTCATCTGCCAAGTATCCGCAGAATCGGAACATCCATTTGTACCTGAAGGTCTTCAGTGTAATGCAGAACCACCTGCACTCGATGGTGCTGTCCAGTGGCCATCGCTGGAAGAACTCAAATCTTCCCYGCCCTCCCCCAAAACAACTCAGAGAGTTGAGAAATGCTGTGCAGGCGTGCAAGAACAAGGGCTAGAGACTGTGCCATTTTCAGCACAAATTCCCAAGCTTTTGGCGACGCGTACATGCTGAGTATGGATGCTCTGAGCTTCCTGTAGGAAAAAAGAATAATGTGGCAACATTGCTTACGGTTCACAGCAAACTCTTGGATCCAAGTTTCCAATGCTGAGGTCTGTTTCACCCAATCAGTCTTAGGAGCAGAACAATAATACATGGAGAATTGTTTAAAGGAAAAAAAAATATGCAGAAGGAGTAATAATGAGCAAGAGAGGGGCATCACTGGTTTTCTGTTCGCAAAAAGCCAACACAAAATGAAACCAAAATGTATTCTCTTTTCTGGTTTGCATATCCCTAAGCCTTTGCAGTACTATCTCTACCCATTACGTTGAGTTTAACCACACTGAACTTGTTTTTCCTACTTATCTTTTACAGAGTTCTTAGTACATGGGAACAGACCGCAAGCTGGAAAACRTGAAGTAAAGTTTTGACTCAGCACTGGCACAGGTTGCCCAGAGAGCTTGTGGAGTTTCCATCCTTGGAGATAACTCAAAAGCCCTCTGGACRTGGYCCTGGGCAACCTGCTCCCGGTGACCCTGCTTGAGCAGGGGGCTGGACAAGATGACCTCCAGAGGTCCCTTCTGACCTCAGCCATTCTGTGGAAGTATCAGAAACTGATAGTTAYGCCCAGCAGAAGTCAGTCTGTCTGTCTCTTAAGCAACACATGAAAACATAAGGAATGCATACAGGTATAGTCAAGCGGATGTAAGTATTTCAGTAACAAGCTGTAAACTTCCCATACAATAATGGCAGCTTTATTATTTTAGCAATTACAGAGTTTTGCAAATACTTCAGTTTAAGACTGGGGATATAAATGGCAGTACTTTATGTTAACAATAAAGTATTGCCAGACTGGTATGTAATTACAGGCAAATATAAGTCTGCTACAAAGTATGGATGACATGTATTCTAGTAGCTAGGCTGCAAGGGAAATGAAATTCCAGCAAAGATTGTGTTGCTGATCAAACAATAACAGCTGCTATAGCRCTCCTATCTCCTCTACCTCGTGTTACAATGGAAGTAAAAGGAGCTGCAGAAAGGCGACAGGACAGACCRATAGTTGGAATTACTCCGTGGACACTGTTAAAATTACGTGAAGGACAATTTTATCCCACTAAGTTCAGTGGCTAGTGAGGGATTCGGTACACTGACTCTTACCAGGATTGTATTTCCTCCRCAGCTGAATTCTATTAGCAACATCTAAGACTGCTGTCGAGGGAAAGGAACACAGAAAAATGGAGAAACTGGAAATAACAGGGGAAACGAAGAGAAGCTAAGGATTCAAAATTAGGTTGACTTGGAAGGCAAAAGATCTCTTCAGGTACCAAGGAGGCCTGGGTAATTTGCCCCAGTGAAAGAAAACTGAAAKACTTCATGTGAAGGCAACTAGCGTCATAGTGGGGTTTTTTTGTTTGGGTTCTTTTTTTTTGGAAAAGGAACATTCTAAACTGGTATTTGCAACATTTTAATGTTCAATTACAGCAAAGGCGGTAAAGATTTTTGTATCAGCACCAAAAAAAAGGTCTCATATCCTCTAGAAAGGCTGTTTCACTGTTCTCCACTGAAGGACGTTTTTGGGAACAGATTAAGGGTCGGGATGATAAATGCGTGTTTACACTTGGTCCCTAGCACACGCATTGAGCCAGAAGGCATTATAATGCTAAAGAATTAATAATGATCCCATGCATTTCTCTTCTGCCTACAAGTAACAGTGTTAATTTCTGGCTTTAAAATCTATAAATAATCTGCACTGGTTAGCTGTGAAGCTGAGGAAAAGATGCATTTAAGCACAGAATGAAACACAGAAGTGTTGTCACTCCTTTCGTTTGGACCTTTCCCATTTCTACTAGTGGTTAGCCAGCTGTTTTAACACTGGGGTTAGCCTGAGGTTTAAAGATGTAAAGCTATTTTAAAGGTGTAGATTTTAAAACTCATTGTTAAGGGAATTACTGGATCCTTAGCAGATTTAAATCCTCTAGCAAGTCCAGCCTTCTAGAAACAACACAACCCTGCTGAGAAGTAGATTGTCRTACTTTCAAAATACAAATGAAGCCTCAGCTTAAAAAGTAAAAGTGTCACTCCAAGAGTCTGGAAACCACAAAGCACAGTCCCAGCCCTCSTGGGACTCCTGAGTGGCTGTTTCCTGGAACACTACCTATATTTTGCTGCTGTTATTTTTCTTGAAAAGTAAAAAAAGTGTTAAAGCAAAAGCTGATGCCCGCGGTTTTGATGTGCACCCTGTGTTTTCACTTAAAGATATAAAATGAAAAACTATTAGTACCAATAATAGTTACGCAGGTGCTAAATCTCTTTCACAGCAAAACATTAAAATGAGGCTCATCAGTCACATTACTTCCATGTTTAATACCAAACCCTCAAGGGACACCATATTGATTTTACATCTACTGATGAAGAAATTCCCATTTTGTTTTACCATTCAAGTGGAGGGGTTTCRCTACTACCTGACTACACAGCAATAACTGGACTACTGCTAGGAATCCCTACACATTCAATATGCGGTTTAGAAAACGTTACTGTTTTCTTGTGAATTTATTTATCCTCCAAGTAGTGGATTTCTTACACAATTGTTTTCAAGATCAAATACACCCTGAAGGAAAGATATATTCACAATTTTTTTAGGTAACACTGTATTTTAGCAATGGCATTTAAAGTCATAAAGCTTAAAGAATAACTCAAATAACAATGCACAAGAACTGAAGACTGTTCAAAGGTTTATGTGTGTACACACATACAATCTACTCACAATCTGGTTAATTTTTACCAAGAATATGATCAATAGGGTGGTCAGAAGATACCTCCGTTCCATAGTAGCTCATTTTTTATCTTATGATAGAATGCAAGATAAAATCATTTCCAGGTATAAATGAATCTTCCTCTGAACAAAGTCATATACAGCTTCTAGGTGTTTTGAGATAGAGAGGGTGGTTGGAAGGGGGGAATCTAGTAGCTAGACAAACAGAGCAGAGCAGGCATTCCAGAGGGTTGCTCCCCTTTAGATTTTTAAATAATTTTTAACTCTCAAGACACTGTTGCCACACTCTGCTTTCAGCGTCACAATGATTACAGATAAAATTCAATCAAAAAAAAAAAAAAGAGGTCCAGTTCCTGTATGATCCTAGAAGATGGATGAGAAAATATTTGTGTCCACATACAATTTCCGAAGCACTCCAATACCATGAAAATAGTATGGGAACCTAGATTACATAGATAAATTCTTATGATTTAATCTTTTGAAATCTATGGCCTTAAACCATCCTCAGAAGAGGAAGGGCATCACTGCAAAGCTATTTAGTCCCAATTCCTGAGAGTGATCTAGCCTTTCTTGGGGCTGAGGATAATACTCAATCATCTTTTACATTAAACTCTCAAGTCCTAACAGAATATTCTTTCAAAGAATTGAAACCTAAGGAACACTTTATGGATCCATTCGCATAGGAGACGCTTATTTCCCAGCTGATATATTCTGTAGCATGAAAAGGTGATGATTAAGCCAAAGTGACCACTGGAGAAGGAACCTTCTTCACTGTTAATGACTGGCTGGAGAAACCAAGGGCCAAAGAAAAAACCAGACAGTCATTAACTGCTGAAAATTCCTGACCTAAAGGTCATCATTACTATTATAAAACTGGAAAATGAGAAAGTAATTATTTTCTTTGGGTTTTTATATGTATTGAAAAGATAAAATYCCAGTGTCTGTTGCTGTGGATACTGGTCTGTAAGATGCTTATCTTTCCCATTCTGGCAGACTATGCAATGGATAGATCTGGGACTGGCAACCCTTCAAGAATGTGTGCCAGACTGTATTTTCCTTTTCCAAATTACAGGTTAAACGTGCCCACAGAAAGTCAACAGGAATCAGGAGACGCTGCCGGTTGGCGCTATCTTGCCTCGGTGTGAGGCAGTAATTCTCCCCACTCTCACCCAGTCTTTTGCTCAGCGGGAGCCAGAAGCTGGGTTGTCTGGGAGCTGCAAATGACTCTCAAATCATCGTGACTTTCAGCTCCCACCCTGCTATATTCAAAATCTTCCTAAGTACCATCTTCTGTACTCAGGCAGTATGCTGTTTTCCATGCTATAACCTTCTTCCCTAGGAAAGACATTTTCTTTGAGCTGACTCGTGCATGGACTCACCTTTAAAACATGTCCTTCTGGTACCACTGCCACCGYCTTCAAGAACTGCTCTGAAGACAGTATTGCTGTTGCAGCCCAAATTATCTTTATTGCTACTACCATCCACTGATGGCTTCAGCCCATATATTTTCACTCTATCTGGAAATTTGATGTGAGATTTCTCAGTTCTTTTTTTAAACCAGACTTTTCCCTGGCTTTTGACAGACATTTCACTAATATGACTCTAAAAGTAGCTTTACATAGAGAGACTTTGCACCACTGCAAGAATTTGATTCCTTCTGTACCTTAGATGACAAAGTGACTTTCATTTGGCAAGGACTAAAGTCTTTTTGTAACCTTTGGGCTTCACTGTAAAATATCATTACTAGACAGTGCCCATGATTATGTTATGCTTTAGACAGAGCTTCTGAGTAAGACGGTATTAATGACCCTTTTTCATAATATTTCCATTTTGGTTTTCTATTCTCACATCTGGACAGCACTGTTCTGTCTTGAACAGGCATTTATTTCTCATACTGACAGGGAAAACGATCCTGCAGCCCTTTTCTGCATAGAGCTATTCTGCTTGAGAGGTTCACACAAGTAATATGGGATATGCACAAAAGAAAAGGAGATCAACTACTACTGACTGCATTTTGTCCAGAATGGTACCTCCACATACTCACACTTCCCCTTTCCTTCAGAAGTCTGATTTTAGTGGGAGACTGGACAGGCTCTAGAGATGGTTCTTGTTGTTTTGGAACATTCTTGACAATCGTCATCAGCAGGAATGGGATTGTGTAAGTGAGGGCAGAGTCAAAACTGCTTAAAGAGGTATGTTTTCACCACCCAGTGCTTTTTAATTCATCCTTTTGTCATACTCTTTCTAATCCCTCTCAGGACTGGCTATGTTTCAGTATAAAGTGAGCTTTTAGAAAATATTCCCAGGAATTAGTGCTCACATCTCACCACTTCGGAAGAGAAGACAGAGTTTTCTACTTCTAATGAAAGTCACTATCAGAGATGGACCAGCAACTCTTCTGAAGAACATCACTAATGTGAGCACGTAAAATCCTGTTGTGGAAGATGAATGGGAGATAACAGAGCAGGAATAATCCTCAGAATATTTCAGAAAAGTGCCTTCCTTAGCTGTGTCTTGTTAATAATCACATTTAAATKAGAAGAAAATGATTCTTCACAGTTGGCAAACTGAATGCTGAAATTGCTGGAAACTGAGAAGCGCAAGTGCTCACTGATACAAAAACCTTCACTATACTCCGTGAACCTCTCCACTCCTACGAAGACCGGACATCTTTATCATTTACGAGTTACAAATGAAGTTGCACCTGGTCTGTGCTATTAAGAGAATTTAAAAAAAACCCACAACCAACAAGCAAACGTTAACTGGAAGGAGTTGCTGTCACCCAACTCCCAAAAATTCATAGCATGGGATAACTATGATAGACCCCAACAGGAATTCTTCTAGTTCTTCAAGGAAGAGTAACTCCTTTTGTCTCACATAGCATAGAAAATCGGCATTCATCTTTGCCCCACTTACAAGGAAGGTGTTCCCTCAAAATAGAAAATGGCATAGGAAACTGGTAACCCAAGAGGTGTTTGAAACCTCAAGGGGCTTCATGATTTGCTGGTATTTTCCACAAAAGCCTGAGCAACATCTATTGTGCAATAATATTTAACATTCAGGGGAATCAGGATCTTTTTTAAAGTGTGATCAGAAAGGAGGGCCCTTCATAGGCTGTCACAATATTCCTCATAACAAAGAAAGCTTTGTTTCATAAAGAAATATCTTGTACTAGAATACCCTAGGGAAACTATAGTTCTGKTTTTTTTAAACAAAGACGAGAATTTTTGAGTTCAAGGTTCGCTTTAAGTACTCTTCTAACATGAATACGTTTAAGGATGCTCTATCAAGTTCATGCATGAAATGTCATCCAGCCGTTAGTATATTTCTATGCAAATACAACTGTGAAAGCTAATAACTGAAATCTGCATTTTTTTCACATTTCCAGCATATTATACAACTTCTCATTCTTTCCTGTTTTGTAACTCACATTAGCCTCTCGTATCAATAAAACAAAGCTCAGGTTATATTGCCTCCTGCTTAAGTTCTCTACAAACATCAAAGCTGGACATTTGAATAAGCAATTTAATGTATACATTTTTATTCAGTTCAATATACTGATATTCTCCTGGTAGGAATAAGAATTCTGCAAGATGACTGCAGAGAAACACACCATTCAGAATATGAATTGGAATATTCTCGCAACGCTTTTCAGTGAGGATGGTGTGATATTAAGATTCGATCCTGCATATAATCAAATTTTGRTGCTTGTACACACAGTCTGGTATTTCTTTTCCTTTATAAGGTTTGTATGCAAAAACACAGCAATCCAATATTTTGAACATACACTGTCTGCAGATACTACACAGTCCAAACTGATGAAAAAATAATGTCAATGAAAATAAGAAACTGTCTGGGGCACTGCAGTGTACAGACTTTCCTAAATTCATCATAACTAGTTTTACTATTCTGAGGACAGAAAATATTGCAAAACCAGTTTTTCCAGAACAGCTAGAGTAAACAGGGCTTGTGTCCATCCCTAAATTCAGTCTTGGTGTATAGACTGACTCCTTGGGAGCTGTAAATATTTCCATAATCTTTCAAATTCTSTGGTATGATACACGCAGAATTTCCTCCCAATGGCCCATATTTTCTAAATTCACTCCCTTTTTATTTACCAGTACATATAACAGGTAATAAAATAGAAAAGGTAAGATACGTGAGGAGACAACAGAGATTATATTACAAGCAAAAGGTGGCACTACTGAGAATATATCACAGTATTTAGTGAACATAAATAAGCATAGCTACAGTTTTTATCCAAAGACACGAGAGAAAAGACCACAGAGCAAAGGAAGTCTGAATTTTTTTAAACGAATAAAACAGAAGCAGCACAGTGCAGTAGCTCAAGGTACTGCTTTAAATAGTTAACTGGTTGGGAAGTAAGCCAATAATGTTTTAGATAAATTTTCACCTATGAAAATTGATGAATTGACACATTTCTTAACAAGTAAGGACAGTTCAGTAGACACCATTATCTGCCTTGTCTCTGACCTGGAGGGACTATCTCTACAATGAAAGGCATAGTCAGTCTCCAAGGGCAAGGCAGTCTTTAATCCCATAGTGTGATTACTAACAAGGACACCAATTATAATTTAACAAAAAGGGGAGAGAGCAATTTCATTATACTGAGGTTTATGTATATACCTTCGTGATCAGCTACTGCCCACAGCGCCGTTTCATTGATTTTACACACCGTGCGTGACACAATGATTTTGATTTTCTGTGGTCTCTCCAAAACTCGCTGAAATCACTCCTGACCACTATCACAGTGTTTTTTTAAAAAAATCTGTTAATCCAAAAGAACAAGGACAGTAACCACTCCTGCTCACACCTCACRTTGTGAAATGGACTCAAAGAGAGGTTGGACCTAGAAAGGACTCCGGTGGACTTCAGATACCTACATGCCGCTTTACAATCCAAGAAATCCCACAGAGTTATTGCTTACCCTGCAGGGCTGTCTCAGAACAAGATCTCAAATACCATCTGTGCTCAGTGTGGAAGCTGCCAAAATCCCATCCGCAGAAACCATGGAGCACGGAGCATTGTAACTCCCATCCTCCTCTGGAGCAAAGACTGAAAGAAGATACCTCCATCTTCTTACTTTAACAGCCTGAAATTCTCACCTGAAGGTAGGTATATGTAAATCTCCTTTCAAAACACAGGCTGAGAGAGACTTCTTTCAAAATTGGCCAGCAAGGCCAGGAGGACACCACAGTGGTGTCTCCCGTCTTTTATTGATTACCTCCTCACTGGGGCCCTTGCCCCAGTGTGGGGCACTTGCAAGTGAGATGCCTGGCTTTGGTTTGCCCCTTGCAAGTGAGATGCCTGGCTTTGGTTCCCCCATCTGGCTGAAGGGGTTCAGACCCCCACTCTGCGTCTCCAGTTGTAAAATTCATTTTCTTCATCTAGACACACATATTTTCCTCGAGTCAAAACCCCCAGGAAAGGAATGCATGTGTCTCCCAGTCTCAGGCTCAATGTCTTATACTCCAGTTTGACTTCTTACTGATCACTTGTAGGTGACCAAGCTACTGCAGGCTAACATAGTTCTTCCACTGAGAGCAAACTGCTTTGAATTAACTCATATTTACCAATTGTAAGAGTACACACGTGGGCAGTTACTGTAAATCAGCTGATTTGTGGGAAACTTGTTATTCCTCAGTAATTTATTTAGGGGTCTGTATTCTAGAGAAAAAAGTGTTGCTGAAGTGGGAAGTAAGAAATGTAAGTAACAATTAGGCCAACTCTCAAATGCCTCAAATAGCTCCAAGGTTATGTTTTCTCTGACAAAATATTCTCGGTGAGCATACCTGCTGCTCTTACAGTGCGTTACATGTTTTGGCTTGTTTGGGGGCTTGGTTTTTTACACCTTCAGATTTTAGGACAATCGGAAGTGAAAAAAATGTTTACATATGAATGCCCCATTTTAGTTGTTTTATGTTTTGGGTTTTTTTTAATTGTGGTCCTTGCTGAAATAGCAAGATCAATATAAACACCATGCTTAGGAAGGCTAAGAAGAATATTAGAATTTCCTCTGTCTTAACAGCTCTAAAATGGTAGCTATTTCTTTGGGACACTATTTAATGAACATCAGTAATCAGTATTGCTGAGTGATTTATTTACTTGGAAAGTAACATGGGTTTCGGTACCTAACTTTCGTCTTCTAAGTTTAGAAGTTTTGGTCCTAGTGATATAATTTACCAAGTTATCTCTAAGCAATTAAAATATATTCTATAGTTTAACCTTTGGATGATGTATAAATACACATAGACACTCCTACAAGGCAATTTGTCTGCCAATCTGGAAAATGCTAACGTTATAGTCAATAAGTCAACAGTCTGCCATGTTAAATTATGAAATCAGAAAGAAATCTAGTTCACATTCAGCCTGAGTATAAAGATCATAAGAATTTCCAATATTGTGTGCGGGACAGTGAATTTCARAGACTACTGTATTCTGCCCCAATAATCACGATCTGCACAGCATGTTCAGGTATTGTTGGAGAGATTAAAAACACAAAAACAGAGCAGAACAGCTCAGCATCAGATAATCACAAGCAATTCTATGTCAGCAACAGACAGCTGGAGACATATGCCAGCAATATTGCAAAAGTGGTAAAATGGAGATTTTGTGACAGCAAGGACGTGGGATTCATACATTAAGCTAAAACTCAACCAAAAACATTGAAATTGTTGTTCACAAGTAACAGCTCGCTCTCACAGTGTGCAGAAAGTCTACCATTTGGCATAAAAATATTTAAAGCAAAAATTAAGCAGAAGAAAGTATTTTTTTCTCTCTTCAATATTTTACATGTTGAACCTCTGTATGCTTTCAGTGTTACTGATTATCTTGGACAAAGAGATCAGAATAATTTTTCCAGATCAGCTGCAAGAGCTGCCCAGTTATCTACCAAACTCACATTTTGTGAAAATTTTGTGTGAAAAAGCAGTTTGATGGAATTTTATCTAAGAATATTTGTTTAAAGTTTTTTTGCTTCAAAATACAGTTTAAAAGAAAATGAACAATGCTCTTTCGTTTCAGTTGACATAGCTTGAGTCATTCTGTTATTCCCTTCCCCTTGAGCTTCAAGTGTCCATCAGCTATTATACTTCTCTGATACTCATTCCCATCTACCCTTGCTTTTCTCTTTCACTTTTTTTTATTAAAAATCTAGTGCTAAAAAGTAAGTCCAAAAAAAAAGGCTGAAAAAATCCCTTTATGTTTGTTGTTGTGAATCACAAGAGAGAACAGGGTAAAATAGTTAGACTTGTGAAGCAAAAATAATCTACCTTTCTACTGCTTTCTCTCAGAGCCTCACTTATAGTCACCCTCAAAACCTTTTCTTCCTTTTTTTGTAGTTGACCATGTAAAATCAGGATAAAAAAATTGAAGTATCTGAACCTGAAAAAAACCAAGTTTCCTATTTTCACAAACATTTCTCAGAAACTCCTTTGTATGTTGGGTTTCCTTTAAAAATGGAAAATAGCTTGAAAATATTCACGAGAAAGTAAAAAGTCTTCTGATGAGTTCACATCCTCTGCATATGGTCAACAGTTTCAAAGCGATGTTTTATAGAGGGGGTTAGGCCTGAACGTTTTCTGACTTTATTGCTGAGGCTCTGCCTTTGTATCTCGAGCGTTTTGTCCTGGGATCTTTCCATGGTAAGATTCCTCAAGCTGCGACTCTCAGGAAGGGTAATGGAGACAAGCGACTCGTGACGACACTAGGCTCCCAGTCCTRTTTTAGAACTAGGAGCTTGATACAGATTGAAGAACAATGTAATGCTTGAGGCGCTGATGAAAGATTTTGAAAAACCAATGCAATAAGAGGCGTCAGCAGGGAACAGCAACAACAAATGCCACAAAGTTCTGAAAAGAACAAAAATGTAGTGTTGAGTAAAAGAAATAAAGAAGAAAAGAGGGAAAGGATACTAAGAGCTTGCAGGCCTTCGACAACTTTCCCGCATATCAATGTGTATCTGGAGCAATAAATCAAGCAATTTTCATAACTGTTTTTTACATTGATGCATAAACTTTGATGATGCTATTCAGTCAAGTGCAGTAGGTGGGGTTGACAGGATCTACCCTAAACTTCAACATACTGAAACTTGAGCAGCTCGTTGAAGCTCATCTTTTGGGTCAGTGGAGGGCCAGCAGCTCCAGAGGAGAGATGGCCCATTGATTTAGGGATAGGAAGAACCACTCTCTCCTGAACTGATTATTGGTTCCTCAACACGTAGCATAGGCCGGACACCTAGTACTGGTGTGCCTGAAGCAAGATAGGATGAACTTTAACCTACGCATTCTCCTTCCCACCCAAATTAATACCTCAATTAATATGGTAGCTATTTTAAACAGGCAAGCACACAAACTCTAGTTTTGGGATTTAGTGAACCACTCTGAACCACAAATCTATCTGAACGGAAGCACAAGGCCAGCGTACCTAGCCCTGAGAGGCTCACATGATACAAAGGTGATATTCGAGCAGCACAGAGCCCGTGCAGCGCCCATCGCTGTCACAGAGGGATGTGGCTGAGGCAATCCTACATCTGATGATGAAAGTCTCTTTTAACTTGTGTTTGAGGTCGCTATCATGCAAAATACATTACAGCAGCCCCATGCTTCTCTCATCTCCAGCTGGAAGCCAGCCCATCGGGTTGACACTACTGGAGAAACACTGAAGCCACCTTGCAGCCTCACCTTACCCAGACCAGAACGCTGACTGCTGCAAAAAACACGAATCGGGAGTAAAACAGGGCATTGAATACATTAATCAAAATTATCACCGTTGCAAGATCTGCTAAGAACAAAGAAAACAAATCCAAGGAAAGTTAACACTAGAAACCATTTGCAAGGCTCCATGAGTCAGCTAATGAAATAACTGTCAATTGTAGACACGAACCTTTTGTGCTTTCACACAATTTAAATATAAAGTAATTTGCATTCAGGAATCCAAGTCTCCCTGAAAAAAGATTAACAATAGGATTCACTTTCTTTCGACAACCTTTTTTCTCCCTCCCTTCCCCCCAGGGGTGGCTCTGATAAGGTCACCTTATTAATGCAGATCTCTGTTTTTCAGAAAGCAGCCAGGATTTTAACTGTTTCACTGTGAAATGATCTATGAGATGAGAACAGTCCATTTTTTATCCTTGATTGATCATTTCAGCATGTATAACAGCAAATCCTAAGGGACACCACTCAAATCCCTGCTTCAGAATGACCTAGAGACTCAACGCTAAAAAGTGTTGCGCTCCACTACACAATCTTTCATCGTTTTTTCTTAACTTAGCATTTTCCACAGAACATAATAAAGTTGCCTTGCATCATTACAGTTCTCTATAGGAAAAACATGTTATAAATAAGCAAAAAGTTTGAACGGCTGAGAGTTGGGTGCCACTACAGCCAGCAGAAGAACTGAGGCATCAAGCAGTTAATACCTTGTCTCCAGACACAAAGGCAGGAGCAGGTCTGTGATCTCAATTCAGGTGTCACAGCTTCTCATTTCCTTCCCTGGCCACCCGACACCTGTTTCCCTGCTCTTAATAGCCTCTGATGGGAACTGCCTAGAGCCAAAATCAGAGGCTCTGGCCCCTATATGATGASTTGAAAATAAAGCTATTCTCTCTTTTTTTTTTTAGTTATTTACTGTGTATAAACTTGATCTCAACTCCATTGTCGGGTTATTCTTCTTTATTCTATGCGCTTTCAGCCAACTAATCTTCATTTTGCATTTTTGGTGACGTTTTGCTGACGTGTACAGAGTCCTTAAATAAATCATTAGGAATATAAATAGCAATGGTTGGATTACAAAGGATTCTGGAACACTTGTCATAGTAAATTAGCAGGCAGGCAAACCTACAGCTGCCATCAGCTGATGTAATATTTTATAGTATTATTTTTTAGATTGCGTAAGGGAGAATTATTGTCCTTTGAGCTTCATTCTCTGTTTCTTTCAATCTGTCAAACAGTTCAACAGTTTGATGCTCACACAAAGTTCACAGAGAAACACCTGGTGGAATTTACAGGCAAAGATCCTCTATGCTTGTAAATCCCAAATATCATATACACAGACCAAGGGAGATACAAGTCTGAGACACAAGCAGCAGTTAAGAATTTGGGAAAGAAACCRTGGGGACATCTCTCTATTGTCAAGAGTATTTCTAAACAGATGGGCATTATATCCACAGAAAGAGCTACCACAGCAAGAAACATTTAACACAACTTTCACCCTTTTTTCTTCCTACTCTTTCTTCATAAATACTGAACTCAGACAGACTGTTGTATCATGATAGTGCAATCTATAAATTCCTGTAATCAGCTGATGGAGCAACAACATTAATTACGGAGACTTTGTATGGGCCACACGCATCTTTACATCCCTTTATAAAATGCTGACACGTTCCCTATCTAAAAGGGATTACAATTATAGAGGATGATCCTGCAAATGCCTGCTATTGAACGTAGCATTTGCTATCATGAGTAAACCCACTGAAGCTACCAGCAACTCACATGGCTGGGACAAAAAGCTCTGATTCACATGTATGACTAAYAAAGATATTCAGGCCACAACATTTTCTACCTGACTGTGCTTTTGCAGGCTGAGATTTAGAGGGTTGATGCTTTCAGACTTGAGACACCGCCCAGGACAACAGGCTGGCTGTGAGATGACACAGGTCAGAAGTGCAGGAACAGTGGTTCTCCTCAGAAATAAGCTTAAAGAAGGGAAACAAAATTCTGAAAGCTGTATCAGGAAGGCATCRGGTAGTTACGTTATGATGATGATGGTGATGAAGTTGAGGTGGGAGGAGTGTACAGAGTAGAAGGGGYACAGGAGGTAATTGCAGAGATGTACCAAAGACAAGATTTGGATTACRTGGGACTTAGACAGCAGGGACAGAAGGCTCAGCACTAATATAGGAAAGACGGGGAAGCAATAAAAGGATTCAAAGAGCAAGAGGTTTAGTTGTGAGCAGCAGAAGTGATTCCTAGCCAATCCGTTGCACTTTGGCAGTAGCTGTTGGTCCCAAGCCAGGATACAGAAGACAACATCCACGAAAAAGTCTCATAAAACTCCCTGATTAGAGAAAAGGAAGTCTGCTAGACTGGTTTCTGATCAGTGTGCCTATTTTGGCAAGTGATTATGTAGTGTAAGTCATGCAACGAAGCAACCTTACAAATACCATATTTAAGTAGTTTAGGTAGTGAGCACCCTGAGATGAAATGCCTTTGAATTGAAAGGAATATGCTATTCCCTGGTACAATATGTAACTGCCTTTCACTTGTCTCATTTTTAGAGACTGGTTTTAGTCTTTGGGAGTGATGAGTCGCACATGTAGGCATTTTGCTAGGGTGTGCTATTTCATTAATTGAATGTTACTTAACAAAATCTCATAGTTTCAGAAGGCACACTGTAATAAATTATGTGCAGGTTATCACTGATGGATACATAAAATCCACTGAAAGCATCAACTGTCATTCAGCAATAGCA
Source organism: Oceanodroma leucorhoa (assembly GCA_030449065.1). Taxonomy (NCBI): domain Eukaryota; kingdom Metazoa; phylum Chordata; class Aves; order Procellariiformes; genus Oceanodroma; species Oceanodroma leucorhoa. The sequence goes on along the minus strand of JASVER010000010.1, from coordinate 1,137,922 downwards.
TGGCCTGAATATTTATTACCTTTTATTTACTTTATGTCTATTTTATTTCATGGACAGGTAAGAATTCTAAGACGTGTTAAAAAAAACATTTCTAATGATAAACATCCACAATGTTAAAATCAATCTCTTTTCGTCCTCACCCAAAACAAAGCAATTCTCTCTCCACCTATGCCCTTGTATTAGTAAAGACCTGAGTTTAGGGAGAGTTCTTGCTACAGTTTCTGAGTATTATCCGACTCATATTCTTCCACATGCAATAAAAGTCTCCCTAAAAAGTCACCAATATCATGCAACAATCTGGGGACAGAATAAAGGAAGAAAGCGAGATTATTGTAACAATTATTAGCTTTAGTGTAGAGCATTATAAGGTCAAATTTCTGGTTGCTAGTCTGGGTGACTATTTTTACAGCGCAGTGTAACTGAGAAAGGGGCTGCTGACTATTCTAAGGTTTGTGTTAAGGCTCTTGGTATGCCCACTGTGAACAAGAGCCTTCCCAACAGCATGACACCACACTGAGCTGCCTTTACCTTAGTTTTCCAGAATAAATTACAGCCTGTTGGACATTAAAGATATACTTTCAATAACGTGCTATGTAAATAATAGCTACATTATTCTGAAAACCTTGTATTTCCCAAGGTTGGTTTTGGGGGGGGGTTTAAATGCTGTTAGTACATTGCTGAGAGATACGGGTCTTTGGGTTTATAGAGTCTAAGCACAGCAACTTTTAGATGAAACACCAAACAGAAGTATGGCTAGCAAAGATGTAAAAACAAAGAGAGAAAAATATTTTTAAATCACTCTGCAAAATAGAGCTTGAAGTCTCCAAGATGTCCCCATTAAGAGAAGAAACACTCATGTTTGAACACTTGTGTTCAAAGATTTTTTGAAGAATAAAGTAAAAAGGAAGGGATTAAATGCGATCTTAAGTTGGTTCAATATAGTTGCAACAATGCAAGCTAAAGGGTGTTTACTGTTCACTTCTTTGCAGCAACATGAACTTGCATAAACATGGGCATGATGGGTACAAACCCAGCAATGGCACTAAGTCAAAATACAACTAGGGAACAAATGTGGAGTGCTCACAGCAAGCTTGTATCATGAAATGTAAAGCACTACTGCAGAGGTAAGGGAGGTGGAATGGTTGCACTTCGTGTAATAAAATACGTAATTTGGTTCACATTTCTATCATTGGGTTGGCTTTTGGTTTTGTTTGTAATTTGCATGCGATATCCTGAGTTGAGCCTGGGTTTCATTGAAGTAAAYAGACTAATTTTTTTAATGACCTTCACCTGCTGCTTATATACTGCTCTCTCAGGTCCATAAGGGATTTGGGGATACAGGGAAAAAACTAAAACCAAAGCAAATCAAAAGAACAAGCCTAACTGGATTAAAATAAATAAGCCTATGTATGCTGTCTTCAATTATTGACAACTTTTTGAATTATTACTTTTGAATTTAAACTGACATGCCTCCATGTGCTGCACTAAAGCAGTTTAAAGCTAATACAGTAATTTAAAGGCTCAACTCCCTCCTTAACATAAAACTATAGTGTTTTGATTTGTTGAAACTTGGGCAATTAGTAGTGATACATTTGAGTAGCTGACAGGTCTTAAGCAGCAACAATCGCAGACACCGTACACATGCTACTAGATTTATTTGTCAAAGTACATGCTTTTTAAATCTGAGGAAAAATGGATTTTGTAAACTGATTGAGATTAATTAAAGGTATAACTCAGGGAAGGAAAAAAAATGAATCACTGCACATTTATTTTCAGATCATTTTTCACTGGGCAGTTTGCAGGTCTAACGAGCAGAAGCTACTGACATAGCATGCAAAAATTTCTGCTTTCACATCAGGGAGAGAGGGAGGGCTTTTTTTTCTCATTTTTCTTTACTTTGGCTGTCTGAAAGCTAGGTGTCCAGTCCATGAGGTTCCTGCCAAGGCACCAGGGAAAAATGTACATTTCTGGGGAGAAACTGATCTTACCTACTTTAGGAAAGAGTAAGTTGCTCGCTGGAAGGTCTGAGAAAATACTCTCTGTATGAGATTTCTCAGAATCAGCAGGCAAATATAGAAGAGCTTAAAATATATATTTTTAAACTTCCCTATTTGCTCATGTATTTTTTTAATGCTTGAGTCTATAAACACCAAAGAAGAAAAAAAGTGATGTAAATTATATGGACTTCAGGAAGGGGTCCCAGGCTGCAGTGTCCTAGTGCAAGCTCATGGGTTTAGCTAGTTCCTCAGAAGGTTTTTTGTACAATTGAAGTTTTTATTGTAATTTAAAACAAAACAAAAAAAGCCAAACCCCAACGTATTTGTATTTCAGATGACTCAGTTATTRTAAATTGATACCCCAGGAAGTGGCTGAAGCAACACCAGTTTATGCTATGCAGGTCAGTCCCATATCATTACTCCAGTACAGCATGGTGCAGCTGGTGAGCATTGGGCAGGATCCAACCCTCGAACCCTTTACCCAAACCATTGCTTCTCCCCTGGAAAAGATGGGGAACAACTCTCATACAGCAAACACCTTTCACACAGGTGGTCAAGACCCCTCAGCCCCTGAAGCGATTGTGACAATAGCTTGTGGCAGCAGCAACCTGAATTTTTCTTGCAAGCAAGAGCAGCTATTCCTGCCCCTTCCTGGAAGCAGCATTTTCTGTGGGACAGACCAGGGAAGTTCAGGGAGGCAGCTTAGAGGGGGTGAGAGGATGGGTTGTGGTCCCTAGGGTAGATGGAGGTGAGAAGTGAGTACCAAACCAGCAAAAACATGTCTGGTTCTCTTATTATCCAGTGTGAAACCCAGCAGAGAGACCAGGGCTTAACATCATACTGCRAAACATCAAAATTACCAGTTGTGTCCAGACCTAAGGACAAAATATTATTTATCAAAATGTTGGGCAAAAACTTTAATGTTAGAATGGRCAGCTAGGAACAAGGTAAAAGGACTTCTTTTTAAATGTGATGTTATCCCAAAAGTTCCTTCAGGTATTTTTACTCGGTGTTTCAAAGAGCTTGTTAACAGACAGACTTCTCAAAGCCCATACCATTGCCATCCACGCCACCGCCCCTGCTCAAAGAAGCGAATCCTCAAAGGCAACACATTCRAACAACAGAAACAAATGGAAAGTGAAAAGAAAGTTCAACTCAGAGCTGCTGTTCATGCTCGGTTATTCTGGTACTGCTCTCCCGGGAACACTCTGCTCCCCGCCAGCATCTGCAGAAAGAGACTCTCACTACCTTCCAGCCAGGCCAAAAAGGATAATCTATCTCAGTGCCTGTGAAAATCACATAATCCTTTTCCAACAGGATTAATATCCAATGCCACGCTAGTCTGATACATGCAGGATGAAGTCTGACACTTCTTGTTATAAAGGTCACACGAGGAAACAATCTCTGCAGTCCCCAAACCAGAACCCACAAGTGACAAATTTCCATTCCCCCCACTATATGTGTTAAAGAGGCAATCTTCATCATCATAATTTTTATTTATTCCTGGGAACAAGTTTCACTTGGCAAGCTTAAAGCCTGCATCTGGGTCGGTTTGTTCCAGCTACAGCAATAGTTTAATCGGGGTAAACCTAACGGCAGCATCTCTCCTTCCATATGCAGTTCAACTGCTGACTGTCCCCCTGCAGAGATACCTGTTGTGATTCTTGCAGGAGAAAAATGACCCATTTTCAGGTACACTCAAAGAAGCATTACAAAATAAACCAAACTGCTRCCTGCAGTTCATCACAAGTTACAGAAACCTCATCACCTGCAGAAAATGTGTTATTACATATATGAGACAGATCATAACTGAAAGTTGGAGGCTCAATAGTCATAAATTCAGGCACAACCAGTAAGGAAATGTATTTTTCCTTGTTCATTTTTAGCCAACAGTATGTGAACAGCAGTTTGAAAAGCCGGTGAAGCAAGTAGGCTTGGAACAACTACAGCACATTCAAACGACATAAGGATGGGATCAGGTCTTGTTATGTATTCATCTTATTCTACCTTGTTAAAATCTAATCCAACCTACACCATCTTCAAGACCTGGAGCAAGCCCAGAAGAGCAAATCAAGCTTTCCTAGATGGCACAGAGCAGGCAGGTCCTGCCATTTGGGATTATTAAAAGATCCCATTTTACATCCTAACCCTGCAGGCAGAAACAAGTCTGCGAGTCACCTTACATGAAGAAGTGGAGGAAGGTGTTACATCATTAAAAGCTAGGCTAGTATTTCTAAGTGTAGGCACACGCATTAACTAATTGAATCACTATCTTCTTATCTGGAGAAGCCAAGCTGCTGTTACTCCACATTAAATTGCAAATGTTCACCATCTTTGAAATAGTGATATAAATTTGAAGTTGGGGACTAACCTTTCTGTAGGCTGTAACTGCTCTCTCTGCTCTCCAGGCTTGCAAACAGCCGGTATTACTCTGATTGCACAGATTGCTGAACTCAGAATATCTATCCGTACTGGTATTTTGCCATTCTTTGTCACCTTCARCTTCAACATTTCATAATTTTTCATAACAGTTCAATATTTCACAAACAATGTACCTTAAGAAATAATAGCTATACATACATCTTACAGATACTATGGGCATCAGCTTACTAACAGCATTWCATAGAGACCAAACAACTCATAATAAATGACAGAATTAGGAAATAAGTTATCCAGACTGAGTATCCTGTTCCTCCCCCTTCATCATTTTCAGGGACTCTGTCACTGGTATCAAGCTGAAAAGACCACAAAAATATTGTGGGACAGGATTAAAATTCAGAATGAGCATGACAAATTGGAGAAAGAGCCCGATGAAAAAATGGTGACAGAACAATAAGGAGAAGGTTATACATAAGGAATAACTAACTGAACAAATACAGGCTAGAAGACAACTTGAGAGAGATTTTGTAAGAAAAACTGTGGCATATTTGAAATCAGAAACTCAAGTCAATAGCATCAAACATTACAAATGAGGCAAATATCAAACGTGGGATTTCATCTGCTCACTCTGTTCAGCTTTTATAAGGCCTTAGTTGGAGCAGTGAAGAAAGTATTCTGCAGGGGGTCCAGGGGAGAGCAAGGAAGTTTACAGAGGTGACACACAGTGGATGGCTGGAAGGAGTGAGGTTGTTTGGCCTCAAGAAAAGCAAAATTCAGTTGCGAAAAAGGAAAGGAATGATTTATTCTCTGTAGTGGAGAGGGTAGAAGCAATGGACTTCTTATTTCAGCAAGGTCAATTTAGTTTAGACATCAGTAGACCACTCTGACCTGAGACTGCAAGATACCATGGCTACTTGCTACAAAGGATGGGGAAYGTCTGTCCCTCAAGGTTAGAGAAACATATCTCAAGCATGGTACAGGTTTGCGTGGCTTGGGTTGGGTAGTGGACCAGATGACGACTCCGGGAATCTCCTGGGATGACTGTCAAAGACTTTGTGGCATGATCACTGGTTAGGTGCTAACATAAAGGAAGCAATTTACAGTAAATGGTCACACTTTTCTGGTCCTGCAAACCCCCAGAATTGTGCTGTATATTCCCGAGTGCATTTGAACCCAGGCACCTGGCATTTCAGGGGAGACTAGAAGTATGGCAGTGAGATGTTTCCTCCTGTATTTTGCCTGCAGCAAACCCAAATGCATCCCTGTGCCGCATGGCCATGCACATCCTGCAGCGTGGGAGAATATTGTCAGATAACCATCGGGCAGAGAAGTCAAATAGGCTCCTCTGGAYGCCGCTGGGGTTTACAGGTAGTGGAGTTAAAGACAGTACATAGCRATGTGGTCACCCCAGTCACAGGCTGGGAACACATCAAGCCGTYTTCCTGGCCTTGCTCCCGTGGACAGGCTGGGAAGTACAGATTAGCTTATATGAAAGAAGCTACTCCAGCAGGAGTAAGGGGGATGAATATAAGCATCTGGACTGGAACAATAAATTATGACAGGTGTGTCATAATACTCCTGTTATTTAGTCAACAACAATCCAACTCAATATATTCGCTGTGAAGGAGGGAGAGGAAAGCTGGAGATAATAAAATGAACCCTGGAGGGGAAAAAAAAAGATCCTTTTTAATGTTTTTTGTGACCCATATTTTTAAGCATTTATTCACATTGACTTTTTAAAGGAAAGAAATACACGTAATTTGCACTTTGGGATAAGTTGAAGGTGTCCATGCAATTTCATGGATGGCAGAATACCAATTTTGCTTAAATGATAAAGTCCCACCACATGTCTCTTATTTAAATGACCTGAAAATAAGAGATATGAAGGCATAAGTAAGAACGGAAAATGAACCTATATGTATAAAACCAGTGCATTCAGTGATATTTCCCAGTGTATGTTTCACTGTGAGCACCAAGCCTACTCTCGGAGATCGTTATCCCTCGCATTAGTCCTCTTCAGAGCAGTCACCCTCATCATAAGCAATGAAGAGTTCTGCTGGGTATATACAGAGTATCCAGTCACTTAGGGTAAAAACCCTGACTCACTAACAAAGCCAGGAGAGGGAAGTTTTGTTCAGAAAAAACACATTGTAGTTTGTTGGAAGAGCAATATAGTCCTTCTGTGGGACCTACAGTACAATAAAAGCTGGATACCATCCAGGATTTGAAATGTTGGCATTGCAAGTATTTTATTTCCAAGTCAGAACAAACAAACAAGCAAAACCCAAATCAAAATGTTGAGGTGTCCTGAGGACAATAATACCAGATTTTATTTTCAAAACCAGAGACATTTAGGTTTTACATCATCAAAAAATAATCTCAAACTTAGCGTAATTCCATGTTTTGTCTCAACTTCATCAAGTCAACTTCTGTTTCATCTACTATAACTCCTGTTCCCCTATGCATTTGCTTTGTCTTTTATACAGTTTCCCCCAGATGTTGGTACTTCCTCTCTCGCTTTTCCTTAGCCTTTCTCTGTTCCTTAGAGGAACAGATGTTAGTAAGTTTTAATAAAATTTTCCCTTCTATCTCTCCTAGTAACTACCATGAAAGCAACTGTCCATCTCAAGTGCCACAAAGCCTTCAAAATCAATGTTCTTGGCCTCGACTTTGCCTACTTACTGTCTCCTCCTAGCTTTTACTCTCACAATTCCGTCAAAATAAAAAGCCTCACCTGGTTATTAGGTAACATCTGACTTCTGAATGAAGTTTCTTGACATCAAAATCAAACTAGGATGTTTGACTCCCAACAACAATATATGTTGCTATATGCTGCTCTTACCCAGGAGGAGGTCAACTGTCTTCCTGGTCTTTTAGACCCCATGCACATCTGTCAATCAACTTCTTGCCTGCCTTTAATCTGAGCATGAAACTCTACCCACACATCCTGCATGCAAATAACTTCCTAAAAATACTTTTCTAAGAAAGTACATCAGTATTAGTCCCCAGAAGTAAATGATGGAGACAAACATCTTTTAAAAATTCAGTGAGTGAAGTTTATCCTCTTCTGCTTGGAGATTTAATCATCATCAAGTTCTCTGGCATCATGTGTCTTTATTTATGTATTATTCCCATGTAGGATMTATTCTGGTTTCCACTCACCTCAGTGGGAGCTGGGTAGGTTATAAGATCTTAACTTCCATCGAGAAGAAAGCAAATGTTCATTTAGCGTCAACTAAACTGGCAGAGCACRTGCATTGTCCATAACATTTTCAATAGGTAACTTGTTCCATCCATGCAGGAGATCATTCTGTGGGGTGGCAAGTGGAATCCCATTTTCAGATTTGATCATTTCATACATGATACCTTTCTGGATGACAACGGGAACCAAACCTGTGCGAGCTCTGACTCAGGATATGTAAGGCACAGAAGACTGTGCCTYGCTCACCGACCAGGAGGCTGCAATAAGCAGCTTTCAGATAAACAAATCAGCGGTTCATTTTTTCCTGCACATTCTTTATTCACTGTATAAGCATTTAATAAAAGCTTTACAGTAGCGCTTTTATTTCGCCTAATTATTTTTCATTTTCCTTCACTTTAATTAGCTGCATTTAATTCACACAAAATAAAGTATCAGGTTTGTGCTTTCCTTGGGGCCAAGTCATAGTACTTCCAGGAATCATTAAGGTACACATGGGTCCAGCAATGTAAACTTACTTGTAATATTAAAAGGACTATTTAACAAGAGGAGTAACTGTTGATTTCCTTTCCAGATTTGTCACAGTTCAAATGCTGAAAGTGAGGAAATACTATATTTCATTACAGACATATTATTCTGACATTTGTTCAAATAATGTTCTTTGTTTTGTATGACCTTCAGAAAAACAAGTGCTTTACTTCAGAGCAGAATACGTCCCTTTGACTTTTAAAGAGCAGCAGATTTCAACATGGTTCAGTACTAAGACCTCCTTGCGCAGTTCTMCTGTAATTAGTTTTCCTGGTTTTGGGGGTCTTTTTGAGACTTCGTAGTTTATTGTAACCAGGTCATCTCTATAAGCTGAAAAATAGTCACTCTGGTCATATTGGAAGGAAAAGTATGTTAAGAAATGAACGGTAGCGTTTTCAAGTGTTCRTTCCACTATCGAAACAAATGAATGCATTCGCTAGAGCCGCCCTAACAACGCCACGGAGCGCTCCTGCAGCRCTGAAATACCTATCCGTTCTTGGGATGGGTAAATGTGTAAATTTTAGAAGACTTCTAGAAATGTAGATGGGTAATTCTGAGCAAASAAGGAGAGTAGAAATATTCTGTTAGACACTGCACAACGAGCGCAGGAGAAATTTCATCTTCACCTTCTCTAATTGCTCTGAGAGGGAAAAAAATCTAGCATTTAATATTCATGTATAACTGAGAAATCAGGTTCCATGTGTATCAATACCTATTTCTCTGCATTTGTTTTCCCAAATTTCTTGTTAAAAGGGTAGTATGCCTTGATTTTGTCCCTGTTGCTGAATACATTAATTGTAGTTCTTGCACAAAGCCACAATTCTGCAGTAATACTCCCTACCCCCAAGTCAGCATGTCCTCTTTATAACAAACCAAACGAAGCAGCCTACAACCCTAGTGAACCGCTTAGTCATATTGAAGCACTACAAACCCACCCAACAGTAACATCCATCACGTTATAAATATCCCATTCCCATTCTCTAGCAGATGGAGCACAGCACTTGCTTCACTAATCAGCAGAATATAATTCACCTAAACTCTCAAACCAAATACATTCTTGCAAGAGGAAATTACTCAAATTCACCTAGTGTTTTTCTGAAGAAATACGAACCGCAGAGGGAAGTGTATGCCTTTGCTGACAAAAGCTCAAAGGAAAATACTGAAAATTAGTGAAAGACAATAAACAGAAAGCCCCATATGTTGTGGGGGAAATGAAGAATAAACTGTCATGCTTACTGGCTTATCAGAATGTAGACTTAATTTACTTCAAGAGTTGAGGTATTTTCATATTTTAGTTTAAACAGCATACAGAAAATACTGGTAGGCAGATCTTTGAACTATTTAAGCGTAAAACTTTAACTTCTAAAAAATGTTAAGTTTACCAGGTATTAGAAATGGAGCTGAGTTCACACTAAAATATTTATTTGTATTTTCTGGCTGTTCACATACTCTTAGAATATGCAGCAAGCAGAGGTGGGGAGCAAGAAAGGAAGGTGGGAAAATGTTGTAAGTAAAAAAAAAAAACTAACCATCCAATCCATCAGTATTGTTGATTTGGAAACAAAATGAAAGGCTAAAGCAGCAAGGTTCAAACTCTGAAAACAGACTGCTAAATCACAAAAAAAAATTTCCTGTGGAAGCTTCTTTCCTGTTTCARCCAGCCCAGTTTTCAACTTTTCAATGCTAGACTGTGGCGGAAAAGTGCGGTAACAGTTTTGTTCTTTCTTCYCTGGATTCTCACATTTCTGTAAGCAGGTCACATCGATAGGCACTCTCAGACGTTCAAGAGAGTAAGTGAGCATCTTAGTTCCTCTCACCACGATCAGCATCTGGTATTTCGAAATCTCATGACTCAGGCTTCATGACCCTAGTGCACAGGGAAGTCATCTAATAGTGATAATTAAAACAGAAGATTCTACCCTGCTTTACACGAAATGAGACAGATCGAGAAGGCTGCTCCCTGCAGGTATTGTTCAATATCATCTGGTCACCCCGCATCTGGTGACACAAATGAATTTCTAGTAAAAATCATGAACTGCAATAGCATGAAAAATTTCTGCAAGTAGAATATTCCTAGGAGCACAGAGATTGCTTTTGACCTTGAAAGAGAACTATCGAGGGCAAAATTACATAAAATTCAGAAATCAGGAAAGAGCCTGATTTGATTAAGCCATACATCTGAGTAAGTGCAGACTGTACAAAATCAGCATTGTAATATGTATGCATGCACAAAGGGCTCAGTGGAAGCCTGCAGCATGTGATACTTCGGAAGCAAAGGTAATTCCACCTAGAGGTGCGCTCAAGGCCAATTTACAGCACTGTGTAAAGGTCATATTTTATTTAACTGAAAATATGGTACAAAAAGTACCTTGCCTTATCTGAGGAACTTCTGAGCAATGATCTATCTGCTTCTCCTCCAGTATTCAAATGAAAATGCCATTCTACCTACTGGCTCGTTATCTTACTGGGACTGAGCAATTAGACTGGTCTTCATGTACAGCTTGTGTGCATGTGCGTATACAGTCTTACCTGAACTTAAACCTTTTTGTAAAACTAACATGGAACTTCGATTTTCCTGTTTGACCAATAATTTCTCTAACAATGGAGTTCTGTTATCCTGTTTATCTAATCTTGATACAAATAATTAAAAAAAAAAAAATACCTAACCAGATACTTGAAAAGAACCAATTATTCACAGACAGACAATCAGGCAAATTTGAACCGTGGGAAAACTTTAAACTTTTGAAATGAGAGCAAGCTGAATCCTGCCGCGGGCAGGCTGCAGCTAGCTGCCACCCTTGCAAACGTTGGTGGGATAAACCGCCATCAGGCTGGAAATGGCATTTAAAGAGCTGGAGGRCGAGACACAAAGAGAGAGAAGGGACTTTACAAGGCTTAGGTGGGAAAGAAAGGTCACGCTGGTGTTGGGGAAAGACCAGGAGAAAATTTCGAAAAGGCTTCTCTTTGCATATGAACCATAATGAGCTGGGTATAAAGCTAAAGGGCCAAATCATGTATTTTGAAAGAGTTCTAAATGAAGGAACATATGCATTAACATATTTCAAGTGATATGTTTTAAAAACATTATCAAGCTTTTATGCACATGTTGCATCGTTCAGCTTCTAAATTTTGCTGCGAGATCTGTGGGAAGAGATAGCCTGCTTGCTTTGATTCTCAGCCTTCATTTTGTGTGCTGCCTGAACACACTCCCAAATGTGCTTTGAGAACAAAATTAACCCCTGAYGGGCAATCACACAACACATTTGCATGGTATCTGCTAGTTCAGTGAAACAAAGTTATCTGTGACCTGTTACTTCATCACCAAGTAAATAAGCAATACTTGTACTGCAGTCAGTGAAACTGCACTAATGCAAGACCCAAATTGGGCTCAAAGACGGTTACATAGGTGCCATTTTGCCTAACATCTATAGATGTAAAATAAGAAATAACATATACGTGCACAATAACGTTTTAAGGTGGTTTATATCTATTTTTCAACCTCTTCATATGCTCAGAAAGAATACCCCAGAGATCCTGAAGGCACAACGGGTAGCGAATGTTGACCCAGTCCCCATGCGCAGCTCATTTTTGTTCAGTGTACCCTCAGCCAAACTGCACAAATGCAGGAGGCATTCCCCTACCAAAAAATTTCTCAAGCCGATCCTAAAGAACATTGACACACACAACTGGTATTCATATCAAGCRTTTCAGCATCAATTATGGAGATCAAGGGTTTTTTTGATGAAACAACTTCAGGGGTTTGACAGGTATTTACTGTACAAGTCAAATAAAAGACATCTGAGAGCTGCAAGAGCACAAACAGGCAGTGACAGCAGGGCAGGACGCAGGAATTGGCAACAAAACTTCCCAACGATTGCAAACCCAAAAATGATCATTAGGGATTTTAAGACAGAAATAACTGTACAACAAAGCCATGCTCTAGTCTGAATGCCAACCTMGCTTTGTCTTTAAATGAACATTTAAAATAGAAAATCTAATTTGCTTGAAGGTAGGTACAAGAAACCTGAAGCTTATGAGTAGTGAATAGGTACAAACAGAGAAGTTGCAGTTACAGCAACAGGCAATGGACATTTTATGTTAGCAGTTGTCACAACACCACAGGATTTTCAGTGCTAGGGAAGAATGGTCTGACAACTGAAAACGGGAAGAGAGGTGGCAACAAGGTTAAGTCATGGTCAATACTATGGAGAAAAGGACTCTGGCTCCTGTCCTAATAATTTCTTTACAAGCATTGGTAGAATAGGGATCATCTTTGTCATCTTCATTTTCTTAAGATTTTTTTTTTTCTTATGAGTAGGAAGTTTAAGCTGGTATGTGGGTTAAAGTAAGAACTCATGAAAATAAATGTGAAACAAACTGAATACCACACAGGTCTGATATATTGTGGTTTGATCCTATGCAGCAAAAACTGCTAGAGCCTACAAGGAGAAGTAACGCTGCGCACAGCCCTGTTCTCCCACCCCTCTCTCTAAGCAGCGGCGATGGGCATTGCTAGGGGCAGGACTTTTCCTCGTCACATGGGGAAATCCTCCTCTCTTTGGGGGGGGATGGGCATTTTTGCCACAATCCAAAACAGGTCCAGAAAGTCTTTCCATTGGGCTGCCAAGAAGATGCAGAGATGCTTATCAAACACATACATGTGTACACAAAAAAAAATTTACAGGGAAGTTTTAGCAGCCAGCTCAAGACCTTGTGGTTCTTCATCAGACTTATGGCAGACTAGAMAACAACTACTGCATTTTAGTTGCAATGATATATCATTTATTGCTTCTGGGTGCCAGTATCCAGTCATCAGGAACAMCACCTACAAGCTCCAGTTTAACACCTAGTTTATGAACCTCTTTGCTGCTGGATTGAGAGCACTCCTCTGGCATGCTGTCACCAACATCTAAATGCTACAATATCACTCACTAAATCTGCCATTCATTACAGAACTCCACTGCCTTCCTCTCTGGCAAAGAGCATCCACCCACCTTAGAAGACATGATAAACTCTGCTCTTCATCATAAAACTCCAAAGGGTTTGTCAATCAGGTGCCTGAATAGTTCATAGCAGCTAAAATTACAGCTGTGACAGTATTACCTGTTAATCGTCTACCCATTGACAGAATCTCTTCTTATAGTTATATATGCTCTCTCTTTAGGAATCAGCCAGTTTCAGTAAAACACCATTAATATAATTAATATATTTCATTACCTTTGTTCTGCTTCAGTTATTTTTCAGAAAAAAAGCTGAAGAATTTCAATAGCTAGGGGAAGAAAAAATGTCAACTTGAATAGAGAGTTTCTTCATTATGATTCCTGAATTTGATTTCCAGCACAGAAGTAGAATGTATTTGTCAGGATAATGGCAAAAAGGGAAACAATAGGAAGCCTTTGTTATTTTAAATAGTTAAGTTGTTACACAATATGATGGACTTCTTCTGTTGTACCTTAATGGATAGTAACACAATCAATAAATGGCTGTAACAATTTCGTTCTGCTTCACCTGCTGTAATTGAAAAATAACTCAAGCAGAACTTTAGAGTAGTTTGCGATGTATATTTTTTCTTCTGCCCCCCTTTTTTTTTTTTTTGATTACGATAAAGATTACGCTTTAGTGATTGGAGTAGGTGTAATTGTTATTATAAACACCTTCCAACAAGCTGTTCTACCCTGAGAATGATCCTGCAAGGCTACAATACAGTGAATGAAATTAAGGGGAAAAAACATGGATCTGAATGGCACGAGCAAGAATGTCATTGGTAGAGAGAGGAAATAGGAAGGAGTGAGGTCCTGACATYCACTGCCTAAGACTGTTCAAGCTAGAATGGGCACCACTTCCTCTGTTAAAGTTGTCTAACAGAAAAATACTGGACTAAAGTCTATCAATTTTGCTTTTGAAGAATCTGAAGTAAATCTAGTAACTCTAGRCAGATTATTTTTGATTTATAAATGCATGGGAGAGAAACTGTTTCAGTTGTATTTTTGCAGTATTAAGACACAAGTACTGAAATCATGCCCAATTAGTTGTKTATAAGAGCTTCTGTAAGAGAATTGTGATGCAGTAATCGCAAAAAGAAGCCCTACAAGCTATGGAAATTTGGAATAGAAGTTATATTTAAAAGGAGATATGGAAACAATTAAAAAGCACTCAGAGAGCCCACCACATATGCTTTAAGTACATAGGAAAGATTAAAAAAATAATAAAAATAATTTATCTTTTTAAAAAAGTGTAAAGTAACTTGGGACTACAAGCACATCAAAGTTGCAAAGTAGGAGCTCCTAACTCTGTTCCCTGGTACAAGATATGACAAAACATGTCTAAGAGCCATCTTGTCATGGCTTACGCTGKGTTGCTAATACTAGTAAGGAGAGGGAAGAGGTTCCATTCACTCTCTTCATTAGTTGGTAGCGTGGCTTTTTGTAAACATACACTGCTGCTCTGTAYTTCGTACTGAAGAAAATAAGGCTAAAGAAATATGCCCTGAGCTTGGAGCAGATGGATATGTGATAGTTTTGCATTCCTACAGAATTTTTTTTCACCACCAGTCTGAGAAGGTTCTGCCCTGCACAAATGAGTTTTCCCGTTACTGTGAAGAGCAAGTTTTGTTGTGCGGAGAGACTGTCGCGATGGTCCTCTTACCAGGTGRGGGGCAGCCTCGTCAGGGAAATGTTTGAATTTAATAGTTTCCAGGCATGACCCTGCATTTGATGGCCGGAAGCTTTGTTCAGAAGAAACAATAGCGACAGTTGTTATATTTTCGTATTTCACACAGCGGCCATCAGTCATGTAAGGTGTTCAAAGGTAAAATGATTTGCTGTATGGTGAACTACATGCAACTAATGAGCAAGTCTGAGCTGAAGTAGCCAATGAAAATACTTAAGTTATATAGTAATAAACCTTAACATTAAAAAAATTACAAAGTTGTCRGCTGTTAACTGATATAGTTAATCCTTATAGTAAAGTTTAGATTTAAATTCCAAAGAAAACACAAATGTTTTCTGTCAAATTTGTCAAGCATCAATGCTGTTTTGTTTATACAGTTAGCATTTCTTTCAAACGAATATTTCAAAGCACTATTTTTTTCCCCTCCTATTTAAAGAATACTTGAGGAAAAATAATCCACTTACAAAAACCCTTCCAACTTAAAGTCTTCTCTTTGGGCACTTCAGTCCACAGCAGTCTCATTTTCTGGGTTCCCTTACTGCTCACTTCCCTCTAATTAGAGCCAAGAGAATAGATCACAGCAAGTAACTTACTCAACAAATTTAGCTTCCTTTCTGCTCTCCAAATGTCTGCAAGCAGATTGCAATTTCCTCAAAATTGTTCATTATTCAAATTTACTGTATATATTTTTTCTCCCTCTGAGTATTTCTCTATGGATTGATCAAGAACAGTTTGCTTTAAGTATTCTGTATTCAAAATCCCAGCTGCCTTCACTAGTTGTGATTAAATATAGAAGTCATGTGATATCATTCCTGCTTCTCAAATGCAAAAGCATAACTCTTTTTTAGACCCCAATTTGGCAAAGAACTTAAGCATGTGCCTAAAATTAAGCCTAAATGTTCTGCACCACAGAGATGAGACTATTTACCTCATTAAAGTTTAACACGCTTTTAAGCACTTCCTTGGATTCAAGCCAAACAATATCTCCTCCCCCCAAACGACACAAGGAATTTTACTCATTTACTTGGATTATTTGTTCCCCTAGCTCCAATCTTTTACAAAACATTTAATATATAGGACACCGCTAAGTTCATGATTTGCCTTCACTGAGTCTCTCTCCCAGCCATATATGTTCTCTGTTACAATGATCTTCCCAGTTTGGGAACTGTTTTAACTAAATACCATTCTTAATTATACGACAAGGCTAGGAACACGCTATATTAACATTATTATACACAAAAGTACAGTCCATACAAGAATCCAATACCCACCTGGTATTTCAAAGCAAATTCAGGTGGAACCATCAGAGGGCCCTACTGCTTAAATCCCACCAGCAGCAACCACTTGAAAAATCAGATGGAAATTATTTCTGTTATAATGGATAGCAGCATGTCTCCAAGAGGTTACAGGAGAGTCCATTTGATAAAGTTTAACACCTTCACGTTGCGAGAGTTCACACATTTCCTCCCATACATCTGCACCAAGAGATCAGTGTGTTCCTAGTGGCTTGAGGTGTGAAGCTTTCTCCTATCCCACGGCAAAAACATTTTCAATTGCTTAATAGCAAATAAGACTTACATAGAAGAAGGGGGGGGGGGGCGAACAACAACAACAACAACAAAAAAACCAACCTTCCAGAAAGAGAATTAACAATTGTGGAGACAACAGTTTTATGACTATCTTGGTCACAGAACTGCCTGACACAGAAGAGTTTTAGCACTGATTTACCGAAGCTGTTCATTAGTATGCTCAGGACTGTGCCCTGACAAACCTCCTAAAAGTTTTCTCTGAAACACTTCAGCAGAAGTTTACTAAAAGGCTGCAGGAACATTATGTCGAGAATATCTCCAGATTAGGATACATCAAAACATCCCGCACAAAGATGTCACTGTTCATATGAAATAAATATAGGAGTCTGTCCTTACAGGTAAGAGAAGGATTTGGGATTAGTAGCAAGGCTGTAGCTCAGATGTGTTGCGTTCAACTTAAAGAAGAAAGCCACAAGCAGCCCAGTGAACCCCAGAGGGTGCAGTCGTCCTTACGTCCAGGACCAGGAGCATGACAAGGATGAGGAAACAGCAACTTGCAGAGGGCAGGTCTGGACCGCAAGGAACTTTCCAAATCCTGGCCTAATTCTGGCAAAAAGAATTCAAASTTTTTATCCTAGGTCCCCTACTGATGTAGTATTCTGTAGTTCAACCCATTCTGCCTGAAGAAACCTCTAACTGGAAATTTAGATTGAAACCAAAAGTTGTTAATCTAAGAGCAGCTCTAGAGCAGTACATACACTTGGAAGATTGAAAGGACAACCTTGAAGTGGAGGCTAGATGCCTATGAGGGAGATTTTCCTATTAAACTGTTTTTTTCATGACTTGCAAGAGCAAAGGATCTCAAACACATCGAAGGATCTCGTAAGAAGACAGACAAGCTGAATGTTTTGAAGAGCTGGAGAGATTATATCTAAGCAATGCCTAAGCGGTCCAAAGTATAATCATCAATGCGTTACATGCCCAAAACTGTGTATCTACATTTTTTGAAAATGTATATATTCTTGGAGAGGTTTTGTCAGCTAATGCACCCATGATGTGTATGACATATGCACAGATTTTTCATGCTTTCATGTTGTTCTTACATATTTATTTCCAAACAAGATCATGCAATGGCCGGTGTACACCTTGCCAAAAGAGCAGCTGATTCTGTCTGACTCAGGGCAAATTATACACACAACAGGAATTCTGAGGGTTCGTGCTCTATGTTGTATGGGAAGCAGCTGACTATGTGTTTTGAAATGGGCTGCATAGTCCATGGCAGTTCCCTCAAAAGTGCAAGGTTCCACGAAGTAGAAGATACTAGCGAAGCAAAACGCAAACATATCTCTGATCTTTTTCTCATACCTGCTGCTACAACCCAGACATGCCCGTCATTCAATAAACGTTACATCTGGTCTTTCAGGTGCTGTCAGTGTGAGCAGGAAGAGCAATGGCCGTAGGATTTACTTGGAGGGGAGATTGCAAAGTGACTCAAAACAAAACCTCACTGACTTAAGGCACCTTATGCTGAATGACAAAAAACCCCAACCCAAACCAAAACTTTAAGGATAGATAAACCCTGGAGTCATTCAGCTTTTGGTCTTGATGGCAACGTTCAAACCCTGTTACACAAGACAATTCCCACTGCATGGACTGGTGTGTCCAAGATTATCATGTCCAGCACAAGTTACCTGGAGCTGGCATTTGACACACGTGGCAATGCTAGTTTGAAAGAGATGTCTCACGTCTCAGACTCCGAGTTTAAATGGGCACTAATTTCCAAACGTATTCTTAAATAAACACACACACACACACACACAAATAGGACTTGCGAGCTCATTTAGAAATAAATCAGTGCCTTCAGTGGATGACCAGGAGAGGGTGTCTTCATTGCCTTTCAGCAGTTCTATGAGCTAAGACCTACCCAGACRTTTAGCAAGTATTGCACTGCCAAAACAGAAATCCTCAGCTGGTGGTGTTTTGGAATCTGTCAGTAATCAAACAGACAGTTTCAAGATAATCATRTAACGGAAAAAAAAAATGTTATTTTTAAATAAATATGAAAGAAAAAGAGTACACRGACTTTAACAAAACTCAAATCTCATAATTCCGCTGAAGATTTGGAAGTGTACAGTAATGCTGGGTGGTACTTAGCAGACTGTATTGCACAAAGTGCYATCCCTGCAGTGTGAAACGTAGATTCTCATTACACTGTCAATTCTAATTCAAGCATTTGCTATAGCCTGTATTTCTAGAACTCAAAAATATTTATATAACATCCATTTATGTTGCACCTTACATCCCACAGCATGAGAGTGCGAGCCAAACTGATATATCAACTATACATAGGGATCGCTTCACCCACCACTGAAATGCAGCAGCTGTTGAACTGCACATGGCAATCCTACAGACCTTTTYATGAGAGGAAACAGCATCAGACTGCATGCAGTGGAAACGGATTGAGACCAGCCCAAATGTAATTGCTTAGATTGGGATCTGGTGCTAGCACACTGAGAAAGTAGCTGAGCACCATTGCTGCATTACCGTTTTCCAGGCTGGTTTAATATTCTGCAGGTAACTTGCAGATTTTCAGGATAGTGCCCCAATTTATCTTCCAGTGCCTTTTCATCTCTAGCCTATAATTCGTACATATTTGGAAACAGCTTTAATAAAGTGTACATGTCACTTTAAAGCAAGAACTAATGATACAGCAGATTTTATCCTCTAGAAGCCACAGTTTCTAAAATGTATTTTAGTGAAATCTTTGGCAGCTAGAGGTCAGACTGCTTTAATTGTACATCAGCAAAGAAAGAAAGGACTAATAAATATATTCACACCTGAAAAGGCCACAAAAAAAAGGAGAAAATGCAAGTGTGAAGCAGTAAATTTTTTAATGCTTATCRGCTGCAGGAAGGTATCCACATAACAGACTTCATAGGACAAATTTATGATTCTGCAAATGTTCCCTTCATTTAAATCAGCATCCCAGTGACTTGATATCTGCAAATCACCCTAAAATCCTGATGGGCTGAAATACTAAATGCCACAATGGACCATCTCATGTTCATTCTTCCTGGTAAACAGGGAGGAGGATCTATCATAATGACACTAAGGCCTTTTGAGGAGCCCAAGGTCTGGCAATTATGCATATGAGGCTGAGTGTTTAAGTCCAATAATGGGGCTTTAGTGATGGATGGTTCATCCCTTCCTGTACTTCTAAGATGCTTGTGATAGCTGAATAGTCCCCAAGTGGCACCCATAAATTTTGGCCTTTCAGAAAAGCCTACATATTGTGTAGGTATCACCCAAAGCCCTCATTAGTTAGACTGTGACCTTTGCTGCGTGACTATCAGGCAAAAGCCTAGAAAAGGCCTGTGTTCGATTAGCACTGCAATTTGTTCATTATCTCCTGACAGGAATTTGCAAGTGTCAAAGACAATTCTGTTATGAAAAGGTCAAGATCTGAATGGCGGGGGGAGAAGGCATCACTCTTAGAAATTCTGCCCCAGCAGTAGTAACCACCACCTGAATCGTCATCCACATCATTCTAGGAGCCAGGAGCAGGTAAATCGCAATTTCACATAATTCATCTTCACAGGAGTTAAATCACTTCAGGATAAAAACGGGGTTTCTGCCTTTTTACTTAAAATTATGGAAATTGTTTCTGACAGCAAATTGCTCCTAATTAATTTATGGTCTCTGCTGGGAAAACGCACTGTACTGTTGATTTCTACCTTCTACAGACTTAATTATAAAAAAAGCAAAATTTTCCTAAACTATTAACTTCTGTGCTGCCAGAAGTAAGAGTTATAAGAACTGCAAGGGAGGCTGGGTCTGGCATGCAACCAGTCTGAGGTTACACAGCACACTCACAGATAAATGATCCCCTCCAGTATCACCCTGGTAATATAAGGAGGATTATCACCATTTTAGAAGACTCAATTTTGTTTCATTTTGGACAAAAGTCAAGCTTCTACAATTGCAGTGATGGCTGTCACACCATTAAGCTGCCCTGTACCGTCTGGCATCGCTTCACCATTGCCTTGGATGAACTGAGACCTGCTGTGGATGATAGACATCCAACACTGGTTTATCCTTAGCTCTCAGTTCTCCTATCCCCCACCTGAGGCTGTGAAGCAGTTAGCAAGACTATAAATACTTCTATGATGACAAGCTGTCATGCCACTAATATGGGAAGGGGAAAAAGTGACTGCGCTGAGAACTCCAGGTTCACCAACTTGTGGAACCCCCATGACAGAGCAAAATGGACCAGATGGAAAAGATGCAAAGCTGACTTACAGTCAGAGACTGCAGCAATAAAGATTTCATCAGCTCTACCTCACAAGAGGGGTTGTGGAGAAGAAAACCATTATTACCTTGACAAAAATGGGCACAGGATCTTTAGGGCTGAGGACTGCAAACAACCAATAAAAAGGAAAGAAACAGAAGGATCACAAAATCTTTGTATTAAAATTAGGAGAATAAGAGTGAGAGGTGAATGGTCAAGATCAGGACTAGGCCACTAGCATTTAGGGGGAGAAAACAAAGAAGAAAAGCTCTCTTTTCAGCCATGAACCATGTTTCCAGTGTATCCCACCTGCACCTCCTGGACACAACAGAACGGCCTCGAACTGTGGTTGCACAGGTCTAAGAGGGGCACTGAAATGTCTTCCAACGTGCAAGGATAAAATTCTCTCCTTTCTGATGTTGTCAACTTTACCATCCAGTCTCCAGCTGAGCCTCAGTGCCAAATTTCCCCATGGCAACACAGGCATAACACGCACTGCTATCCATTCCCCCCTGTTATTTTCTTGAGACACAGTCCATTCGGTTACACTCTATGTTGGAATTAAAAACTTGTAGTTATCTCTTTGGCAGCTGATGATAAAACCTTTGATAGTGCATACTGGCGTTGGCAAAATGTCAAAAGACCTACTGCACAAGCACAGAAAATTTGACCCACTTTTGTAATACTGCGAGGGTCAGTGTCTTACATTAAATCCAGTGGGAAAGTTTGGCACGAGCCCATTTGATCCATGATATTTAATTCTACGAGTCAGATTTACTCAGCTGCTATCATTTTCTAATCTGTCCCTGCTGAATGATTCCCATCACTTGCTGCATGAGAGAAAGTAGCAGCAGATCACAGAAGAATCTAGAAAATGTTGTTCTAATATTTTTTACATCACTCCTTTGCTGACAGCTCTGACATTTAAGAGAAGAGAAAGATTGGTGAATGAGGATTCACAGCACTCTTGGTTACCGTCAGGGAAACAGCAGCATAGGCACATAAGGGATGTGCATGTTATTAAAGTACAAACAAATACACTCAAGCTTGTTACACTTTAAACCTGAGACTACAGGAAAAGGGGTATTGTTGCCATGAGAGCAAACACTTCATATTCTCATAGAGAAAAAAACAGTAGAGTTTAAGAGTATATATCAGCAAATTAAGGGCGAACAAAAAAACCCTGCAAGAATTTGCATAGCTATTAAAAACAACAAAATGAAACAATCCCCCAAACAATTAAAAAAAACCAAACAAAAAAACAAAACAAAAACCCACCCCAAAACCAAGCAATAAAATCCAAGAAAAACCAATTTAGGGCTGTGGTTAAAAGAGAATTATACAGATACATGATAAAGCAGGCCGAGCAACCTTAACTCTGCCCTTTTAGTAACAATTTGAAAAACAGTCAAAACAAAAAAGGCAAATCATTAGAAATCAGGATATGCASKATTACTGTGACAAAAAATGCAAAAAGCCATAAAATATGAATATAAAATTGGTCACCCAATAATCTCCAGTCTTTCCTTTGTTTCTTATAAACAAACACTATTCCAATTTCCTTGGCCTAAGGAGAGTGAATGATTTCATTTTGCAGTAGTAGTTTTTCTTAAAAATGTCAACCAGTGATCAATACTGCTTCCTACCCACAAAACTTTTAAACATGTACCTCAATTAGAATTGTAAATAAAAATTTATGACATTTATGAAGACATGTCTGATGTTCTTCACTGTCTCATGAAGCAGGCAAACACCACCGTCAGAGGTCATCTCAGAAAATTACAACCTACGCTTACAGTCAGCTGGGGCTGAAATGTTACTTCAGCTAACTACTGCCATTAGAGAAAAAGCCTGAACTGAATGACAATATTATATCGTACAGCGAGTTCTGCCAATTCGGCTTGAAAGGGAGCACTACTGAGTTTGGTGTTTAAGAAAAAAGAAGATAAGTTAATAATTACAGAATGTAACATATCATTTTGAAGGGACTTAAGGGAATTTCTTGATAAAGGGAAATTTACTGTTTCTAGGGTTAAAATGCAGGGTGAGCAAGTGATTCACTAAAGCTAATAATCTAAAAAGACATCAATGATAGCTAATGTGCTATCTGATCAGATGGAGAAAACTAAAAATTTAACATGCAATAGGAGACTTCCACCTCAAAACAGGTCCCCTTCATCCCAAGGGGATTCCCCAGGAGGCATGCAGAATTATACTGGGAGTTTTATACTGACAGGCTAAGGTAGCAACATCGGCAGGAACAGTCAACAAAAGCAAAAAGCAAGTAAAACTCTTGACTACTGCAATGCGTGTGATGTGGGAATGACCCGAAGGACATCTGGCAGCTTGAGCTGGTGCAGGACGTGGCTGCCTGCCATAGAGGATGAGTAAATGGACAAGAGCATATTGCACCTGCTCTTGGGCTCCTGCTGACTGCCAGTCTCCTTCCAGGTGCAAACTGAAGTGTTGGTGATTAACTTTAGTCCTTGGTGATCTAGCAACTCAACGACCTCAGAACGTCAAATACAATGGCTCAATTTTCTTGGGATCTTTACATACGGTAAAACTACTGACCTAACTGAAATATTCCTTGATCGCCATCCCAAGTACCCGGCATCCACAGCAGCAGCCTTCAGGTTTTATCATCAGACCGGTGCTGAAGGTCTCTGGACACAGTGCTCCACCTAACGGTCCATCAGAACATGAACGTCCTCCCCGTGGATTTCATTAGGTGAGGCATCTTGGATCTGGCTTTTCTATGACAGCAGTAGTGATTCCCTCAGGAATCATCTTTAGAAAAATCAAACCATTTTACATCAAAACTTCAGTATGAGCAACAGTTTTACAGATAAAGCAGACGGCGTTGAGTGTGCACTAGTTATTTAGAGTTAAGGTTTTGCCTTTCATTTAATGTTGTRACACTTGAATGCTTCTGTGATGGGCACCTAATAAATGTCTGCAACTATAAAAATGCAGTGGGTAAGGCAGAGCGAAAATATTTAGAAAAATGGAGCTGGAAAGAGCAGAAACATACTTTGGTGGCAGTTTACTAGGTAGAGGCCCAGGACAGAGGCCATGACTCCCACAGCCTATTCCTGAGTCTGACACTGAATCACATCGTACGAGTCATGTATCTGTGCCTGTTAATCATAAGAGATCAAAAAAACCCCAAAAAAACTGATTCTTACATAAAGACTGAGATTATAAAGTGACAAGTTACAAAGTATACTGCTAATATTACCACCATTAGCATTCGTGAATAACCAACTTTAACATGAAAAGATTTCCAACAACCCAAATCCCAAGTGTCAAAACAGCAAGTCATTTTACAGACTGAAGAGAAAAACCATCAAGTCTTTCTCATGCTCAAAAAAGAAATAACCATCAGGCTCACAGAATGTTTCCCACTTTTCCAAAAGCTCTCCCCATGCGAGGCCAGGGGACCTGCTGGCCAGTTAGATCTCCTTTGCCACTGTTGTGTGGCTCTGTATATGCATGTTTTAAGTCCTGAATTCTAGTGGGAGCGTAACATTTAACTATTCTGTCCTATAGGTACAGTGACTGAAGCCAGAATTTTTCCTGGTTATTCAACTAAAATATCCTAAAGTGTTAGGCTACCAAATTCACTGACTTGGCCAAAATCTTCCAAAGGTGGATCTTTATTATTTGTTAACAAAAGGAACTTAACAATAATTTTAACATTGGAGAGAAATTATTGAAGCATATTGCTTGTTGCCAGCACAAACGCTCCGGGACAATGTCAGCTTGGCCGAGGGTCAGTGATAACATTCCTACTTGAATTTGTCCTGGCTATTTCAACAGATTAAGGAAAACTATATCTCCTTTTTTCTGCCTGGAGTATGTATGCTTACAGTAACTCTTGAACCTGTTGAACAATTTCAAGCTATTAGACAAAGGGTAGTAGCCTGCAAAATAAGTTCCTTCAATTTTTATGAAAACAGGCAGACCATTCAAGGAGAGAGAGACTATTAAAATGTCTTCATCAGGGGAAAATTTGTAGCATGAGCTCACTACTTATTAAAGATCAGAAAATCCGTACTTGCAAGCAGGCATTATTAATCTTTCTGCTAACAGAACTGCTTATTCTAAAGCGGTGCATGGTATTGCTGTGCTTCCAAGATATAAGATGACAAATTCATTAAATGTCAAAGTAACTGTTTATACATCAGAAATGGAGCAGACATAGGCACTAATAGGGCTTTTCGCGTGCGTTAGGTAAGCTGCTTTCTCTCCAAACACCCACCCCGTGCAATTGAATTCCTCATGCTTGTTTGTGGGTCAGAAGATAGTACATCTATAGAATGAAGAGCAAATCTTGGGGAAGCAAAGCAGAGCCAGGCAAAATGCAKAGACTCTGCCAGAAAGCTTTTTACACAGACCTCACATGCCTCTGCTGGAAAAGAGGCGAGAGCTTTGCATCTGGCCAGTGCAGCTGCCAAAGCCACCCCAAGAGTGATAGAGAAAAACATAGAGGAGGAATGCCAAGGGCAGCACAAACATCTCCGCCAGCACAAGAACGTGATGCCAAGTGAAGAGCGCAATTGCATGCCTCCACCTTGAAAATGGCATGCCTGTTTAATAAAGTAAATTTGGATGAAGGAACAACTTGCCTGGGTACATTTTTCACATGTTTTTAGACTATGTAAAAATAATAAGTGACCAAAACACTTGTGTCTGCACCTATAGCAAGCCCAGTGGTAGTGTGAAAGCTGCCAGCATAACTAAATGAAATCTGCATTGATGCCAACCACAATCCTCAACTGAGCAAAATATTGCAGAGCTTGGCAGCTGGGGTCTCTGATTGCCATTCAAACAGGTGGAGAGGAGTACAAATGAGACCTTGGTATCTGGTGATCCCAGAGCCAAAGAATCAATGGATCGAAATGATAATGCCAGAGATTCCAGAAAACAGTGAAAAGAAAAAAATGGACAAGAGTGAAGCTAAACTAGGACATGAACATTCAGGGTAGGCCAGAAAACCTCGCATCTCTCAACAACTAAACGGTAAAATCATACTGTATTTCCTATTTGTATTTGGGTCATGGACTTTTTTAAGGCGTAAAAGCACATTAGTATTAGAATAGCCTCTGGAGCAGATGAAGCACATTAACTCTGCAATTCACTGAAGATATGACATCAATGTTGTCATGTATCCATTTGCAAAAATCCAGATTATTCCTTCCTTTGATCCCTGAAAAACAGAAGCCCCAGATGCCTTTGAGAAAACATCCTCATCAATATCGAATTATGACAGAGCAGTCTACCACAGGGAGGGAAAGAACTAAAATTGGAAAATGAAACATTTGAACTGCAGCCTTCCAGTACTTCTTTTAAAACAAAGGAATATGGGAGGAGTGCAGAGGCCACAGGGAATATAGCAATGAATTAGACAACTTTTACCTTTGGGTCTGCCATTACATCACAGCCCAAGTTGGTGGTGAATGAAAGTCATGTCCATCTGCGGACTGTTTGCTGGCAGACTAGTTTAGCRTATGCATTTGTGGCACCAGTCCCATTCCTCGCTGTCACAACTGACACTAATTCACACCCTTGCTGACAGCCTCGGGGGGGAAAGGCCAGGGGCTGAATGGGCACAGAGACTGGATTGCCCTCTTCCTCCTCTAGCTTTTCTCCTTCAGGGGAAGATTTGGGGCACACTGGGACACAGCTTGGCCTGGCAGAGCCTCAGCTGTGTCTGTTCTGGGCACAAACACCCCCAACGCCACTGCTGGAAATTTCTGRTCTACCTGGCTTTCTGCAAATTCATCCACATACAAGAAAAGAAATAGAAGGCACAATTCACAAATAGAGCCTAGAAAAGACATTACAAAGCTAGCAATAAGTGTTTGTCAGCATGCAGCATACTCTCCATTAAAATTTAAAAAATAACCCAGACCCCGAAAGGCTTATGGATATGAAGTGCAGTTTATGTAATGTTATTTCTACTTCTTATGCACAGGAGCATCTTTCTTCTAACACTGTTCTGGAAGTGTTAGGTTACCCTGTCAAATTTTTCAAGTCTGCCACTGAGAAGAAAAGACCAATGCTGTGATGAAACTGAAGAAATGTTCTCAGATATCTTTAATGTACCAGCTTTTTCAGAAGGTAATGGCTTTGGTGTGTCACTGAATAAGGTCTTCACACTCTTAAAGCTGATATCTAGTGTGTAAAAGACTAGAGCCCTTATGTAAATTAAGAGTAACCCTGGAAGGTGGACCATGTTTATACTAACTAGGAAATGACTGTTACCAAGTGAGAAGTCGTACAAACAAATCTGCTAAACAGAGTAGTATTTCTGGAGTAAGTCAGTCTCTCATTTGGCTTTACTTCAGACTTCTATCAAGTAGATTCTCTCCTTACAGACCATTTAAGGAATCAAAACTAAACAGATGAATGAATAACAAAGCATAAAAAACCCTTTTCATTGTATTCAATCCACTCCATGATCAAATTTTTGACTGTTTCCCTCACTGCAGCCAAATTAAAAAATATCTTCATACTGTTCAGTAAGAAGTCATAGAAGTTCAAGGGGAGAAGAGGAAAAAGTGCTTCATAAAAGGGAAACTTTTAAAAATAATTTGCATTAAAAAAACCCAAAAGATCCATAAAAGATAGTATCAGTGATACTTATCAAATCCTTCTTGAAGTGAGATAAATTGATTACTGAGAGTTCCTCAAAAACAAACATTATCATTAGAGGAACAGACTGGCGACCAGCTAAGCTACTGCCTCCTTTCCAGCACCAATCGATGTCAATCGTTTCCTGAGAAGAAAAATGCATTCGGCCATGGAGTACCATAGTGTGCTGGGATACCCTGTGTATCAAGCCCTGATGCATGAAATGTGACAATACTTCATGGTTTTTCTCCTGGGCTATTGAAAATACAGCATATACCAGTGCAATATTAATTCAAATCAGAAAACAGAAAAAGGACTTAGAATCTTGTTTTGCCAGTTTTAAGAGGGGAGACTGTTTCTAGATGCTCAAGAATCCACCCACAACAGGCTATTACCATACGTGAGATGCAACGTAAGCAGATACTGCAGAATACCTACTTATACATGTAACATATCTCATGGCAGGCTGAAGCCTTAAATATCGCATGCAACTTTCAAGGCTTACAGCCAAATTGCAGGGTAGCAATATGTGAATTCTTAGAAGGCTAGTGAGCTCGTAATTCATCATTGGTTCTTTCTGAGTATTAATGGTCCTTTTAAAATGGTAAAATATAATTTAAGGTGAACAAATTCAGGACATGAGTGCATATTTAATTAACAGATGTATTAATAGCATTTCTGAATGGTTTCACATGTGAAGATCAACACCATTTTGTTTATCAAGTGCAGAAGTCCAGCCTTCCAGCGATAGAGACAATAGCTAATAGATATTGTTCAAAACATAAAATAGCAAATACTTAGATGCTTGCCTTTCCACGTGATGCATTACAATAACAGCCRTTATTTTACTTTGTTAACAGTGATTTTTCTTTCACTAAATTAAACAATACTAAACCCAATTCAATTTGAGAGCATTTTGGTGGTGCCCTGAGTTGAAAAGGAATTTGGGAGAAACATGGTTGACAACTAGTAAGTTAACAAGACGTTTACTTTCTCCATACGACATCCTAAGCATTTTAAGTTTTGGAGCCAGTCTCCTGGTTATCTGCACTTCTCATGCTTTGGTTCACTTCACAGAGCAATCCTGGAGCACACAAAATGGATTCTCCTCAGATGACATTAAATTAGAAGATGTGTTCCAACCACCAACAAGCATTTAAGTCACAGGAGCAGACTAGGGCTGGTCCAACATAAAAACCTCAGAAATGTATAGAATAGGCATGATCTTCAGTGCCAACTGTTCTGCTCCAAAAATCCACTTCTGTCAGTCCATACAGTTTGCTAATCTAAACAGAGCTTGCGCAATATGAGTTGGGATTAGATCCGAGTATTTCTCTCCATTGTCTCCACTCCAGGGCCTCTTTGCATGCTCAAAGTAAATGTTTTCAGATATTTTAGTTGTATGGGGAAAAGAGGAACAAACATTTTGGTGCTTTTCACTTCTTGTTGCAGTGACATAAGTGGTGGCTGATGGGAAATGAAACAAATACTGCAGATTGTTTTGATTTCTGTCAAGGCTGTTATTACACTGCTTACGTATAAAAAATAATTTTCTTTTTAGAAAAAAAGTTCCCAAAATAACATGTCTGCTGCTTCACATTGCTATTGTCAAATACTCCCGACTATCTCTATGTCCTCCATGTCACATTCCAGAGTATGGCAGAGGATGGATCAAAATGATCTTCTGGGTTTCTGAGCTGAGACAAAACACGGATTTCCACAGTGAATGCTGTCATTCTTTGGGGGCATCCCGAATCTTTGAATCCTGGTTGCTCTTCATAATAACTCTAAGGATAAGCAGAAGCAGCAGCTTTTTTTGTTGCATTTGCAATAGAAAAGGGGTGTATGTGTAACTTTTAAAATTAATCTCTCAGGCACAGTGACATTCAGTACCTTGCTTTAATTGTTTTGAATCCGAAAGTTAAATTCTATTACCACCAACACAACTCGAATATGAACTCCTAAGAAACGCTGTTATTTGTCAAGTTGGCTGAGCGAGGAGAGCACTGTCCTTACAGGGATTCCAAATCAATCCTACTCCAGGAGGTAACTGCCACTACTAATAAGGATTTTGTTAGCAATTTGCTGTACGTTTCCTCGGGATGTCACTTTTCTCATCAAGCAAGCCTGCAGGCACTCACTCAACTCCAAACAATATAAAGCCATTAAATTCTTTTGCCTTGCTAAGGGGAAACACAAACTTCCAACCACCCAAATAAAAAGCAGCAAAGTAACGTTCATCTTCATGCAAGCTATTTTTCTTCCATGTTATTAGTGAGCTCCCCACTTCYAGTTTGATCTTTAACTTTTGTGAGATGCTGTCAGAGTTCCATGTCCGAAATAAGAGCAATAGGGTTCTGTTTCAGAAGCATGCCTGCTCTCTTCGCTCCTTATTCTGCATGCTTTCAACAGCCTTTTCTTTTCTGGGACATTGCAATGTAGCCCAAAGATTTCCAGCTGTAGTTCATCACATTGGACACTTTGTTCACAGTGGAAGAAGAAGGCAGTGCAACAGAAATGTCATTTTTGGTAGACTGCTCAATGCTATGCCTGATCCAGCCGTTTTTGGTTTTCTATGCATCTTCTCATTTGTCCATATAGTGCTATTAACTTCACAGTACTTCAGCAGACAAATTATTGTGCTTTACTCCCATGTTGCTCTCTTGTTTATGTCTTCCTTGCTTAACACAGCATGAAATATATTTACTAGTTTACATGGTGTAATCGGTCACCTAAAAGTCAGGAAAAAATACTGAGTATTTGAGAGCTTACTTCTGAGCTCTGCTTTTGTATTGAAACTACAGTAAAACTTCACATATTCTGTTAAACTCTGACTGTTATCACTTCTCCGTGGTAGCTTTTCTAACTATACTGCTCTCTACTAGCATAATAACTCTTGACTTTGATTACACCCTGGTAACACTCAGATATGTTTATCTCCTTTGACTAAAGGGCAGATCTTCCCAGAAATCTATCTCTGATACTCTGCCCGTTTTGACAGCGTCTGAGCATTATATAGAGATTCAGAGCAAAACAAAGCTGTAAATTATTTACCTACTTGAATCTAAACTCAGGCAAGCAATGATTTCATCCCTCCATAGTAAGCAAGTTGATATCATTTCAGCCAGCCTTGGAGAACACCAGTCCAGGTCAGGCACCGTCCAGTGTAGTTGATATTAATGTAAATACTACACTTTAAAGTTCGTATCATGCTGTACAGAAGACCTTTGCTTGTTGCCATGGGATTCTGGTCCTGATTATGAGAGGTACACAAAATATCTTTTGACAGTCCTTTGCTGTAAATATGTTCTTGCTTGTAAATTGACCTCTTATTTTGTGTGTACACAGGGACATAACTTCCATTAAAGCCTTTGAGTGTAGCGTGCTCATTTATGCAGACATAAACACTTACATGCACGAAAGGCTGCTATACAAAAGGTAAGTCACATATGAGTAAAAAAGTAATTTGGATCAGTTGTCTGTACTAAAAAACAAACACACACATGCTATCAGTAGACTGAGAGCCTACCTTCAAATGCTTATCACATCACCTCCCTGTCTCACTTTTGATGAGCTAAACAGAGTTTGAAGTCTTATATTTTAAAATGTTTTCTCAACTCCCCGATACTTCAGTGCCTTTTCTTTGTAAATGGATACCAGAATAGCACATGTTGAGGTATAAAATATTTTGAGATACAGTTTTGACATTCTGATCCATTCTACTTCCCTGTGTATATTCTGTATATTCAGGAAAAAAAAATATTATTGGTTTGGGTATATACCTTTCCAGGCTACATCCAGTTTAATTACTTGACAAACACAATCCCAAATTCTTTCAGCCAATACTGCCCCATTAAGCAGGCTTCGGCTCCATTCCTGGCTTTAAGAAGCAGAAATCTGTTTTTTGCTCTGTTGAAATGCGTGTTGTGTGAATGGATCCAGCCCATCAAGACATCAGGGTTGCACTGTATGACTAACCTTTCTATATCTTTCTTTACCACTCAACAGTGATGTTTTAATCACCGACAAATCATCATTAGAAATAGCATTGGGCCTGGTACCGTGAAAGGAAACCCATTAAAAAGAGCCCTATTCAAGTGAGATTCCCCCATGATAAGTGATTTGTGAGATGTGTCAGCTGACTGATCTTTAACCTATTTAATACGTTCTACGTTTTTTAAAAGTTGTAAGGTACTAAATCAAACACCTGAAAAAGATTATGCAGCTAACTTCATCAACCAAATTTCTAACCTACTCAAAGGCTGAGATGAATTGTTTGACAAATCCTCTTTCTCATGAAATGCTGACTGCCTTTCATTAGTGTTTAACTTTTGCTAACTAAACCTCCATCAGTCTTTTAATTAGTTTCCTGGGGGKTGTTGTCAAAATACCAGTCTGTGCTAACCTGAGTCGCACTAGTTGCCTTTTTGAGTATTTGCACAATAAAATGGCATGCCCCCGAGTTCCAAGACACATCCATTAGSAATGGGCAATGGCACTGGGTCTGAGGTGATCCCAGCTCCTCCAGGACTCCTGTACGAGAAATGTCTGTCTCAGTCTGCTGATTTAAGAGTGTGTATCCCTAACAGAAATTAGAACAACATCCTTTTCAGTTATTACTGGACTTGAAAGCATTTCATCCCAAGGTGACAGAAACCAAAAGAAACTCTTACTGAACACATCTGCCTTTTCTCCATCATCATTATGAACTAAAACCTGTAGAGTTTTAGTCTATTTAGAATAAAAGAGATCCTAGCAAACATAYTAAAACTAGAACTTTTAGTTTTGCCCACATGGATTTTTCCTTCATGTATTTGGTTTCCTTTTTTTTCTTCTTTTTTTTTCCCCTTCTTCTATTTATACTTGGTAATTATTTATGTCCCCTATTCCCATTAGGGATAAAGATTTGAGTTTTACTTTTTAATGCTCTCTTCATTGTATCACTGAACCAGAATGGATTTTTAGCTAAAGTTGTTTTCTTTCATGTCAAGGCATGTGGTTTTGGAGATACGCAATTAATACATTTTCTTTAAAGAGAAAAAAAAAAAGAAAAAAGCACATTTTCTGTTCAAATATTTGCTAAGAAATTTCTACAGCTGTGGGAATTTAGTCCTTCTCAAGCAGACCATAGTACAGGTTGCAACCGTCTTCTCTTCACCCTTAATAAATATAAACTTGTTATGATCCCTGGGCCAGTAGTAACTTGTATTTATTGCTGTATTTATCCGTCGTCATGTGGGTCAAAATACAGCTACGCAGCAGTGGCTGCAGCATTTTTTAGCTATGAAAAAAAAAAAACATGAACTTCAGAAACTTAGTTTAAGCTTCATTTACACTAGYGGCAGTTCCTACAGAAAAATCACATTTCACTTGATTTCTTTTCAGATGGAAGCCATATCATCCTCGTTGTCTTTCACAGCACTTCTGCTAGCTCTGCCACCTATTTTGAAAACAGCGTATTGCTACATCTAATTTGTCCTTTAGTTTTCCTAATATTCTCAAATACCCTGTTTGCATATTTGACTGCTTTTGTGCTCTGAACAGACATTTGTAATGACTCTAAGATGTCACTCCTGAGGGGTAAAAGCTAGGTCAATATTACTGCTTAGAAATTTGGGGCAGTGCATCCATTTATCTTAAGGAGCTTTTAGCTTCTATATAATGAAATATAATCMTGGGAGCAGTGAATTGCTTTCTGGATTTCATCATCCAAGGTAAGTCCATCACAGATGAACATCACTCTTGCCAGCCACATTTTAAGGAAATCAGGAGCATGCAAGTATTCTGGCTCTGGATCCCAAATGGACCATCTGCCTGAGCTGCCTGCCCAAGCCCGGGAGAGAACAAAAGTTCAATTGTCTGTCTTCTCCCTGTTTCTTAGCAATGTCACAACAGCACAGGACAGTTTGAGTTACAATAAAAGAAATCAGGCCATATTATTGGCAGTAYTACAAACATATCTGCAATTTAACTCTACAGCATTTGCACGTGCATCTGAACAGGTCCGGGTGTCTGTGCTCCAGTGAGGAAACTTTTTGGAGGTAATATCAGCATGGACACAGTGTTTCTTTCTGGAACTGATCATCTATGAACAATGGATACAGATAAAATACAGGAGAAAATGTTCCGGCTTCACCAGGCATTGATCTGTGAACCACTAAGCTGCATCAGGCAACACAGTGGTATCATTTAAAGTTTCAGGAACACGCTGCAGATTTCCAAAGTCATTCAGCTGTTTGTTGGATAAGGTTTGAAGCTAGACTGATGAGCTATGCAATCTAATGCCCAGATTTTCAACTGTTCGTATAGATAAGTCCATATAGATACTGTTCATATAAACAAGGGCTCTTTTTCGCATTTAACTTGGCAAATAAAGAAAGACCTAAATACACAAATATATAAAATTTTAATACAAAGTGTCTCCTTTGCTGTTGAAAATGATAATAAAGTTTGCAATAAATAAGAGATAAAATATGTAAATATTTGAAGAAAAATATAATTAAAATAAATGAGAGAAATTCCTGTTTTCMCAGCTGGTCATCGGTGCTAATTGCCAGCCTCACATTTCATCTTCAGGACTCAGTTGATAAAGGAACTCATGACATATTTTCTGTCAAGTAGTCRTTAATTTGTGTAAAGATACATAACACCCCCCCACCCCCCCAAATAGCAAATTCAGTCAGCAGATTTTGCAAGACATACTAGTACTGCAGCTTCACTGATCTTCATATAAGGGATTTGCTTCACTTGGGATATGTGCAAAAGCTTTTTATTACTTGTTGGATTTTATTATTTTTTTTTAATATCACCTGCTATTGTTTTTCTAACTCCTCACTTTCAAATGCAACTTAAAAACACTTAACCTRCCACCAACCTCCCACTAAGTCCATTCACCAGCAACAATAACTCTGGTAGAATGGAAGTTACGGGAATGATGCCCCACTACTACCAATGATTTAATTATAAAAAACATCTTAATAGACTCACGCTAAGTATCAAACACCAAGTGGCAGAAGCCAGGAGGCTCCTCCACTCCAGCTCCTGGTATATCCCAACCTTGGTGTTGAGAAACTGTCATCTCCTGGGATAAGAAGCTAATTTATAATCTATATAATGATGCATCTTTCTTGTTTCACCCAGCTRCCTTCTTTGGAAGAAATGGACAGCTAAAGACACTTAAATAGATTATATTCTAATTAATAATTAACATTTAAAGCAGATATACAAAATGGCTCATAGCCAAATGGGAGATAAAACCYTTTTTTAAAGCTACAATTAATTTCTTCTAGAGATGAAATGATAAGAAGTTCAAGAAAATATTTAGAGACATTTATCTGCACACTGAAATAGAAGTACTATGACCTGAAAAAATTATGGAAAGGTTCCTGACATTTGGTCCTCCTTGATAATAAATATTCTTCCATGGTACTCAAGCAAAATGCTGAGTAGCAAATCCACAACAAAGCTGTGTCTCCTACCCCAAGAAGTTTGCTTTTCCCCGCTCCACTCCTATTTTTTTTTTCTCCTCCTTTTCTAAAAAGTAAAGAAAATTTATGAAGTGAAGCCAGTGTAGAAAAAAAATCACAGGATTCAGAGGAGAAATCCTTACATCTCTACTTATTCTCAACAAAGTCTGAAAACAGGTGAGATTCAATACCGATGACCTCTACAGACCCACTTACATCAAGTATTGCAGGACCACTTTGCTGCCATTTTTAAACTCTGGGCTGCTAGGCTATGAATATAGAAAAGGAAGGCTATTCCTCAGTATTTGAAGACAAACCTGAAAACATGCGTTACTTTTTTTTTTTTTWAAGTAAATAAAGCATCCTTTTCCCCATAACTCCAGCAATGGATTTCAGTACTACTAAGTTCAGCCCTTACATTTGGATTTACTCAATCCGTTTCYATCCAAAGAGCATTTCCTCTTCCCTCAAAACCATGGCTGCTTTAATCCCAAAGCCCAGAATACATTTCAGCATTGACAGCAGGAGCAGAAGCTGAGTAGCTAAAGCAAGACCTGCTACCTATCATGGCTGATGTCACTCCTTCTACCTCAGATCTCCACAGATGATGTTTCCCTCTGTCCTGCATATTTCTGAAGCAGCAGGCATAGATGGTATCCTCCATCCTGCCTCTTGACATACAGTATTTTGGGYGGAAAAAATGTGGAGGATTCAGTCAGAGCCTCCTTCTGGCAGGTGCAACAACAGAACCATGAATCTTCTTGCATCCCGAGTACYTGCAACACTCCTGACAAGACCTTACCAGCTCCATGCGGTCGTTGGTCCAAGCCTCTCCCTCCCTCAGTGACTCCACCCTTCAGCATCACTCTACAAGTCCCCTCACCAACGCTGCTCACTGCCTTGCATGACCTCCTCCTCCCTCTCTGAAGTTGCCTTGTCTACTCAGGTTGGAAGATTCGCAGGCACCAGTGACCAACAGGTCTTCTCCAGATAGAGACTGTACCTAGCAAAGAGGAGGATTTACCTGCTGATTGATCCTTTCGTACCACTGTAATAGGCAGGAKAATTATAAATGGTTATCTTGTGCTAAAGTGTACAGGCCAAACTGGCCAAGATACTTCAAATGGAAGCTGACGGCATTATCTTTGAACAAGTCTGAACGCTAAAAGGAAGGAAACAGACCTTATTTTTAAGGCTGTGCTAGGAGAACATCTCTTGCAGAAAGTGAATAATAAATATACTGCATGCCATAGTAATGTCCAGGGGGGGAGGTAAGGGATTGCTATAAAACATAGTATTCTAACTACTACAGATGTTGCTGCTAGAATTTACGGCTTTCTCTGCATGCTTATCTCTCCTCACCAGTTTCTGCACATTGAATCACATTCAAACATGGGCCATTTTAAGCCATCTTTTTATTATTTTAACCTTTTTTTTAAGCTACAATTAATTTCTTCTGTGCTATTCTGTAATGTTAAATAGATTCAAGACCTGTATTTACAAACCACATGCAATCCTATTTTGGCACATGTAAATTACATGCAAATACATTCTAAATTAGTTTGTTTATCACTCCAGAATTCTAATCCAAAGGTTTTGTTTTTTTAAATTTCGTTTTTATTCTGACATGTTTACAAATGAGTTTGACTCTGGAAAATAACTTAATAAACTCAGGGTTAGCTATGCAATTAGAGGAGGCATCTGGGAACCATAAAACCTGGAAAACAATATTTACATCTTTTGTACATCCGAGATTCCACTTTTTTTTCTCCCTTAAATTCATCATTTCAAAATATTGCAGTTACTTTTGTATGAGGACAAACAGCAAGAACTCATTTTTATAACCAATGACCCCTCTCTCCAACGACCAATTCATGTGGTAGCACTGGATAAAATGCACAAAGTAGAAGATTTCATTATAAAAAAAAGAAAATGAAAAATAACTGAATTAACATTGATCATGACTTTTCAACAGCATTTCTTATTATTACGGCCAGGCAAAGTCTCCTGTGGGCAGTAAAGCTTTCCCATGTATTATTAGCCCTCTACAGAAAGCTATGAAAAGACACAAATCTGTTTTGTCAAAGGACAGAAGAGCATTTAGTTATAAGAGAAAGTATGGTCATAATCCATTGTGGGGTTAAAGGTGAAGAAAACAGAACTATAACACAAAGCCTTAAGAGAGTACTACTCCTGCAGTTAATTCCTGAGCACCGCAGCAGAGCCGCCTGGTTTGTGGGGAGAATACATTCTCAGGGCAACCTGACATCTATATGGTTTATATTTATTAGCAGCAGCACTATTATATAGCATCTCTATTTGTGCCAGGTACAAACGCACACGGCACCATGGCTCCTGCTCCAAGAGGCATTTGTTGAGATGCCACAAGTGTCCGTGCAGCCGGTGTGAAAGGCAGTGCTACGGCAGAGGTGACCACCTGCACCTGGGTGCAGGGGGACAGAGGGATGGGAATATCTTGCTTGACCGTGCTGCTGGTGGTGGTCCAGCCTAGAGCCCAAAGCAGCTGCCCCAGGTACTCATACCAGACCATTTAGGAAATTTTTCTAGTATAGAGAAGGCTATTYTAGTGCTTGACTAACAAAATTCAAGCCCGTCTGCTGGAGGGAGGGGGTTCAGTTCAGGATCACACACTAACGCAGTGCATGAACTTGCTCTCGGTGTCAGGTTTGTCAAATCTCTGACAACGATTAGGGGTTTGGTCCAAGTAAGAGGCCACTTAAGTGCTCTGAATCAGATCCCAAAGCAATTTTGCAGCAAGTCTAAGCGACCAGATGAGGATTCCTTTTGCATCCAGCCATGGGCCCTGCGCCCTCACAGTCCCTGGGAGGAACAGCAAGCAGGTGGGTTTAGCACAGGGGATGACAGCAGCTCTGAGAGTACCCTGAGTACGGGCAGGAAAATCAGGGTCTCTACAGATGATTCTTCCTTCCAGTAGTCCCCAGAGGATAAGGGAAAWGGATGCAGCTGTGTAACAGGGCAGGTAATATAATAAAAACCTCAAGAATAATATAATCACCTGCTGTCTCCCAGGTATTTCGAACACACTTATTTTCATTTTGATTCGTATGGCCCAGCAAATACAACTTCATGGTTTATGTTGCCCTCCCCAGCCCCCACTGCAGACCTTACCCCATACTGCCTCGTGTCCCTTCCCTTCCTGTGCCTTGCTCCTCTGCCGGCACTCTCTGTCCTGGCGCTCACAACATCTACACGGTCCAGTGCAGCGTCTTGTACAGATACCACAGCTAGCTGCAACATCAGAAGCAGACCGTGGTGTTAAAACAGTATTTCACCTTCCTTTAACCTGCTTTTTAAGGACACTGCAGTGATACTACTGCCTAACAGTACTCACGTTATCTCATTTAGCAGCATCTCAGATAATTCCCTCCAATACTGCACTGAGCTGYGTGATGAACAAGTCACTTTTCCACCATGGATTATCCTGCACTTTCAGTCTGAATTCACAAAACCATCACACCTTCCCCATTCAAATCTCTCCTAAAAATTCCTTTGTGCTTTCAAGTTACAAGCTCAAAATAATAATAAAGGCTCTAGGTTATCCTTTCTTGTGGGTTTCCCAGTGACCTTGGCTGACTGCTTTAACAGAAAATGTTCTGCATACCAAAAACATGAGCCCACTGGCAATTCTTAGAAACAAATGAGCTAAGGAAAAGTCCTTTGTGCAGTTCCAGCTCTGCTATTCCTCAGTCCCATCCATTGCAGCTGTATAATCATCACTGTTTTGCCATTTTCTGATACACCAGAGACTGGGGGAAAGGGGTAGCAAAGAGGCACAGGAGTCTAGAAGGAGACCAAGACACTAGTGGGCAGCTTCTCAAAAATAAAATGCAGTTCTACTAAAATAATCTTTTATTTTTGACATTCTTTTTCCATGTTTCCTGCCCACTGCCCCTTGCATTATCTAACTAAGTCCCCAACTATCAGGGGCAGCTTGGTGTCACACCGTGTGCATCCAGCACAATGACATCCTTGTGGACTGGGATACATGGGTGCTACTAAAATAGAAGTGAAGCACAGTTAGCTGTGTGTGCCCGGCTAGGCTAAAAAAAGTCACAGGCAAAGGTTCAGGTCCAGGTGCAATTCAGCAGCACTGGAATGACAGCACCCTAAAGCCAGTAAAAAAGAAAAAATAATAAAAAAAAAATAGTCAGGRCTTATTTATCTCAGGCATAGCACCCAGATAACACAGCTTGTTGGCATCTGGACCCACACTGGTGAGTCTGCTGCRAGCTGCACAGCTCTGCTATTCAGGTCTCTGCTAGCTCATGCATTTCTGCACTGTACTCCATTTTGTAGTGTCAATATAATCCTCTGCTGTCTTCTAGATATTTAATACACTGATTTTCACTAAGTCTTGTTCAGGTCACTCAGCAGAGAATTAAAGAAACAAACAAAAAATTCCTAAGTGAAGAGTGYTTCTATACAGATGCCCTTGCAAATTAAAATTTCATTAAAAAGGAAGAAAGCTTTCCATTTTTGCTAAAAAAAGCTGATACTCAAGAAAGAGTGGGGTTTTTTGGAGAAAAAAAAAAGATATTATTTTAAGTTTTCCTCAAGCTTACGCAAAAAGAGGAGGAGCACAATACACCTGTGCACAGAATTGTTCATTTTCAGTCTCTCTAAATGAGCCAGACGCTCATCCTGCACATTGTGAAGTAAAACAGAAAGCATTATGTGCAAACATTTACAGCATAAAAAGCCTCGTCACCTGGGATACTTGCTGCTTCTGAAAATTCTGATCAAAGATAAAACCCAAGACAACTCCTTGTAATCAATTATGCACAGATAGTCCTCAGCGTATGTGCAAATCATAAAAATAATACTAAAAACATAACATGGATTTACATGCAGAAATGAAATACGGACATGGACAGAACACTAATCTTCCGATTGGTATCTTAAATCGACAATCCCCATTCTTTAAGCAAGTCTCTAGCTAAATAATGCCTCCTTGAAAAAATTTCCAGCAGCCCTTTAACCGCTCTCGCTTGCACAAGAAGAGCTGCAGAGACACAGCCCAGGACCGTGTGAAGGTTACAGCAGGCTGCAGTCGGGCATCAGCACTACAACAAGCTGGACGCAGGTTTTCTTTCTGCGTAGGCAGAGATGGTTAGCCCCCCGGACATCCAAAACCCACTCATGGTGCAAAGAAAGCCATTATGTGACAACCTGGCTTTTCTTAAGAGAGGGACTGCAATACACAGTGGCAAGCCAGACGCGATGCGTAGCAGGCTCCCTTGCAGTTGTTCCCCTACACGTACATTCCCCTATACATACACCGACCAGAGGCAAACTGCAATGATCACCCTCCCACATTAGCCACTAAATTCAGAAGGGGTGTTGAAGATGTACTCAAGTTTCAGGCATGTATGAACATGCTATCATCATTGTCCTCACTAATACCAAATTCACGCCTCAAGGTCTTTTCTATGTCTTTTTCACCCAGCCTTATGACAGTCAAGTCAAGGAATTCACATTGCAATGTCAATCCCTTCATCAACTTTACACCCTCCAAAACCTGTAMAATATTTGTATTTCCACATGAGGATTTATTCCTGTTTTGTTCTAGCTGACATCCTTTTGTCACAGGTCTTACACATTTTTGCCTAGGTGAGCCCCAAAGAGTATGCAGTGATTTAATGAGCAGATCAATTACTGTTCATAAGAAAAGATACTGTCTCTTTAAAGGTTATTTGAAGGTTGATTGCTATCTTATTGCTTATATCCTGCAAATCTATTCAGCCTTATGAATGAATTTGACCTTTTTATACTTACTGGGGAAAAAAAAMCAGAACAGAAGTTAATTTAGAGCTCTATAATACAACACTTTTTCCCAGAGAAATGAAAGGGCATTCAAATCGATACCTGCACAATAACACTCTGATGAATGTTTGCACCCAATTTTCTCATTTTGCTAACTTGAGATTGGGCATTTTGAATAGTTCTCAAAGAACATATTCTTTATGTGCTGTGAAGTATGTGGTATTGTGTCGAAACAATGCTAGAGGATAATCATTATAGGAGTATCACTGGGCCTGAAAAGGTCAGTTAGTTAGAAATGTCAGCTTTCAATGCAACTATGCCGGACCTTCCTATGTAAGGATCCAATTAAAGGGACATGCCAAGGTGCACAGAAACATCATGGTGACCCATAATAATAATAAGGTATTGTGGAAAAGCTTGATATTTTTCTTCAAAAGTAATGGATTAGCCTTTAGAATATCTTCTCTGCAGTCTTATTTTGACTTTGCAAATATCACTTATTCTACATGTGTCCAAAAAAGGTCAATTTTTTGAAATGCAAAGGTGGGGATGAAACAGCCTTACTAAAAGTAAATATTTTGCAACTAAATGGAAAAAAAAATCTGGTTTCATTATTGGATCAGAAAAGTGTCATTTCAATAGATCTCAGAACTGATATTTGAGATGGATATAGACGGTGTTTGGGGAGACAGATGGGGATAGGTCAGGGGACAGGCAGAAAGATCAGGGTGGACTTAGTTTCTTGGGACCTGTTGTGAGTGAAGACTGTCTGCGCAGGGAAAAGGCAGTGGGAACAGCAACCGCGTTCAGTGAGTATGTAGCATCTCTGCAGTCATTACTCTGGCAAATGGAGAGGTGTAAGTAAGAATTAGAAAGGTACCGATCTGCACGAATAAGTAATTACAAGCAACAATATTACTTCTCCTTATCACAGCAAATGGAAATTCTTATAGCTCTTCAGATACAGTGAAGATGAGGAATTGGATACAGTCAAATTTCCTAATTAGCCTCAGGACAGCTGAAACCAACCTAATGGCACGAAAAAAAAAAGTCCACGTTTTCTCTCTGCTCTCTGTTAGTATTTCATATTCCTAAAGTTTCATCAAGTCTAGAACAAACTTCATCCTGCAGTTTTAGGGTTCAGCTAAGACTAACAACACTGGAATTTCACCTTGAGCTGAGACTTCAGCATATATATTTTATTTGTACGGTAAAGAAATTTTTGTACTGAGGGTTCAAACAAACCATTTGGGGTCTATTGCCTTGCTGAGCAATGAGGTACTGTCCCCCCAAGTTATTTTACATTATTGTGGGCAAATGGGTGGATTAACATCCAGTGTCTTAGTGATATGAGAAATAGTTTCACTCCTATCCATCACTGATCATTAAAAGACTCAATTATTACTGGAAAGGTAAGTAATTTCTTTTCTCCACCACCTTTCCAAATAAAATAGCATGTGAAGCTTCACTAACACACACAAACAGTAATTATGTTAGGCTGTTTAAAAACTCAGACGCTATCCCTTGACACATACTTAGACCAAAATCAATATACTATTAATTAATAAGGACTAGCAAAAATAGTACCCGAGTTTTAGCAGCAAACAACTTTCTGTCACATTTTATTACTCTGTATCATTTTTACTAATGCCTGTCTTACAGCTTCATGACTTTGAGTTCATATTATTTTCATGCTTCAATTAGAAAGAAGTAGATAGCCAGACTATCCATGAGGGTAATGGAAAAGTCTTGTAGGGGGGCTTAGTGGTGGAATTTATAGTTAAATGAAACTTTCAAATATACCATAAAACTTCTCCTTCCTTTACTTAGTTTTACTTGAGATCTCATAAGCAGTAATATGTAGAAATGCAAAACTTAATCAGCTAAAAAATACAGCAAATCCCACATATCGCTTTATGCAATGCCAGGAGAGTAGAAATATATTTTCCGAACCAGAGGAAATTAACTAGGCAACAGGCCTGTATCGATAATTTAAAGCAGTAAAATATGTATGGCAGAAACTAAAGCCACCTTAAAAGAATTCAGTATAGCACTGTATCACAAATTAAGGAAATGGAGACATTTTTAGAGCATGCAGCACTGATGATATTAAAGGGGGGAGAATATTTCACCACATAGACCAGTCTGATAAATACTTCTAAAATCAAGCTGGTTTCCCTGTTTAAAAGTGTAAAAGCTTGAATATTAGGGGGAAGCACACATAAATTCATCAACATTTGTGATCAAATCTCAATGCTGCTTCACAGAGATTAGGAATATCTTACTCCATCCCTGATGTAAACCTCTAATGTGGTCAGAGAAAAATCTGAGTAAATAAAAAGGCAGGGATTATGGAGTCAGCTCTTACTTTATTTCACTTAAAACAGAGCTGAAAGAAACTTAAAATACTTTATATTCCATGCTGTAGCCAAGCTGGGCACTATAGAATATTCAACTACCCCAGGTTTTTTAAATGCAATCAATTTACTGCTGCCAAATGTAGTAGGTTTATACACATCTGGGAAACGTGCACCTACGGTGCTGATGAATTTCTCCTGACATTGGACTGATTTCAAGAGAATGTTATTTTAAATTGGCAGTAGAGAGACTGGTAGAGAAGGATAAAGCCCTGAGGACAGCTGAATCAAAGAGAATTTCAAAAGAATTTTCCTGATGGTTCTTGGATAATATCACATGTTAGCTATTTTCAAAGCCAATAGTTTCCAACACACTTCCATTTATGGTATCAATAATTAAAAAATACTTCAGTGGGAAATGAACTTACCTTACTGAGGAGAGAAATTGGAAAGCCGTATTATTATCRTAAACACAGGAGATGCAAAAAGCTTTGTCTCCATGGAAAAGCTATGGAAACAGGGATATCTTATTTGCAACTATTGTGTGGTTACCGCAAAATGTGATGTGATTGTATGGTGCATGTTCAAAGCATTACTAGAACATGATCATGTAGAAATTAAGGGCAGATCCTCAGCTCCTTTGTGCAGCAAGGCCAAATTAAACCACATGAAGATTTGGTTCTGAAACCCAAAGTCAACTAGAAGTGTTAAGGGAATGTTTTGGATAAAATTCAGAGGTAAAACTAAGTTTAAAGAAAATTGAAATTACCAAAACTTAAACCTCATTATGTCCCACTCCCTGCCAGCACGTCCCTGCCAGCTACTAATGAATTTTTAACATCTTTCCCCCACCCCACTGCGTACATCAGCTCTGACTCCAGCACCCTGAACCGTACAGCGCGTTACAGCCTAATTGTAACTCACATGTCAAGGGGCAAGAAGAAAGGAGCGCGGCGAGAGCATTGATAAATTTAACTTAACATTCCTCCAACTACTCAGCAGTAAGGCAGAGCAGTGAACTCCCCTCCACATTTTACATGGGTGTCAGTTACTTCAAAGGAATATATTTGAGCGTGAGGGAGTCTGGCTCGCTCCCAGCTTATGCATCATTTGTGTCCGGCTGTTTCTGGAGACCCACAGCAAAGCAAAGACTTCCTCCAGTTTGGGGCACATCGCGGAGCTTTCCGTAGCTGTTTTCTTAGGGGTGCTGGAACAGGTCAGCTCTGTATGTTGCATACAAAATCTCTAGCTGGAGCTGAAGCTCCCACCCTCTGCATTTCCTCCTTTTACTTATTTTTTTCCCCGTTTTTTCCAGAGTGCCCTCAGTCCAGGTTACAGATTAATGGCCTATACCTCTTCAGTTTAACATACAAATGTGCTTTTAGGTCAAGCATCTGGAGTAAGGCGAGAGGCAGGGTCGCGCTCGCAGCGTGGGYTCGGCACAGCGCGGGCAGGGTGGGGATTCAGGGCACGAGGAGCAAGCACCGCTTCCCACCCATCGGTGAATCCCCGGGAATCGTGCAGCAAYCACGGCCGGGGAAACAGCGTGACTGCCATCAGGTAAAGTTAAGTTTTCTGTGATCCCACAAACTCTCTTTTGAATGTTTTGGCACTTCTGTCTCAACAGCCCTTTATTGACATTCATGACATTATTTTACCTTGCAATTAATCTCATCAATTGGCTGATCAATTTTTGGAAATTTTTAGTGGCACATGGAGAAGAGCTGTTGTAATACCTGCAAGGGATCACCAAGCAATCCTTGACTAAACGTACAAAAACTGGTTCG
Organism: Oceanodroma leucorhoa; assembly: GCA_030449065.1. Lineage (NCBI taxonomy): Eukaryota > Metazoa > Chordata > Aves > Procellariiformes > Oceanodroma > Oceanodroma leucorhoa. Next base: position 1,093,279 of record JASVER010000010.1, on the reverse strand, counting down.
GGAATTTCACACACACACACAAAAGAAAGATGATATTCGTCATGACAGAAGTGCAAATCGCAGAGGTCACCTTTGGTTTTGAAGTACTTTGTCTGTTCTTACAATTAAGCAATAAGGCTTTGGTCGCTGATACTGCTTGTGAGACACGGAGGACTTTCATACTATGAATAAGGCTGAGTGACCTCCACCACAAACGAAGGCTGCCTGCCTGCAGCAAGGTGAGAACAGGAACAACTCCCAAAGGATTAACAGCTGCAAATAAATAGCCCAGTCCCTAGTTTGAATCAGTAAATTAAGGGATGACAGTGATTATGGCTGATCTCAGCCTTCATAAATGATATCATGACTTTGTAACAGCAGACTGTTGATGTCAGATCTTAGAGCTAGGACTCAAAGAATGAAATATTTAAAAGTTGCAGTCTCCAAAGATAGATAAAAGCCTCAAGACTATGATTTATTTTATTTTACTTTTGTATTTGTAAGGCCCAAACTAGATCCTTTAATCCACAGGTTGACGTTTTCCAATCCTACTAGGAATTAAGTGCCTAACTCTTTCAGCCTCTTCGAAAAATCTCAGCTTTAGGCTCTTAAGTAAGTTTGGCCTGATCCAGCATCAGGCTTCTTTTGAAAATGCCTTTCCTGAAAGCAAAACTGTAGGCACTCAATTACATAATCATGGCACAAATATTAATTATTTTCCTACGTAGCCAATTATTGTAGATTTCTGGCTAAATATCAAAGGGTAAAACTTGCATTTCAGAAAAAATGCATGTTACGGAAAGCTTTTTTCCCCCCTTTTAGTGCAGTACATCTACCTACATGGTTATTGAAAGCTGGTTTAGTATTTAGCTATTTTGATCTTTCCAACTAATTGCCGTGCTGATTTAGTAGATTGCTGTATTAAACTGAGAGATCTGAAGCGATAGCTACTTACTGTGATCACATCTATGCACAAACGCAATTTAGTCAACCCTTTCATTGTTCCAGTGCATACTGTATCTGAAATTATGAGGAAGGTATCATAAATTCATTTTACAGAAAAGTCTCATATTAARTTATTCTGGTCCCCAACCCTCCTTTTCTCTTATTAAAAAAAAAAAAAAGTCTGTGGACTTTGGTGCCCTTATCCAAGATCTGAGTGTTTATTATGATCAAGACCTTCAGATATATTCAGAGATATTTTTCTTTTTCCTCTAGAAATAGTGAATGCTGAAGATACGAAAAATGAAAAATGTGCCATGTTTGTCCTTGAAGTTACAGTCAGAATAGTGACAATGGCTGTATCACACTGTATTGTTGCTTTTATCAGCAAGTGCCCTGAGCATACATTAACATAATTGCAAACTGCATGAAAAGTGAACATGCAAAAATGTGATGCAATTGCCAATAGSCTCAAACATCTGTCCCAACAAAGTGTTCCTCCTTCTTATTTTAATTCTTATTATTTTAACAAGGTTAGTGAAGGAGAAACCATGTCACAGATGATATCTACATTTAGAGTGTCAGAACAATTACTGATKCAAAATTGTAATCCAAGCAAATGTGTGTCACATTTTGTTCACTTCCCATAACACCTGTTCATTTCGCTAACACATTATTCCCAGTTAAAGCCAGAACTCATTAGTCCCAGTTAAAGCCAAACTGAAAGCTTAATACATACGTACATCTGAAAAATTGAAAAAGTTAACCAAAAGGTAGCACCATTCAAGCACAGTGTACATCTGGTGGGCAGCAAACTTCTGTAGCCGCTAATGGAAAGAAACTGAGATAGAAAAATAGCAATAAATTAAAAGCCACGCAGCCTTAAGAGCTGAGATCAAAGARAAGCACTGTTCAAACGACCTGCATTTCAATCACGGTGCTGAGACCTTCGAAACTCTCTATGCCAGAGCCCAACACTTTCCGAGTATAGCGCATTTTGGTTTATCTCCTCAATAGGTAAATGACAAAAGCYATTATGAAGCAGATCATTTAGAGCATTTTAATTTTACCTAAATATTTTCTGACCCACTTTGGGGTTCTCCAGACCTAAGCCTGGACCTCCTGTCTCCCACCACGCGCACAGAGGGCCACCGTCTCCTTACTCCCTGAACTGCTCACRTTTGCCACCAAGGAAAGTCAAACTTGCATTTCTGTGATACTTGAACACACATTGTGATTTCGAGGGCATCTGCCCTGCAGACATACCGCTAACTGTAACCCCAGGAGGCTTAAAGAAATATCAGCACTCAAATTCATAGAGTAAAGGTCTGAAGAGGCAGCTCTGTGAACGGATAACTGCCCGGGGCTTTGCCAAGCACAATATAGCTGTCACTTGTTATTACGTGAAAGATTTTCTGGGGAACAGTGTTTTTCATTTTGCATGTCAGAGACGGGGGAAAAAAACACATTTAGACAACCATCTCTTTAAGAAAAAGAAGAGAGCCGTGCGGCAGAGCTCACTTACCAGGGCTGGTTATTGTCAGGAGGTCAAGCTGCCGTTTCTGCTGAAAAACAAATTATAAAAGGAATTGTTAAAAGGGGACTAATTTTAGTGGGTCAGCTTAGACCTGCGAAGTAAGTGTTCTGACATTTATAGCAGAATTAATTACAAGTTACATGGCTCACAGTAACTCTTTTGGATGGGATCCACATGTACTTTATGAGGAAGAAAAAAAMCCCTTGCTCAGTCCTTTTAATGTGTTTTTATTTGCACTTATAAAGTGTTACTATTTCTTTTTTGGAACATATACTTGAAATGGATAGCTAGAAGCACAGATGGACCAATATATTTATAAAAGTGATTCCTGATTCCACAGGGAAGACGACAGGGAACCAAGACAAGAAACTATAAGTTCTTTATTTATATCAATCACTGTCTCATAGCCTGTATGTGATCAAACACAATTATATYGCCTTGGGGTGAACCTTTCAAAGACATGTAAGAGGATCTAGACAAACTCTAGGCTGATAAAAGGAAAACTTCTTTTCATGCTGAGCGCAGTCAGCCCATGGATCTCATKGCCACCAGATATCCCTCACCCCAAAATCTTGCCAGGCTTGATCATCACTGGATATTTGTACAGATAGCAAAATACAGGCAGTTATAATGGCAAATAATCAAGTTTAAACRGAAGACTGGTTTCTGGAAGCACTAAAAACCTTCACAGGGTAAACCAACCTGTACTACGAGAAGGTTAGGAGAAATTTTTGCCTGGAACAAGCTATCCCACCAATGGCTTGGTGATGGTGGGGTGCGTCTGAGGTTCCCTTTCCCCTGTAACATGTAACCAAGGCTGTTGCCTACGCCATGTTCCCAGCCTGGGGTTGACTTCCCCACCATTGCCTCCCTGTGGCCCGCCACTGAAATTCATATGCTCCTGGACTGTTATCATCCTTTTCAACCTTCCTGTGAGCTGAGAGCTTTCCATCACCAGCAGGGCTTTCCCCAACTCACAGACAGACTGGTAAAAAACTCTTTTACCAGACAGACTTGTAAAACTCTTCTTCATAGCACTAACTTACTGTCTCCTCCCTAACTTTGCCCAACGTTAGTGTGTCTAGCTGGCATTGAAGATTATACTGTCCAGTTTAATTTCTCTCTCCTAATCTGCTCAATAATGTCGGTGTTACTTTCATTTATTGTCAGCCCTATTGATCTTTTTCTAATCTAATTCTCATCACTGCATTCACTGTATTCCCCGGGTGACAGCTGAAAGTCCTTGAGGAGGAAACATTGACTCGGCATTCCCTACTGTGAATGCTCTTCCTTGGAAATTATGACTGATGAAACTCCTTTCCAAACCCATCATTTCTCTGTAAGTAAAGCTTCGCTGGCTAAAGTGTATGGACACAGTTGATCATACACTGAATATACCTGAGCTGTATGCCCAACAGTGAATGTGGCCTGCTGGGAAGCTGAGTGGGGTGTCAGGCTGAAAAAACACATTTTCTGAAACCTTCCTGGCCTTCAGTACCTTAACTCTTGTACAATGCAAATCATATTTGTGAGAAAATCCATTCCTGTCTGCTTTCATAGGTACTCCTTGTTCTCTTAACTCTGACAAGTCATTCTGAGTATGACCTTAGCAGTGTGCTTGATCACATTTGCTTTATTATCAAATAGTAAGGCCAGCCTATGCCAAGCCTTTTTCCAGGTGTGCCAGGGTAATTGTAAAAGGGAGCAGAAGACRCTGCTGCTGCCTTGTGTCACCTCCACAAGAGCCATTCAGAAATGCTGTTCCTGCTCTGCYGGGGTCTGCTCACCCCACCCTCCTTTCCCAGGGAGCAATAAAGCAAAGTAAGCAATAGTGTAAGCAAAGGACCCACCTCCCCAGTGGGAGCCGTAAGACAAAATATCACCTAATGAGCTAAATTTTATATAGAATCTGTGCCTTAATCCTGATTCATACATACAAAGCTATGAAATGCCAGGGCTTAGCACCCACTGGGCCAAAAGCTTTGCTTACATTTCTCAGCACAACTGGAACTCCAAGTGCTGTACATCTAATGAACAGCCAGAGCAGAAAATATATATCCAAAGCCTATACTCTGTGAAAGCTTCTCTACTGGGAAAAAAGGTGGAATATAAATACCCTGCATGAAAGAAGCTTTCAAAATGTAGAGATTTGGAATAGAGAGAAAGGCATGTAGCCCAACTGGCCCCCGGTCCTGACTTGGCTCTATTAACTAGGGTAAAAATAAACATTACATAAAAACCTAAATAGCTTAACTTGATACTGCAGGAAAACAAAAGCATATACAATAGGTTAAACAAAATGGGAAATAAATGAAATTTTTAAAAGTCAAATGTTCAGTTTGTAACTTTTTCCTGTTTGGACATTGCCTTCAAGCTGGCCTTGGAAAAAAAAAATTAACTCCAGATCCAGGAAATCTTTTGTATGTGTTGAACTTTAAGCGCAAGCTATTTCTCTGATTTCAAGTGGAGCAGCACTGATCTTTTGCATCTAACACCTAACTGCTGCAAGGGATTTGAAATGCCACCAGGTTTTTGGCACTGGCTCCACCCAAACGCTCCGGGCTGGAGCTGGGTGGTTACTGCCTGACCGGTGCAGTGAGAGAGAACACGTTTCTCTGCTCTGACCTTCAGCGGACCTTGAAGAGGTTTCTCTAATTTAGCTCAGCAAGGGAAGTTTGTGCACACTCACCCAAGCCCTGGAGAGGAGGAAACAGCAAAGTGCATTCCAGCATCATGCATTTAAACATGCAAAAATGCACTAATTATGGATCCAATCACTTTCCGGAAATTCAAGCCTGCTCTCAGACCTCAGGGGCTAGCTCTCTGCCGTTTCCAGGGCTCAGCTGGATGCAAGCAGTCTAGTAACTAGATGGATTTTTTAAAAAAAAACATACAGACACACTTATGAGTAGCTATAAAAGCAGCAGAATTTGAATTTAGAGAGACATTACAAGTGTCACAAAGATTAATAAAATAATTGCATCAGAAATATCATGGCTGTGGGGCTTTATATACTCGCTTCTCCCTTCAGTGCTGAAAGATGCAAATTGCAGCTGTTGCCCCCCTCCAGCATGATCACCCTCTCCCTGTTTTGACAGATTTCTTGAAAGACTCATCTCACAAGATGTCTGGCTTTTTTTGTTCTGCCTTTAGTAATTTTCCACTTCTCAAACACCTGCCCCTGCAGAGATGCTTGGGACTATCCCAATCTTCACTGCAACCTACKGTCCCAAGAATTACTTACAACCTGAGCACTGAAATGTGATGACTATCATCCTTGGTAGGGCGAGAGGTGACAGTTTCCATATCGCTAAGGCTGGATTTCACCTACGTTGACAAAAAGGCATTCCATGAGAAGCACTAAAATGATTTCCACAGCATCAGCCATAATTTATAAAAGGCAAACAGAAAGATTCCCTGTATCACCACAGTATCTCTATTGCTATAATCCTGTCCTACCCTTAAGGGGCAGCATCCTCATTTTCACTTTGCTGGCTATTTGAAAGCCCAAAGGCAGGAAGAGGCCATTGGTGATTCATACCAGCTTCCCACCTTGTGCGGTTTTCTATCGATGGTACTACCCAGAGGCACAGTCCCTACAGTGCATTCGGGCTCTGCAGCAAACCTGCAGCAGATCGTGTTCACTTCCAGAAAATTAACACAATCTTTAATTAATGCAATAAGCACTGATGAGTAATAAATCATATTAAAATACAAGGAAGGCAAATTTTTAATAAATTAAGCATTGATTCACTCAATAAATATTAATCTACTAAGCATCAAGTATTCATTACATTTTAGAAAACCAGTTGAAAAACCTCGCTGGTGAGCTGGTCTGAAGTATGCAGAATGGTCCCTGTTCACCCATAATATACACTTACTTTTAACTAATTCCTTAATTTATCAAGTTAAACAACCTGCCTGAAAGTAAGTCTGGATTGTTATTCCATTGCAATATGCAATTTTCTCAACACAGATTCTAACTCGCCCCTCGGATCGTTTCCTAAATTTTTCTTAGTAACTCCCTTTCTGAGTACCTCCTTTCTCTTCCTTGATGTTGGTGGTCTTTAAAATATTTGCTGACTGGTGTCATTTAATTTTCACCTCAATTAACTCAGTGAGAGTTGCAAAACTACGAAAAAAAAMCCTGTAGGGGGGTGTAAATTAACTCATTCATTTAAGTTTAGCTTATCTACRAGATGTTCTTTCACACTTCGCTCTCTGCAGAGTTCCTCCAACCTTTTATATAGATGTGGGATGTGCTGCACTTGCTTTGACTCTTATCTACAGATTAGCAAAAGAGAAGGAAAAAAAGCCAGATGCAAAGATGCCCCATGAGRCTGATATGGAGCTGTTTCTGTAGCAACCGATGATTTTCTTCTCATGTAAGAATGAGCCTAGTCATATCTAATTCTGAATGTATCTGGGCCTCACTTGCCAGCCAAAGCTGTGTCAAGTATAAAGTCAATATAGTCAGAAAGACTGATAAAAAAAAGCAATTATAAAGTCATCTTCCTACTCCTACATTCCTCCTCCAGCCAGGATCCGAAAGATATCCTTACCCCTGCCTTCCGTCCCAGCACACCGTCTCCAAGCCCCCAACATCCAGCAGAGCTGGTAAGCAGAGATGGAGGCGGCAGCCAGCCACCCAGTTACCGCACACACGAGGCTGCTGCGCTGGAAGCTCCTCCAGCAGTCCCGTGCACCCACGTCCCAGGAGACGGCGTGCTCCGGCAGGCGTTCCTCTAGACCGCAAGGGCATCTATACCTGCCTTGCTCTGAGTCTCCACATAAAACTCCTAAGCCCAGAGCCGAGATCAACTTCAGCTTTAGAAAGCTCTTGTTGGGTTTGTGCCACTTCACTGCCTTCACTCCSCGGGCAGTATTTTCTGCAGCGATGAACCCAAAGGCAGGCTGCCCATCTCACTAACATCTCCTGCCAYAGTCCACCCACACGAAGCTGGAATTGACTCTCTGGGACCACAGGAGGACTTTGTCTTCCTAAATGTATTTTACCCAGCCTGGTCTCTGCTATTGATCTCTTCCATCTAATTTTAATGTGGTTTGAACAGGTGTCTCTCCCTAYCACCTTCAATCTGCTAGGCAATTCAGAGGGTTTAAAATTGAAATCAAGTGCATGATTTCCCCCACCCCCCACCCCGGGAGCTTTGCCACAACTTGTTACTAATTGTGCCTTTTCCTTTTAACTTCTAAATTAGCCCTTCTCTTCTATAAACTGACTGTGTTGACATAAGATCAACTAAAACCAGTGCATCTTCTCACAAAATAAAGCTGCGTATGTATTGAAGGGTGAACTTCACATTTCTATGGCCTTTATTATCACCACACCCTGTCATATCAATGCTTTTGAAAGCTATCCTCTAATATTATATCATGAAAGAACCCAAAAGTTCAGAAAAAGATCAAAGAGATCCCAAATATGCAACTTGGCACGGTATGGACGGCACAACACAGCTGCCCACAAGCACCACCATAAGCCTCCTTGGTTTTGCACTGGAGGGATTTACAGTAGAGGGGAGGGAGGAGGGAGAAGGTGCAGAGAGGGAGGGGTTAAAGGCTGTGTCCCRTCCTTTCGCATCGCTACCTGACGGGTGACAAGCTGTGCACCTGGGTGTGTTCCGCTCCTATGCAAAAGATGCTTCTCTGATAGAGGAGTGTAAACCTTCTTTTASTTGCTTGTTGTTTGACAGTTTAAGAAATATTCTGGGCTAATCAACATCTGGAAAAACTTTCTAATGAAGGCTTAGGTTAAGGGAGGTGTTAGAAAAAAGTAAATATAACTCAGTGAGCATTTCACAGCTGTTTAGTTTCTCAAATGCAAGTTTTGCTACTTACACCCTCCTTCCCTTCAGAGTGCAAGATTTATCTCCAAAGAGAAACTCTTGATTTAAGTAATGACCCCAATACACTACTAATTCAAATCCTGTTAAAATGCATAATTTGATGATTTAAAGCTTCTTTTGTTTTTGTTTTTTGGTTTGTTTTTTTTTTAATCACGTTATGCCAAGCAATAATCTTTTCTTTCCATCCTCAAATCACAGGCTTTTGTTCATATAATGAAGCAAGGTCTCACATTTTGTACTTCCTTTATGATTAGCTGCTAAAGTTTCCTGGTATAATGATAAAACGAACCGGTCAGCTTGTTGACACTTGACTGGGATTTTAGTAAATTGCATCTGCTGTAGCCTACTTTGTGGAATCAATTATTGATAATATAGGTGTGGGAGAACATTTGCAAAGTGGTTAGGGATACGTTATCGCTCACGCTAAGAGCGATAATGAGCATTTTAAACCATTTTAACAGTGACCTCTACAGCCATTTGATTGTTGCAATATTCGGTAACTCGATTCTGGTTTAGAATCAAAACCAAGTCCAAATGATGAAAGGCAGTGGCAAACCATTAAGCTACTTTACTCATCCTTCCAGTTCACATATTCTTCTACTTAATATCTGACACCTGAGTATTTCTTTCCCAAAACCTAAGTGCCAAGGATACATGGTACTTTTTTATTTTTCAGAAACACTGCCAAACAAGTAGCTAAGACCTCTCCTTCTCCCCACTTTGACTATCTCAAGAACACAACACTCATGCAGAACGTTCTTACAGTCCTGTTGTGTTCAAAAGCTATTTAGAAAGAGCATTAGTACGATGAAGGTTAAGGAAAGAGTGAAAAGCCATGGGAGGTATCTTTGGGCACACATACAAACACTCTGTAGTACCTATGGCAGTAGTAGTAGGTCACAGCCCCAAAGCCTTGGTGAGCAGATGACTACCAAAAGCAGTAGATTACTGCCCAAAGCAACAGCCGTGGGGAGCTGAGCCACCCGAGCAGCTGCACAGCGGAAGCCATTTGCAATGTGCACACAGTTTTATCGGTCACACAAATTCACGGCTTGTTCCACATATTCTTGAGTGACATCTGCTGGTGCTTTATCTATAGGTTRCCTTATTTACATATAGAGCACTCATAAAGATAGTATCCAGATTCTTAGTGAACCACTAGGAATCAAAAAAAGCCCATCAGTTCACTATAAATATTTGCAATCACAACAAAAAGTCGTTAAGACTATCTTATCTCTGAAAGGAAGGAGAGGAGGAACAAACTGCTTTGGAGTGAACTGATTCTTAACTTTGCAATTAGAGTTATGACGACAGAAAGCCTCTTAAGTTTTCTGTCCTGCATCTGTAAAATAACAAGGATCCTTATGCACCTCAGTGAAGCAACACAAAGGTAGATTCGTAGCAACTTTATGGTTTGATGACATATACTATGCATATTCAGTGCATCTTCTCAAATGTGCATGTAAAAGGACACCCTTGATTAGTTAATAACAATCTCTTTTTAACCCAAGTCAAAATATGGCAAGCAAATCCAATCGCGTTATTGAACCCAACTGGCAAACTTGACTCAGAGGTCCCAATTTCACAGGCTTCTATCCTCCTTGTTAATTCAAGCCTGAAATGGTGAGACAAATTAATGCACAGATAGCCAGTGCTCTAGTCACCCTGCAGCCTGTGTAGAGTATGTGAGAATATGGGGTACATACACAAACACTGGTATTTCTGCCCCAGTAAAGACTGGGGAAAAAGAATGGATGATATAGTCAATACCTTGCCTGTACTTTATTCTGGTCTTCCCCAAAAGCCTTGGGCCTGCAAGAAATGAAGGAAGAGAATAAGGCCCATTTCTCCATGGTCAGACCCCACATCCAGGTTGGAATCAAGCCTCTTTGTAGTTCTGCTAACAAAAGGGTGGCTGTGGTTGTGGGCACGTTTTAAATGAAGCATATGTATTTATACTGCAAGGGTTCGGGATCTACTCATTCCACAATTTAACTCAGCATTTTAAAGGGTGTTTTTTGGTAACAAACCACCATGCAATTTTTTCACAGTTTGGTGTATTATTATGTAAATTGCAGAGCCGTGGTTATAATCCTGTGCTTGTGACACCAATTACTTAATGCCTATARAGATTACTGTAATGCCACAAACAGCGGATTATGTCTTAAAGTACATAGTAAGCAGCGGGAGCTAATAAACTCTTCCCTTTAAATTTTATTTATTTTGAAAAAAAGAGTAAACAGGGGCAGGAAAAACTATACAGACCACACACAGTGCCATTAACAACCAAAATCTATACATGATGCAGATCACCTTAGGCATTGCGCAGCCATTCTTTAGTTGTGAATTCCTGTCTTACATTAAGTCTTACGAAGGAAAGGAGCAGCATTGCTGAAAGCAATTATGAAGTTTGAGAGTCCACCATTTGTCGGGGGGGTAAGCAACAGTGTTCAATGAATGTTTAATTAGAAACAAAGCATATCTACCTATACCAGTAATGGGATATTGACTAACTAGCCATTGTTTATGGGCTGTTWTAGATAACAGACAAGACAAATTAACCCCAAACATATGCAATTTTAAAACTAAACGTGCAGTTGTAGGAGCCTGTGATCACACAGTAAGGGAGGCAAAAATCCAGAGGTTTACATCCCTGCTCTGCCCCATCTGGACCTTGAGACTGAACTTCAGCTGCTTACATACAGCTGCGAGTGCTCTGACCAGCAGATCATTTCTCCCAAATCTTCTTTTGCTGTGTATAACTAACTAAATATTTATTGAAACTGGGACTTAAGTTCCAACATCCGTATCCAACCTGAGTAGTTTAGCTACCAGCTAGTAGCAGTTGTCCTGCCCTCTCCATGTCAACTAATACTAAATCTAACAAACTGTCATCACACCAGAATAGCCAGCACACCAGTGGTGAAAAGGCTGACTTGGGTCCAAAGAAAATGCTGTTTTGAAAAAAATCTAATTCTATGAAAAGAGAAAAAAAAAGAAACACCTAGAACTCTGAGGGAGTTACTGGGATGTTTTCTGAAACATGAGAAATTTTCACTAGAAGAGTCCTTCTTTGTAAGAAGTTAAATACCTTCTTGTTTGGGAAGCAGCATGTGTTTGCACTTGGTTTGGCTCCTGCTCTKTATTAGAATTCTGCTCAGGGCAGCACTTAACTGGAAAACAAAGCTCTGAATTACAGCACTGACACGATCCACTTCCTAATACACCTGAGCCCAGTCAAAAGAAACACATCTTTGATAAACTTTTAAGAAACAGGACTCCTGTGGTTTCACACCATAAGGATAGCAATACAAATGCAAGGAAGAAAAAGACATATAAAAGATGCAACACAAGAGTAAATTCCTTCTGAATATAAAATTTCCCAAAAATGATTGCGTTTCCATGCATAAAACTTATGAATTATGTGTTAAAAAGTCCCTGTGATTCAGCAACAGGGTGAAAATAAACATGAGAGAACACAACTTCCCTAGTTACCATTTTCCTCTGACTCCCTAAAGCCTAAATCCCTCCCCCTCCAAGAGCTCCCTGCCTTTACTTCTGATTTTGTGGGAATTATCTGGTTGTGTTTATCTCAGGTGTTATTTTCACTTAAGGTGTTCGAGTTTGCCTGAGATGCAGGTGAGCTGTGTGAGAACACAGCACAGCAATTTCCAGATCATAGTTCCAGTGGTTGAAGGTAYTCTGCAAACACTCAAAAAATATTCCCTTTCCACTCAAATATGGCAATATTTAAAGGCAACCAAGTGACTTATATACAATGGTAATGCATGCCATTTTATTTAGAAGAAACCTCAATAATAGGTTGTATTTCTGGTATCTCACATTCAAACATCTCAGAAACTTCAACATTCAACAGAATATATTTCAGCTCTACAAGCAAACCAAACTTTTTGCCTGGAAGCCCAAGTAGCTGGGCTTTCTGTATAATACAAAGCAGAGTAAATGTTGGGAGAACTTTATGACTGCAAAATGATGTGCAGGAGATCTACAGGCTATATCATCTCCAAAATCCTTCTGTAGTCATTTCCATTTGTGCCGTCACCATCCAGTTTCAAAGCTACCAGTCTCACACCTACAGCTCCATGCATCCAAGCATTCAAAAAAGAAACACAGAGCTTGTTCCATTTTGAAAGTTAGTTTTGCACTTACCATTACTATATTTGTATATATATAAACACATAAATATATTGCATATCTGTATATACAATCACAGACACATATAAACATTCATGTATGTATATGCAGGTGTGTATATACTGAGGTGTGTCTATTGACTTCTGCATTGTACAGAGAGGAGTAAATGTTTATAAAACTGTATACACACGCCACACTTACAAAGGAATCGATATAGGCTATGTATTGTACATACAGAAGAAAAACCTAAGAAATACTTGAAATTATCACTCCTATCCAAGACCAAGCTAGCATTTTGTCACCAATATAAACAAAGCAGCACACACATTTCCTAGTTAAAGCAGCATCTCTTTAAGGAGCCAAAGGAAATCAGTGTGAGGGGAGTCAATGGAACTGATTTCCAATGCACCAGACGGGACGATTTCATTTTTTAATCTTCAGCTCTAAATTCACTGGCCCTCCACTCCCGTCACATTCACTTCTCTCTCTTTCCCTATTTCCTCATTTCCTCCATCCGGCGGAAGTGCTATAGCCCAGTTTCACCTGCATTTTCAAACTGCTAATAAATAAATAAATAAATAAACTGCTAATAAATAAATAAACCAATAAGACAGGAAACATCCGATTCCAAAGACTTGCACACCAGCTGGACAAAATCAGTATTTTTTATTTTGCAGCAAGGGGGCAACTGACTCCAACCCTCCAAGTTCTGCTCTGGCTGTTGAGGCACCGTTACAACCAAAGACTTTTCTGCAATAGGGACAGGCAGTAGGGAAGAGGGAAATAATGGTGTGTTTTCACATTTAATTTAGGAGCATTACTTTATCTGAAAATCTTTCCCCCTCCATATTGTGCAAAGTTCCTTGTTTATTTTGTATAAGTCAAGACAATGTGATCAAAATAATAGTGAAAAGTTAAATTAGAATCTACTATGCATGGACAAATATATAAATTTATATGCCCGACTATTGTGGTCTCATCTAATTTCAAGCTTTTCATCTAATTTCAGCTTGAGTCTGTTTCCTTTCACAATCCAAGGCAGCGAGTTAGTTTTTCTATTGATCAAAAAAATAATTTTTTTTTCCAAACCAGACCACTGCTTGTCATATTCACTTAACAAATGATTCGGAGCATCCCAATCTTCATTCTTCTAAAAACTGCGTATTTAATTACAGCCCGTGAAAGCACTGTCTGGAGAAGTCAAATGGCAGCAATGAGCATGAGCTATCCCAGAGGTAAAAAGAACAATCATACTTTCCAAACAGACCCAACATTTTCTCATATTTTTCTGAAGCAATTTTGTTGTAGTTTTCTATGGCACATGCTAAAATCATTACTAAATCCCTATATCTGAACATCCTGAGCCACAGAACTTGGAACAAGSTCCACTCAGGCTGCAACCCCTACCAAAACTCCCAAAGACTAACAGGGCAGCGTTGGGACTGCTTACAGCCACGTCCAGGGTCACTCTACCTTTGTACATTATCTAGTGTAATTCATGTTTAATCTATGGGTGGTGTCTCTAGAACTGTTAATAAAAAAAAAAACCAATAAAATGGAGGCTACTGGAACCAAAGTGGCATTTAGCTCTCTACATCCAAATTTGAACATTTTTATCTCACTTTTGAAATTGGCATTTTAGCCCAAGCCCTTCACCCAGGTGCTTTAAACTGTGAAAATCATTCCAGAGGAGGCATTTTTATTCACAACAGTTGAAGAGAGCTATGTATGTCGTATATAATATATCATGTTATATTAAAGGAGAAAAATAAAAGTTTGGTTCATCAAAATCACCRATCTGAGTTAGCTTGCCTGAGAGCAGCCTCGAATGGAGATCTGTGTAAGAAAATGAGGCCACCCAGATATTACTATTTTGTTCCTCTCTTCAGTCCATGTCAGGTTATTCTGACTAATAAAATAGGGAATAACATTTGTCCTGTACACTGAACAGAGATAAGAGGTCTGAAATCCTCTTTTCATTAGCCTCATTGCTAACTGTTTCGAATTATCGCTCTTTTACAGTTGTTCTATAAGCAATTAATTGGAGACCTGCTACCTGATATAAATCTCATAGTGGTTAAAAAACACAGAACAAACGCTTGTGAAAAATCTGTGCGGTGACTGACAAATATAAGCCTGTTTTGAGAAGCACCCAAAGCACAGGGACTTCATTGGAAGAAAGGAAGGGAACCAAATACCCTATTAACCAATTTTTACATGAAACTGCTGATTTTGCCTCACAAATGTGCAGTTGCTTCAGGGTGCAGTCCAACCAAAGGCTGAGTCTCCCCAGCTCCCCTTGCTGAGACAGCCACTGAAGACAGACCGCGTCTCTCAGAATCAGGTCTCCAGAAGACAAAAGTTGAGATTTACTCATGTACCTGTAACAAAYATTTAACCAAGAATGTAGTAACTGTGTCATGGAGCTACTGCAAAGCAGTTGTTCTTTGGCCTACACAGAAAATATATTTATCTGGATAATTTGAAATGTGGATGTTTACCTACGATTTGTGAGTCACTCTGAAACTTCCAGTTTTCAGAAAAATATAGTTCTGCATTTAAACTACTTCCATTGCCCTTATTTATGTTCTTCATTTATTAGAAGGTATCCAAGAGGTCTCCAAACATTCATTGAATATTAGCCTTAAAAATTACTTATCTAGATGTTAACAGCAACATTTACACACTGTGTTTGGAAAAGCATTTTGCTTCCCCAAAGAGTACATATTTTTTAGTTAGCAAAAGAGCTCTGGTTTGTCAAGAGTAACTCATGAGGAAGTATCAGTCCATCATTTCAAACCAATTTCACAGTTGCAGGAAAGGTGAACAAAGTTTCCATAGGTGAACGTGTGAGGAAAATTTATCCTTGTTCTTATCCTGAACTCTATTGTGTCAGACAGCCATATTTCAGGATTTTGTTTTTTTTTTTTTTTTTTTTTTTTAACGACCAACACAAATGTAAATGTTCCAATTTATAGTGGCAAAATTAGGTGTCAGATTCATTCCTGTTCCCAGCGAGCTTAAATTTTTCTTTTGGGCACTGAAGACAGAGAACATTTTTCCTTTTGAAATGTAGCTGCCCCCGCGGGGGTGCTGCGGTTGGGGTTGCAGAGGAGACGCGGGGCGGGCGCGGGAGCCCAGCCGCCCGTGCCCCCACCACTCCCAGCCTCCGCGGAGGCAGACGGGCGTTAGCAGGCAGCTCGGTTATTCCCCAGAGACCACTCCGGAAGAGAGTCTCTCTACTGTGTTAGCCATCAGATACATAGCTGTACTCATTTACAACTGGAAAAACTACAAGAGCTCAGGTCTTTTTATATTCCCAAATAAATAGACAACACGGTTCAGACAATACAATAGAATTAGTATTTTCATTTGAGCTTTTTAATGAAGTCTGAATAGATTTCCAGCCCACATGATCAGAAGACTAAGTAAAATCATTGGGGATTACTGTTAAAAAGATCCTTGAGAAAAAAAAAMCAAAAAAGAAAAAAAAAAGGTGGTTTAAAGATGATCTTAGGGAAAAAAAGAGACTTTATATACTAGGACCTGGCAAAGCATTTCACACAAAAGTAGCAGTGGCAAAGAAAGTGTTAAGAGAAGAACTGAAGATAAAAAGGTGCCATTAGGAAGCTGGCTTTGGAGGAGATTACATAGAAATAAGACGAAACTTTTCTTAAAAACAAATAAGCAAACAAACCAGCTCACCCAGCCCTCTGATCAGCAAAGAAATCAGAACTGTCGGCTTTCATCCACCTCGTACAATAAACCTAAACTCAAAAAAAAATAGTGAAATTTTGATTCAAGCCACACAAAGCTAATTTTTGCTGGCCACGGCTTTTCCTAACTGGGTGTTTYGGACTCCCAGGAACATGAGATTTTCTAGGTTGGGGAGTGGTTTAGTACTGCTATAGTGTCAACTTTGAATTATGCACAGATTTTTAAATATGGAACTGTTCCTCTACTTATGATGACAGGCACATTCACATCATATAAAATTGGGAATGGGGAGAACTAAACAAAGCCAGTGAGTTCTGAATTGATCACCTAAAACATCTGCTGTATTGCTTAGGAATTGCAGCACATATGGTATATAGGAGCATCCAATATTTGGAGGCACA
This sequence comes from Oceanodroma leucorhoa, assembly GCA_030449065.1. NCBI lineage: Eukaryota > Metazoa > Chordata > Aves > Procellariiformes > Oceanodroma > Oceanodroma leucorhoa. The sequence goes on along the minus strand of JASVER010000010.1, from coordinate 1,076,684 downwards.
CTACCTATGCAGAATATCCATAAAATGTCAGAAACACCCATTTTGGCCATTTCAGTCTTAACTCTGAATGTTCTTCTTTTAAATAAAATGCATAAAATTATTTTTGGGTTGATTTTTCTGTTTTATCACATAGTTTGATTGCAATCGACTTAGCTCCTGCCCTAAGTCTCCCGTATGTTTCTGTACAGCACTGAGAATACTAATAGTGTTCAAAAAGACAACAAGAACATAATGGAAAAAAGAAAGAAAAGTTATCATCTAAATGTGATCCTTCCTATCTCAGCCAATCTACTCCTTGCATTTATTCTGAATCTCACCGCTATTATGGTACAATAATCACACAGCAATCTTCACACAATACCTATTAACAACAAATCATCAATATGCATTTCTAAACTGGATTTTATTCTGATGGAACAATCCTGCTATATAAAACTCCAGTCTTGCCAAGAGCTAAGACGTGACATTTTCAAGAACAGCTGACCTAGGAGTGAATTAGGCACCCAAATGCCTTTTAAGCGCTAATGTATTTTTGAGAATTTGGTCCTAAGCATCAAAATCTCACTAAAACAGGTCACGCTGGGGCCTCTGAATTTGCGTTTAAAAATAGTAAGGCAAAATATCTCAAATGATAAAATAAGAGTATTTTTTAAATCCTAGTGCCCAATTATTGACTTTGAACTCCCATGAAGTTAAGCTATTTCATAAGTTTGGCTTTGATTTGAGGGAGACAAGAAATGCTGGACTGTCATATCCACTCAGAATACATCCCAATAGAAAARAGAGCTACTGTGCAAAACAGAGAAAATACCAATGGGGTATTGGAGCCATAGAGTCATAGAAGCCATTAGGTTGAAAAGAAATTGTTCAAAAGGGAACTAGTCCAGGGAACAGTGCAGGTTCAGAAAAGATGGCAGAGATCAGCTAAAATACTTCTAATTTCTGTTGGYCAGAGTTTCCTTTAACCAGTTCAAGCTCAGAAAGAGGTAAGGGTGAACCATGAATCAACATTTACAGAGTCTCTCTGGTAAACTTTTTATTTGTTGCAGTCTCCGTTGCAGAACCTGAGACAAAGGCTTTTCCCCTAAAGATAAACACTAATAAAAGTGCCTGTACTTTCTCACTGCTCTGAACCTAATCCACTGGTAAATATCAGTAAAAAGTTGCGTAATTCTCAAAGTCTTACCAAAATTTGTTGAATGACTCCCTACAAGCAATTACAAATAAACCCAGCACTAATTTACCCTTTACATTATCAGACAAACTGGAAAGATCCTACTCATCTTTCCCAGACACCGTCTTTCAGAAGAAAAAAAAGGAATCATTCTGGCATGGCTAAGAGGTGAATTGGTACCAGTTTTGGTAATTCCAGCTGACATAAACAGAAGGCAGCATRGAACCCAAATTACAACACACAAAATCATATATCATTTAAAAGAAGTACAGTGCCCAACTAGTATTGTCCAGTTTGGCAGGATCATTATTTCTAACACTGGAATGCCAAAATATGGTATTTAATGAAACCACATCATGTACTTGATAATAGCCAGCTGTATAATGCTGAAAATGAAAAGCTTATTTTCTTTCTTTGTGACCTGAGGTCATCGTGAACCTGAAGAGAGCAAAACTCACAGCTCATGTTGTCTGTGCCACAAACTTATTTTCTTCTAAACCAAAAAGGCCCCAAGTTTTGTAAGAAAAAAAAAAAAAAAATCAGAGCTTTTTAAAGAGCAGATCACAAAAGCAAAAACATTACCAAGAGCATATATAATTCTGTGAGGGCTCCCTCTTTTGGCAACAAAAAAAAAGCTTCACAGATCATCACTGTAAAGCTTGTCACACGGGGTTCTTTGCTTTCAGGACTACAAACCTCAACATCAATAACACAGACTGACCTTATTGCATTTTATCTTTTAGGGAGGACCTCATCTGCACAAAAGTCTTCATTTACCAATACAGGGGAAGCTGCCGCTCTTGCTTTTTGGTGTTACTTCAACTGTCCTTTTATTCTGCAGAGACGTTGGAGCAAGAGAAACCACTCAGAATTCCACATTTCCCCCCAAGATCTTGCTGGGAGCTAAGAGTTATAGGGCTGGCAAGGAGCAGCCAGAAACAGCGGCAATTTGGTATTGGCTAGGATAAAAATCACAGGATTAGTCAAAAAAACAGGTCACAGAGGACAGGCCAAAGAACAAGTGTGAAGAATGGCTTTTTACTGATTAGTCCTTTCCTGGGAAGTGTGCCAGAAAGTACAGAGGGTCCCCAAGAAATTTCCTTTTAATACTCAGGCCAAGTTACACTGTGTAGCTTTTCCATGGAAGCTGAGGGTAAGACTTAAGCTGTCAATGGAAAAACATCTAGAAACTTTTTATCACTGTTGGGATTGCTGGTATAAAAGCTTTTACCTGGACACAGGTTTTCTAAGAGATGCTGATCGCTTGGGAAGGAGCACTGCCCTGAACGTGGGTTGCATTAGCAAACTCGCTACACCTGACTTCTCAGTTGACCAGGGGCTGGGATTTCCAAGGGAAATCTGTTCACCTCAGCTGTTACTACATTTCTCAGTAAAATGGAGTTTGAGTCAATATGTTGAGCCTACAAGCAATTTAAGGCAAGTTCTTTCGTATTTACCTGCACCAAAAACCTAGACCTATTAATATTAATTTGGCCTTGGATAGGAAAGAGTGAAAGGCTTTGGTTAACTTTTTCCCTTTACTTCCCTGTAATTTACAGCAGCTGATATTCTGAAACTCTGATTCTATACCATGGGAGCTTTTTAGCAGTTTTTGTTAAGGGTTATTGAAATGTAAAAGTTCATTATGTTACAATTCTCTCATCTAGGCCTCAAAGGCTTTTGCATTACTGCTGTCCTGTGGGGAARGTAAGCAAGGGGGTACCGGTTAAGTGAAATCAGGGAGAGCTCCTTATAAACATTATAGGTATTATGGGGTCTTTCAATTTAACTACCCTGTCTGCAAAAGGCAGATTATTCTGGATTTATATACATAAAGAGAATATCATGCTAACTTTTTATTAAAAATTAAAATCTTTTGAGTCACAACAGAAATCAATATACCACAATTTGAGTGAAGTAGAATGATGATCCTGTGGTTAAGTAATTGAAATGGGAATTGAGTAATCTGTCATTCTCCCTGCTCTGGGCAAGTTAGCTCTAGATGTCTTAAGCACGGGATTGTAGGCTCCTAAAAGAGTTAGACATCATGTTTTCAAAAGCAATTCCAGCAAGTAAGACAACATTTTGGGTACATACCTAAACACAAGTCTGATTTTTCCATTTTGCACATCCTGGAAGTCTGGCCTCTTTCAACATCTCAGGCTGAGAAATGAGATGGTTAAAAGACGTGACCTTAACAGCCAGTACAGTAAGAATTAAAGGCATGTCCACATGATCAGGTACAGCCTAGCATTGTCCACCTCTAAGCTTGCAGGTGAGAACTGACTGTGGTTGTAAAGTCATTCAGAAATGTGAGCATGGGAAGTAGCTGCTCACAGATCTATAAAATGTGCAGAACAGTGCTGAACCGCGTGAGTCCCTCTAGCTTAGAGCAACGCTAGACCTATCTGCAACTGGCTTTTTAAAAGCGTCCTAAGAAGCCTGAAACCTTAAATCGCTTTTGAAAATGAGACTAAACTTCCTAAAGTACTTATGCATTGCTCTGCATAGTGTTGTGGAGGTCAAGCTCTCAATTCAAGAGCTCTTCTGAAAACTGAACCATGTAGCTCAGCAGAAAGGTTGTTATACTTCCTTTCTTTTGCTCTTTTCCTCAGTTACCAGCATAAATTTGTTCTATCTGGGATAACATCTTGCAGTGTTGAGACGTTAGACTAAGTTTTTTGTGCTCAGATTGTTCTTTGCTGTGTGTATATACATAATTACATACATCCTGCTTGTTTATATTGTGGCATAAATTAGGGGTGAGGTGGTCGTAGATGGATAACCACTGTTGTAAAGAATAAGGCAACACAATTGGGACAAGATGGATGGTGAAGACAGGCAAGTCATGATGCAGTTCTGTATGAAAATATATCTATGTAAACAGTATAGGCAAAATCTGTTCAAGCTTCAGTATAGATCCGAATAAACTCCAGAATCGGGGCTGATGCTTCTTTTCATGCCATGCCATCAGCGTCTTTCTCACATCCAACTGCAGCAGCTTAGGAAGAGAAATATTTGCTTTCATTTTGAATTTGCCTGCCTTTTGTCACAACCTTAATTTCATTGAACTGCTGAGTTTTGTATCTTTATAAAATGCACTGTTGGAAGCTTCCAGCAGACACGCAGATTAGCCTTATCCTAAAGCACCTCATCTCTATTTATCCCGGGATAATTAGTCACGTAAATTAGAAGTCATTACCAAAGGCTACAAAACCCTTTAGCAAAGGCTTGTTGACAGGCTAAACATGTTTAAAGTACTTTTAAGGTCCGGGAGTGGGAAGAGAGGGGTATGTGGGAGGGTGGGGGAAAGAAATATCATCACAGTAAGAAGTAAATTCTGACACAGAAAATGAGGCTGCGTTAATCTGTATTCATTCCCAAAGAAAGACTTACACTATTGTATGCTGCCACAGTGATATATAACAGAGGACATTTAAAATGCCAAGCCATAAAAGTGTATTTTCTTCATTACATTTTCGTTGAATGCTTTGATCTTCCCATTTTACACTATAAGTTTGATTCATCATTACTTTCCAGTAAGAAACTGCCACATTTGATTGTGAAAAGAAGAATTCTTATCTAATTGCAATTTGTAAGCACAGGATTTAGTGTATTGTTGCCTGAAAAATGGAACTGTCTAAATTATTTTCCCTGAAACTAACATCCTCAACAAATAAAAGCAACATATGATAGCTGGGCATAATTAAAGAAAAATGACACCTACTGTTACATGAATAAAGAAAATGTGTTGATGACAAGAAAGGGAAAAAATGTGATTTCCCTGCAGTTTTGGTGAAACACAAAAGCATCACATTTTAGTTCTTTAACACATTTGTTCAATGAATTGGAAAAAAAGCAATCTCATCGTCCAAACCAGCCTGTAATGTACAGTTATTTCCCTGCAGTCAGAGCAATGCATGTCAGACATTTTGGATTTACTGTGCATGCACAGCAACCCTGTCTGTGTCCGGACACCCAACAGTCTTTTCTGAGCAATGGCATAGAAATGAGAAAACAGCCATGAAAATCTGGGCATGTAGAAAACCTCCCTTAAAGGTTCCTATTTACAGCTTCACTTTCAACAGCCATTTTGATCTTTTGAGTTGTCTATACATATGTTATACAATCAGTTTTCAAGCAACTTTCTGCTTCTTGAAACCTGTTCTTTTTTTCTTCCCAGTTTTTTACTCCTCATCCTTGCTCCCTTACATATGCTTATCTATTCCATTCCCCAATATTAAACAACCCATAGAAAACCACTGTTAACAAAACATGTAATATTCTGTTATCATTTCCATTTTACCATCCAAAGCTGAGAGTATTTGTCTTTTTCCCTTTGTTTTCAGCACTGTCCTGTTTTGCCCATCCCCACAGCATTCACATATTCATTACAGATGCATTGATAAACTAGTTTTCAACTCCATGGGGTGTGAATAGGGTTATGGAAATCACCTATCTGTAGCAATACTTGATAACAAATATGCAGTGATAGCTCTGAGAGATGTATTATTCCCCATTCTCAACAGCATAAGAACAGTATAATTTGTAACCTGTTGGAGGAAATGCTATATTGACGTTAGCAAGTTTTCCAGCCCATTCTGAGATCCGTTCTGCTCCAGCTACTTTTCTGTTGATATGTAYTCAAGAAAGTTTAAAACTAGGCTGGATATTTCTACCCAAGTTGGCAGTGCAGATTTGACTGCAGAGAAGATATATTCAGAGAATAATGTGTAATATACTTATAGAGAAATATACCTAGAATATGACTGCTGTTACAGAAGGACTATCTATTACTATCCACTATAATTAACTATTACTTGTAAGCAGATATATATCAGAGTGATGAGAAACACTATAAATCCCTAAAAAGAAAAAAAACCAAAACAAATGATATTTCTTCAGTGCTTACAAATATCTGGTCTCAAGTATTATGTCTCAAAATAATGATCATTACTCCAAGTAGGAGCATAGTAGTTACGAGTATGTTCCCAAGACCAAAAAAAAAAAATATGGATGCACCAGAATTAAAGGCCATACTGCAGCAAAAATGGGGTCTAGCAGCTGTATGAGGGATGCAACCAAAACCAGTTTAGGAGCCACTGGACTTTTCCTGAGATATAAGAAACACTGTACAGGAGTCACCTTCTGAGCCACCTGCAAATTGCATATAAACAAGCCCTCAAAATAGCAAAAGCGTGGTGGGGGTGAGCATATGCATATCTCTTTTGTGGAACAGGATCTCCAGTTAGCAATAATAATTAATGAATATTTTTTTTTTTTTTTTGCCAGAGTAGAATATATTTTTCAAACATCCAGTTACTAACCTGGGTGTTTGTAACCTGTGAACTTTGATAGAAAAAGCTAGAGAAAGGTCTTACAAAATTAATGTGATAGTAACCACCTTGAAGATTAGTGCCCATTTTACCAATATTTCACTTATCACAGGTATAACGTCATATTTCACCTTGATTCATTACACGAGCAATTGTTCTCTGCATTGCCAACTGCTAGGACATACCCCAGTATCAGGGCAGAAGAATTCTGCTGTGTACCATACATGAATATCATGTAACGTCCAGGAAACTGAGCCACAAAAACAGTTATTCCAGTCTCAATGTGGGTACTGTGCTTGCCAACCAGAGCTTCTCTCTCAGCCGCCACTGAAAGCAGCTGTCCTAAGTTCCTCAGTAGCCTTGTATCATTGCCTGCAGGCAGAAGTACCTTTTGACCATTTCTGTATATGGAAAAGGACCAATCAGATTAGAAAACACTTACTGACATTAAGCGTCCATTAGATGATCTCCCAAGGTCCCTTCCAACCTCAATGATTCTATGAAATATTCTTTTATGTCAATAAACACAAGCAGATCTGATCAAATATTGATTTCCAGCACTCCTCTTCCCGAGGCAACCTTCTTTCTCTATATAACATTGTGAGTTAGTCAAGTGATGGGGAGGATGAGGGATGTTTTCCACTACTGTGTCTCTCTTTTGAAGCCTCAGGGGGTTCTCTACAGATTCAAGAGAAACAAAACACATATGGCTTTGAAGAGAGCTCTTTCTTAGGGCTGTCAATACTGCTTTGGGTTTGTGAGGTTTCTCTTGGGCCATTCAAAGGAGAAGTTTTGTACCAGGATCTGGATGCCCCCTTCAGGGCGGAGGATTCCACAAGCTGCTTCTCCAAATCTAAGATATTAATAAAAATAAAAGAAACAAACAAACAAGACCATCCCCAACATCTTAGTCCAGGCAGACTTCTTCTTCCTGGAAAAGGAAAATCTCCATTTCCCTCAAGTAAATTATGGGTATTGCTGCTGATATTAATGTCACATGGAAGATGTTCAGATACTGCAATGTTAGATAAAAACTCTCAAGTGTTTGGGACAAGGGACAGTCCTTGACCCACGCTATTGCAAAATATTTGCCAGGCCTGAGTAGACGGTCTCCATCCGAACAGCACAGGTAGCTACTTGCCTCCTGGGGCACTTCACAAGAGTGCTGCAGGGTCAGGTATCTCTTCTATAGCCTGTTCTGTGGATGAATCCTGCTTAATCTCCTCATCTACTGCTTTCTCCTTCCTTTCACCCTCTTACCCTTTCCCTTCTACACATCAGAGTACATTGCAAGGAGACAGCAGGGTGAAGTTCCCCTCATCTCTAACAATTCCTTGAGGGCAATGGAGTCCTATAGATTTCATTCACTTTGCTAACTGTACAGTATTTAAACCTTATCTGAATTGGTAAGTAAAGAGCATATCACTGAGGCTGCAGAAGACAAATACAAATTCCTACTCTAAAGGTGTACAGTTTAAAAGGAAGGCTGGAATAAGACAAGGTAAAAACTCAGAAGGATGAAGAGTAAGCCTTGTATGTAGCTATGCCTTTTTTCTCCTCAGACACCATAGAGGAGGGGAAGCACGAAAAAACATGGTCATTCCACACGAGCTGTGTAGGACACAACAAGCCGTGAGAATCTCCTCTGTTCATGCAAGAGCAGGATTTTATGGTTTCCTTCTACTTCTGTAGTAAGTTTTACTGGGTTGGGGAAGATTCTATTCAATTTCTGTAAAAAAAATCAAAATGTGACCTTTTTCAGTAATAGAGAGCATTATTTACTTATGTTTCAATTTCCCCTAAAAATCCCCCAAAGTACAAAGAAAGCGGTATTGTTGCGGGGCACATCACAAGCATTTGGGAGAGTAGGGAAGAAAAAGAAAAACTCTCCCACTGAGCTCCTCTTTTTCAGAAGCATCTTTCTATGATCAGGAGTGAGTTCTTTTGATTTTTTTTTTTTCATTGCTTTGCTATATTTTACCAGATTTTTTTTTTTTTCCTTGATTGCAGAAAACATTTTCGGTCTGGAATAATTTTTAACTACTTCATTAAATTGTCCTAAAATGCAAAGAATTTTAAAACATTGTGCTTTTATGATGGAAAAACCCATTCTAGACCTTAATGGAGCTACTGCCGTGAAATCATAAAACAGCATAGTCAAAAAAACGGACAATAATATCTCGCACTGATGTGGGAGGAACAGTTTCTGGCCTTTTTATATAACTTTTAATCTATGTTAGGCAAGAAGTATTAAGACTGACTTAGAGACACTGACAGGGTTTGAAAACAAGTATGGTAAAGAAAAACAAGTCATTATTACTTAGCAAACAGTGAAAACTCGGGGCCTTTTTCAAAATATCTGAGCATCCACAAGCCCAAAATGAAGTCAGCTGAGTACTGCAGCTGTTTTGTACTTCTGAAAGTCAGTCGCCCATTTTTAATGGAGAATGGCAAAATACCTTGTGGGGATATAGTGCAATTTAAAGTATTATGAAGACAAAATACTAAGTACCTCTTCTTACAGTACACACAATTTCATCAGGGCATTTTTAATCAGCATGCCTCTGAGAGAACCGAGCTCAGCTCCACAATATTTAATGTCAATGGCTGCTGGTTAGCAGGGGTGGCAATTCTGCTTAGTGGGGACATCTTCCAGTGATTTAGCAGTGATTAGTGTTTCTCAGTCTCCTGCTGACTGCCGCTGCTCCTTTCTCTAACAATAGCTGCTTGCTTTCCTCAGCTTTTCTGCACGTTAAAAGTTGTTTTTAATGTTTTTCCAGCACCCCCCTCTTCCTGCATGCCTCCTCATTTCCTAGAAAGAGCTTTGGTCCCAAGGGCTTGGGGAAGGCCCTACTGCACAATCAGGCACGCTGCGACTGGCCCAGCTGGCAGCGTTGCGCTGCTGTGGGAACGTTCAGTCCCTGTCTCGATGCATTCAGCATTTAATTCCCCCTCCTGAACCCGTCCAGTGGCAGCAAAACACTTTGCCGCAAGGCTTCCGTTCCCTCCGTAGGAGCGTTGTCTTAGAAAGGGAATCTTCTATGACCTACTTCATCAGTTCAATAGAGAGCTCGGCAGAGACTGTCCAGTTAAGAAACTCAACAGCTTTTTGTTAATTTTTATATGGTCCTTTTCTTTGGGACAGAATTATTCTTTTGTGTCTTCTGTCTTTAGTGTGCTCATACATGAAATACCAGTAAATGTATTAGCAGTGCTGAAGTCTGCTAAAATTCCAGACCTGCAATTTCAATCATGTACTTTAAATGTGTAATATCATTTGACTGTCTGCTTCCCAACTTTGTTAAAATAATGGTTGATTTTTTTGTGAGTGGGGCCGGTTAGGTGATGCTTCATTAAATTCCTAGAAAAAAAATGTCTTGCAGATTTTGATAATTAGTTTTATTTAAATTCACTAGCAATGTAGCCTGACTAGAACCCTGATTTAGTGACATAAAATAACAGAAACAATCCTTGTTTCTGTTATTTTATTTCATAATATTTCATAAAATAACAGAAACAATCCTAGAACAATACTCCTTCTTCCTTCACAGGACACTTTGGGCTTATTATATCAGAGGTAGATGATACCATATCTAAAATATCAGTTATCTACTATTGGTTTTGCCATAAACTTCTTGTGTAATCTTCAGTAAGTTCTTAGTTTCCTGTCTACAGAAATCAACCTCACGCTGCCTTCTACCTGTTCTAGGCATTATATGGTTTCCTTAATAAATATAATGATGATAATAAATACTAGGATATTTTTAAGTATGTTAAAGTAGAGGTGATTCCAAAACATTTACTGGCTTTTTTTTTACTAACAGACAGGAAACATTAAAGGAAGTCTTTGAGCAATAGTTGTATTCCTGGCATCTGCTTCTTTTAGAATTTGCAAATTTGTTGGTATTCAAATGGCATCCATAAAATGATCATATATGAACACTTTTTAAAATGCAGAGAGAAAAAGAGAATATAGAAAGCTGTAGAGTAATTATACTTCAAAGACTGCAGCCTGTGAACCCAAGACAATAAGGACTCTATAACAATGGAAATCTACAGTGTACATAGAGTTTTGATATCAGATTTTATTTTTTAATCAGAGAATGAATTTTATCAATGTTGGTCTAAAGTAACCTTGGGCACTGTTAAGATAGCCAAAGGGGGAAGGAGCCTGGATAAAATAATTGCATAAAAATCTCCAAGAAGAAATTGCGTTTGATCCCAAGTACACAAAGAATATATTACCACCAGGCTATTTTTAAAATACTTACTCAAAGAGATTGAACAATAAGAATTTTCTTGGGCATAAAATGGAAAAAAAAAAAAGCACCTATTTTTAATAAACGTTTCATAAATAGTCTTTATTCTTCTTTAAAGACTGCAGGAGAAATTCTCACTTGACGTAAATGGTTCTGGATCTGCATCTTCAGAAAATGACTAGAAGTAAGACCCACATAGTCTCAATGTTTGTATCCCTAGACTGTAAATTGCGACCAATTTCAGAACAGAAACACAAAATGATGAATCCATTCACTGTTGAAACTTGAGATCAGCTGTACTGCTGTATTGACAGTATCTAAATTTAGGTACTCAATTTAGGAGCTTTTACTAGCTGGCTAGTCTCCCTTTTTAGTAGTGTAAAGAAAGACTGATGCAGAGGGCAATTCAGAACACATGTGAGGCTCCTACTCTGGGCGAATCTCAGCGCTATACAGTCACCCTAAGGTGATCAGCCTCTTAACTTACATGCCTCAGTGTGACAGTTAGGGTAGCCCCCTGAGTGCCAAGATTTTTCAGCCTGGTTCAGTAGTGAACACATTTTTTTTTCCTGCATCTTTATAGTGAGCCCATTATAATACATCTCACTCAAAAAGATGCTGCCATGCTAGAGACACTGACAAAGTATTATTAAGGTAGCCCTAATCAAGTTTAGCTAGATTTCTTGCTCAGAAATAATTTGGTGCACTGATTTGCATAAGGTTGTATGTAATTTTTGTAAGACTGTATGTGACTATTCCATGTTTCATAGAACTGACTAATTTCTAGCTTACACTAGTTTCTAAAAATCCAAGGTTGCAAGCTAGTCATCTTGGCTCTGTTTATTATCRATGGAGGGAGAAAATCACTTACTTCTATAGGATGAATCTTTTTATTTCTATCAGATAAATGTCTTAGGAGAGAGTGAATCATCTTTTAGAGCTTCCTTGCACACACCAGCCATTAAAAAAGAGCCTAAAGTGGTGGCTTGAACAAGGTCTCAACTATGGTTTGTCATCAGGTGAAATTAATTTCACCCTAAAGTTTTTAAAGACTGGAAGGTGCATGGGGACAGCTACTTCCCTGAAGCATCTGGTTGCTGATGCTTCTTTCTGGATTAGGTATTTTAAACTTAATCTTGATACAAAGATTTTCAACACAGTAGTAAAGAAAGGAGGCAGAAGCTTTCATTTCTAGTTTAAGTCTCTATAGCAAGAGATGCTACAGAATAGGGAAAAAAATCTAAAAATAGGAAAAGGATTTTTGAAATACTTAAACCACATTACATAAACAGAAATAACAAGCAAAACAAACCAGATGAATTTCAAGTGGCACTAAATATAACTTCATAAGTAATATCATTCTAGAAGGATGATTTTCTGAATCAGAAAGCCAGTTAGCATTAATGGACATAACTTCTATGAGAGACAGCAAAAGGAAAGGAGGTTAAGGGTTGAACACATTTTGTTCTGTTTATTCTCTGAAATCCAATTAACTTCAGTTATTTGAGAAGACAAAGCTTGAAGAGCACATCTGAAGAAATGTAAGAGATTGAGACTCCTGAAGGAACAGGAAGAACTCTTGATACAAACATTGCCACACATCCAACAGAGCAAACTCTTTGAATTAGGCATGAAAGAAACAAAAGTCCTTCCCAACAGTCTGGAATGGAATTTTTTTGTAATTTCTGATCTTCTCTCTATGCCTCTAAAGTCATCACCTCCAGCAGCTTGAAATCCACCACTGCTGCCTGTGCCAGATACCTGTATTCATTAGTACGAGCATATAACAACTGCTGAGGCTCTGTCTTGTAGCAACCTGCTCAGCATTGACGTTAAGGGCTCATTTATGTTGCACTGGTTGCACAGTCAAGCAGAAAAGTCGAGATGCGTAAGCAGGTCTTGCTCAACCAATTTGTTTGTGATTTAAAAAAAAAAAATCCCAAAAAAGATGAAGGAAAAAAAAACCAAGCTACTGTACTTGAATATAGCTGTGTTAAGAACACTCTTACCAGAAGTTTGTAAGCTCAGTAACTAGGAAAACTTTTGACAAAGATGTATGCAGGTAAATCTGTCATGATGCTTTTGCAGCTTTGGGGGAAAAACGTTCAGCCACACTGGAGAACAAGACAGAGAGAAGTAAACTCYGACAGAATGAGCTATAACCTTCTAGTCATCAGATCCATGCATGCTCAACTTGTTACTATATCTGTTCCTCACAGATTGTTCTGCTTTAAAAGAACAAGTACAAAGAACGCAAGAGAAAATAGCTACATCGTACTGAACAGTCATAATTGACCCATGAGAGACAAGTACACCACAAAAACAAATAAATATATACACACACATATAGATATCTAGCTTCCAGAAACAAATACAAGCCAAAACACTACTAGACTGCAGTAGAGTTAGACATGCCTCATGTTAGTTATACTTGCACATGTATATAAAAAAACATCTGCATGGAAGTAGTTCATGTGAGAAATGACAGGCACAATGTTAATTTTTTCCATGTAATTGTTGGGATGGGAAAGCCTCTTGGTAAATGAAGCCCCTGCAAGGAATGACAGGGATTAAGTGACTTCATTGTTCTGAACAGGAGTTTCAAATAATTTCTTGTAAAAGCATTCCCTCATTTTCACCCAACAGTTCTATAACTCCATCATACAATTTTAGTGTAGGAACTGGTATTAACTTCTGTCAGATCATTATACTAAGAAGAAATACTAAGAAAGTAAGTTAGGAGATACTAGATATCAGTAAAATAAAAATGGTAGAACAAAACTAATTGTAATTTGTGTAGCTAGAGGCATAGGTAGATAAATACCTGAAGGGAAACCATACAAATTGACAATCTGCGCTCTGCTAAAGTCAGTAGGATTTCAGCATTACTGGGCCATCTACAGTCTCTCAGACAGTAAGTTTTGAAAAGAACTTTCTCTTTATAGACATGTTTTGAAAATGGCAGTCTCTCAAGTCCTTACTTAGACTTAAATCTCACTTATCTTTAAAGGATACACATCAAAGCTAAACTGGTCAACTAGGATTCTTTTAAAATAAGAGAAACAGGCACCTCCAAAGAACAGTTAGTCTTATCTATTGTAAACACCAAACTCAGGATGGAGTATGTTGCCCTGTAGATGTGCTTTTTTTCTCCATCTATTACTGAAGAAATCTAGACAACGAGCTTGAATTAGATGCTTAACTCTAATTGATAATGTTAGGCRAGAAGAATTCTTCCCAATAAAACAACAGATTAGCCTGTTCTCCTTGAGTCACAGATATGTTTCAGAAATAAAGAGCAGACTTGGCTGAGGAGGGAATGGAGAATTGGAACCCTACAGCACTAGACGGAGTGTCAACAAAATTGGCAATAGGTGCAAGGTATGAAATGAGTTCTCCATCTCATTGCTGTCTATGCAGTTCTCTATTCCCTGTAGTGCTGCTTCTCCTCTTTCTCCCTAATCTGGTTGATTTGGGATTAAAATGTGAAAGCAACTAGTGGAGAGAAGTTTTATTAAACAGCTGCTGTAGAGGATGGCTTTGAGCTACCTCCTGTTACTTTGAAAGATACGATGCCAATAAATTTTGTACTGAGTAATGGTAACAACACGCTCAGTGTTAGTACTGGTCTTGCCCTGTTTGCTTGTCCTGTGAGAAAGATGAATGAMTGTCGTGCATCACATGAGAATCATAAAGAGCCTGGTATCAGAAAATGAATTCAGTGCTTATGGGGCACCAGTGCCATTGAAAGCATTTGTTGGGAGCATGCCAGCGAGATCTGGCTTGCTTGTGAAAACCACTGAGTTTTCTTTTCTCACATCAGACCTTTTAGTAAAAAGGCCTTTGGAGTTTATGTCCACATCGGTATGAACACTGTGAGGGAAGCAGTGCCTGGTTTTAGTTGGAGAGAGGGTTACCGTGTTTCTGTAAATTATTTTCTAAGCTTGTGGCTGTAGCAGTGAAAAAAAAAAATAATAACAAAAAAATCTCTATTTATTCTGCTTCTATGAAATCGGAGCTCAGAGATTTCATAGAAATAGTAGATAGAACTGAAAAGCTGTATGGCACTAAAACTAGGAAAGGAGACCGGATTTCTCTAAATGGTCTGGGACAAAGTTATCAATCTAGATAGGGCAACATTTTTTAATGAGGGACTTGTAGGCACAATAAAACAATATGGGTGGCAGCCTCAGTTATCGGGATGCAACTGTATTTGTAGAGAATAATTTTGGAATCAAAATGTCCCTCCAAGTCTCTCTCATCCATTTGCATCCAGAAAACTAAAATAGCCAATGCCAGCCACTTAAACTGGTTCCAGTTACTGTCTATAAATGTGTAAATGGTCATATTTTAATATCTTTGTCAATTTTTGTTTTAGTTCTGTAAGAAGTACATTTTATGACCATCAAATTAAAACAAAAGCTAACAAGCTTTTGAAAATGCTGACCTGGCCTAGAGGCCTAAGTCTTTATAAAGTGATCTGGACCTTTATTAAACAAGATTTCAGTTTCTTAGCTCAGTTAGGCATAGTTTAAACATTAGTCCTAATTCCTACAAATATCTAGCATCCAAAATCACTTGAAATATTGAGAGGTCAAATCTCATTATACCCTTCTGAAAGGAAACAAAAAGCACTCAAAAATGACAAATATCAATTATTGAGGCACCCAACAGTATGGAGAGCCAACATACATTGTCCTTAAATACCCAAAACAGAGAAACAGTGTTTCTGAAATAATTTTGTCGGGTGATACAACCCAGATTGGACAGGCCATTACTGCAGATTGCCCACCCTACCGCAGCACTGTCAGTATGTCTTGGTTTTGACCAGCTGGGAATGTCATGTGAAGAGGCTTCCGTAGTGGAATCAGGAGTCCCTGGCATGGTGATTTTCTGGTGTCTCTATTAAGGGAATAGAAATAACACTTGGCTGCTAAACTCCTGACTCCAGAGCTCCTGCAAATTTGAGCCAAGTCCTCCAAAAGTGAATGGTTAGTAACAGATAAATGTTGTGTTTCCACTCCATACCCTAGAGCATCTCTAGTCCTGATTTTACTACGAAAAACACAGCCCATACTCGGACTCTATTCTAGCTACCCTGAGTTAAACTGTGCTGAAAATTTCTGGGCTTCTTGGAGCCTATGGACAGACTATCCAATCAGACAGCATTTGGAGCCAAATTTTCTGCTGGCTTAACACCATTAGTGTTGGTGGAGTTGTGCCAGCAGAGAATTTGGCCCTTGAACTTGGAGTCAGTGTTCTGAAAACCTGTCCATTCCTAAGCAACCACAGAATGCGCTGCTGAGGGCACACAGAGACTAAAGCAAATAAGAAGCATTTTTTTTTAAATCCGTGTGAGTACTTTTGGTCTGCCACCAAAAAATAAATAGCGCCTTCAGCTTTCCACCATCTGCAGTACCTGTAATTGCACAGTCCAGACTTCAAAGGGCCCTGCAGGCTGAAACTGGTTTTGCTTTAGGTTTTTAGATCTTACAAACCCTCCATCTCATGTGATGTAATGGAGGTTTTGTAAGACCTTTTCAAGGTTTAACTGTCTCACAGTATATGTACAATTCATTCCACTCACTTGAATCCAAACACTGTCTCTAATATGTTCTGCCTATCTTTTTCATACCATTTGTTAGTGATCAGGAAAGATTTTTCCGTGGTATTCTTTCTCCCTACTGTTCCCTTTTTTGCCTGCTGGCAATAATTATAAGTTGTGCAGGACACAAAAAAGCGGCTATTAAATAGACTGTATATTATTAAAGATACTGTCATAGGCTTCAGTCCTGAACCAGAAGTCTGACTAATACATATTTGCCTTCCTTTGGCACATAAACATAGTCATTAGTCCTGACAAAACAAAAAAGGGGGGGGAAGAATTGTAGCTATTTAGTAATAATTTAAGGTTTTCATTTATTTCCTTGCAATGCAATAATGTACATGCATCTGTGTAATTGTTTTTCCTATGCATTCTAGTTGAAATGCATCCTACTTCTTAGATTCATGACAATGAAACATTTATACCCTATATTCTGGGATTAATTTATATTGATTATTTCATATTATATTATTAATATTAACATGCCACTCCTCCCCTTTAATTGTCCTTTTCTTTTCATAATAATAGCTACTGTGAAAGAATCCAATTTGCTGGAAATTCTGCACAAAATTTTTTGTCCTATCCCAGTCCAAGGATGTTGGGCCACCTCTTCAGGTATTACAGCATTAGCTGATTTATACCAGCTGATAGTCTCGTATCTCATTTCAAACTGTGTTTCACTTCAGCTCTCGGGCTTTTGGGATAATTCATCAACTTGACTTCCATTGTGAAGTTGTGATATTCTTTCTTTTTCCTCTTGTTTGCTGAAGATAGGTATATATATAACCTACCCAGGAAGTTTAATTCTGTAAAGATCTCTGATCCGATGCACAGTGAAAGCATCCTCTTTATTGGCATCATGCTGTATTTCTGCTTACTGCTTTGTTTTTAGAAATGTTTGATGATCACTGCTGAATGCAATTCTGACTGGAATCAAATGAATTGGATTGGGATTGAATTGCTGGGACCGAAAGTTGTTTTACAGCTCAGCTCTATTTTCTACAAAATGTGAAAAAGAGAGGACCCTCTGGTGAAGTTCTACTGGAACAGCAGGATTAAACTAAACCAAATTGGGCACAAGCTCTAACTGCTGAGCTTTGGAGTCCACAGATACTCKTAGATAAAATATCTCTAATCAACTTAATACCACATCAGTTGAGGAAAGATCTCGTGTCATGTTCTGAGGGTGAGAGATCAGAGTATTCTGAGTTTGTATATAGATAATACAGTGGCTCAGATATTGGTTTCATTTCTGTCTGATCCAGGAAATGGAATTCACTTCTTAGGCATACAAAGCACCGGATAATACCGTCATAGTACTTTGCTTCTAGGTAGTATATATCCTCAAATGATCTGAAAATGTATTACATATAGCAAACTGCACAGCAGTTCTGTAAAGCATAAAGATAACGAGTTGATTATCAGACAGGAATAGTACTCCGGACATTATAAATATTTCTTTACCTGCTGCATTAAGTTCTGGTCACTGTATCTCAAAGAGTGTTAACTGTTTGAAACCGATGAAACAAGTGTTGTGGACATATAGCTCTATATCAACAGAGTGTATATCAAAGACTGAGGCCTCCTGATTTAGAGGGAAAAAAAGGACACAGACAGTAAGTAATGGTATAAAAGAATGAAGTTGACTGCCATTTACCACTATTAAATGGTGGGAGACAAGGATAATTCAAGGGCTGAACATTTAAAACATTATAAGAATAATTCTTACAATATGCATAGCTAATCTCTGAAACACACTAGCACAAGTCAGTAAAGGAAAACAGTATGATTTAAGAATTATTTGATTTCTGTACATCTAATGAGAATATTCAGGTTTACTTTTGGGTAGAAAGCAGTAGAAGAATTAGCTCTAATGCTTCAAGTAAGACTTTAACCATTTTCTGATACTTTTAGGAAGAAATTTGGCTATAGGTACATTATTCCATAACTGCCCGCTATGGGAACTCTCAATGATGTGTTTGTTACAGCTCATTGCCGGTTACAGGATGAACTGAACCTTTGATCTGATTTGGTGTTGTTACTGTTTTGCAAATGGTTGGAGTAAGGTAAGAGTGATATACCCAAGATGACAGAGAATATCCGTTACACAACTGGGAGCAAATCCCAGGAGACAGTCTCTCAGGTCCAATAGCTAAGAAGTTGACACTAGTCACTCCTCAATTCTGTAGACAAAGGAGCAAAGACCTCTTTAACAGAGAAAAAAAGGCACATTACCTTTGGAAGGATGAGGCGTTTATTATCTGAATACACATATATTCTCTTAATTTACCATACTGCTTCTTAGAGTTCATGATTAGATACAGGATACTGAAGTAAAAGTTGATACAAGTTAGTACTGTAATGGTTTTGCAGACAATGCTGTGCTGGAAGCGGCTCAGGCTCGTTCAGTAAAACAAGCTGTTAAAACCACATCTGACTCTTGCACTGGCTGCTAAAAGGTGCCTTCTGCAACCTCTGCACCTGCTGTTGCTGCTTCCTGTCCTAGGAAATAAATTGTCCTTGCTTGTCTGGTGACTCCACCTACTCCTTGCTTCTTGGCCTGACCCCTAAAACATCTTCCCCCAACTCCATGATGAACAGAGAGAAAGAGAACCGTCGTGTTAGCTTCTTGTCCCAGACTCCTCTCCTAGTCTTGCCAAGTCCTCTGAAGTAACTCCCTGATGCTACTCAGTCTCTAAATCTATAAATGAAGAAGCAACCAATACCAATTTCTTTTTAAATGTGTAGGATTTCAGAAACATTAGCAAATATTAATTTTCTAGAATACCGGCGAATACCCCTTCTGATTTCTATTGCATGTTCACACACTGGTAACTAGCCACAAAATAATTAGCAACTTGATCTTCTGCCCAGGGTGAATAAAGATACAGATCAAATCCATGATTTCTGGATACCATTGGTTTCTCAAATTACAGAAGTTTTAGCCAAGATGTAATGAGAGAAGAAATACATAGAGATACACTACAAATGAGTTTTCTGTTTGAAATGTTTTAAGCCTAAATGAGGACACATTTCACTCATCTCAGACCTTTGAGGATATTAGAAGAGTCACTGGTGTACTTTACCACCTTCATGTCACCTCCAGTACCGTCAGCAATCCCCCCCTCCAGGTCTAAAGCATCTGCTTTCATTTCTGATCAACATCAGGAAGGAATGCATCCCCCATGAATAGCTGGATTTGACTTGAACATAAACTTCATTATCAGCCTCATACCATGTCATTCACTTGGTAAATTATATTCTGCCTTAGTACTCCAGAGGTCACTGTTAGGGGTTCAGGCAAGAGTGAAAGCTGGATGAAACTCCAAGGCATCAAGTGCAGACTAGTGAGACATTAAAGTGGGATGTTAAATAAATTTTTATTTTAACAGAGGGATGAACAGAATGAATTCTTAAACATTCAAAAAATTATCATTCACTGTCATGGCTTTCATTGTCCAAAGACTACTGGTATCTTGGACGTAGTTTCTGAGAAAGCAAGTAGACTTATTTTTCTAAACACTGCTCTGTGTATGCATCAAAATTTACTTTGTTTTGACCGTGTTTATGCAAAACCCTATTTTTTTTTAAAATTATCACCACTAAAACTTGTGTTTAAATAAGCAATCTGATCTCTATGTGGAAATCCACTCTATATCTGTTTGATCTGAAGACAAACTGATGTGTTCGATCTACTGAAAGTAAATTTGTGACATTAATATTCACAGTCAATTTAAACAAAGCTTCACAAAATAATTTGAGTAGTTACTGAGGAATACTGCAGAAGGTACTTCCGAGTTTCTGTATCTGGTGCATACTCTTTTCTGAGATGTATGAAAAGATATATGCTGTCTTCATATTCCATATGGCTAGATTACAAAAGGACTTTGGACAATAAGATGCAAAGAACACACTACTCTTACCAGTGGGCTGAAATATCTCAACCTTGTGTACAGTTCATGTAAAGCCAAACTAAGGTTGATGTGGAGAGCCTCATACTTTCATTGCCAGTTCTGTACTTGACTTTGTATAAAGTCTTTAGCCTCTGAAAGACTGTCAAGTGTTTATTTTTCTTGGCTCAGCATTCATGCGTGCAGATACATGCATGAGCATTCACTCTTTTATCCATCCTTCAATTTTTTGCATACACTGAAAAGACTCAAAAAAGCAAAATATGCTGATATAACTTCATTTAGTTCGCTTCTAAAATGGTTTTAGTCATCAGGGTGTAGGCTGCTGTTTACACTAGATGACTGTCCCCTGGGTAAAGAGCTACCTGAAGGAATGGAGCTTTGGGGAGAACTGCTCTTCCTGTGTGAATTCCAATTTCGCTTATGAATTCCCAACTCCCAAGCTTCACAGCTCATACACCATTGAAAGGGAGAAGAAAAAATACGATTAGAAGATAAAATATGCATCCGTGTAAGAGCTGAAGAGGAAAGTGCAGGCACCTTTTTGTTAACCTTGTCCTTTTGTAGCAGCTTCCTCATGACCCTGGGGCTCTTCGTGGCCAAGCATGCTTAGTGCCAGCTCAGCCTAGGTCTTCACAGTAAAGCAAGAGTCAGATGTTAGTAAATACGGGTGCAGCAACAGAAACACCAATGCTGCCAGTTTGTTCACAGATTCGCTATAACATTTATCACTCTTTTTTTCCTACTTGTTTATTTTATGTTCTGACTATTTCTAGCTCCCACGGCAACCCACAGAGGTCCTGCAGAGGCCCTCAACAGGCCCTGCCCCATGGTGGAGACTGGAACAGCTACTGGCGTGACTTAAGGTGGAAGCCCATTAGGATCAGGGATAACTTTCCCCTGAGTATTTGCCACTGGACACTATTGGAACAAAAAGCTGGAATGCACAGACCTGTGGTCTCCCCTAGAATGGATGTTATTTCATTATTTACTATTAATCCTGATATTTGCCCAGACACATGGAAGTATAAGAAGCAGGCTAAAAGCTTCTCACAGAATCCGGGAGCTTATCACACAGTCTTCACACACAGCCTTGTATAAATAATCCTAATAACATTACCATTATATATGTGTTAAGGAAGACAKAGATACACACATCTAAAAACTGCGGGAAGCTAGGTGTCCATTCACCCATGCCCCACCTAATAATACCATGCACCTGTCTGTTGCTCGAGTATGTGTTATATACGTGGTGACATCAGCATTACAGACCCAAGGGAGCATTACTGATGCCCACGTAAGTAATTTTTTTTTAAAGAAATYAAGCCCTTAAATAACGATATTGAACTGTTCTTATTTAGTCACATCTGTAAAGTTTTACTCATGCATTGCTTAGTATTAACATGCTGTGTTTATCTCTGAGTACCAAACTCCTTTCCGTCCAAAAAATGATATTGAAAATGCATAAAAGCAACATACTGTGAATAAACAGCTTATCTTGGGGGAGAAAGATAAAATTCACAATACTAAAAATGGGGAAAACCTTCTTCACTGTTGAATTTACCATTTATAGATTAATCTGTCCATTGTGCTTCTATGAAAAGCTTTTCTGGCATTCCACTCAGAAAAACAAAATCTACATTTAAATGAATGTAAGAGTGTACTACAGCAGGAGCCTGTCAGACTGTTTTATACCTCATTGCTATAATGTAATGTTATTGATGCAACCTAGATTATGTTTGAGAAATGAGATCGTGCAAATTCTCTCTCATAMATCAACAAATGTGGCACAAAATATTAGGCTACAACATTATGTAGTTCTGAAACTATTATATGACCTAAAAGTTCCCTAAAAGGCTTCAAATTGGCATAGACTAAGAATTTGCTAAGGGTATGTTTTCAAAGGGAATAGCTGTTGCTTGTTTATGGCTTAAACATTGTACTATGCCAGTAATAAAATACCAGTGATGCATGCAAATGGAAAATCGTGCTGCTTTTTGTGGTAAAAAGGTTAATTCCTTTGGAAGAAACCAAGTCCCTGGATAAAAAGCATATCTCAGCCACCTGACTAACACACAGACATTTCAGTACAGTTTTATTGTATACAAGGGCTAGGAAAATCTAATAATATCCTGCTTTTTTCCCTAAGATTCAGCAGGTAAAAGCTCTGATTGAATTTCATCTTGATTTCATTAAATATTCATAAAGGCCAATTAGAAGGGCAGCTAAGTAGGCCACAAGGCCCCCTTCCATCATTCTGTCAAAGGCAGTCCATCAGACAGTCCTGTTTGCATTAGGGCCTGGTAGTCAATATCTTCATTCAATCTTTATGTAGTATCCCTCTAAATCACTGCTCCATCCCACTTTACGGCTTTTATGGACAGACAAGGGGGGAAAAAAATCTAATAATTCTGAAGGCAAGATGCTTACTCGGTAGAAAGCAAAATGCAAATGAGAAAAAACATCCTCAATCAAATGTTGGAATGAAAATCTTTTCTTTAATGAGCAATGACATTGGTAGAGCACTGATTACATTGAAGAAAAACTGTTTAAAATTCATAATCAATCAAGCAAGTTTATTTTAACCTTTCATGACTAAACCGCTGGGTTACAGTTTAATTTATTGATGGTGCTTATCTCTCCCTCCAACCACTAATTTTAAAATTACAACCCATATAGAATATGCTGAGTTGAGTCACGAAAATATATACTGATGTTTATGTTCAAAGAAACCTATTAGCTCTAGCTGTTTCCCTTTAAAGATTCAGTGGCCTTTCTATACATGCCATGTTATATATATTTGCAGTTTATGCAGCTGAAATGCATTAACTCCACTGGTGCCTTGCTGGACTGAAGTATCATGGCAGTTTCTATTTCCAGGGCTGTTTGTCAGATGGAGCTGAGCAAATATTCTTCTCTGTAGACAAGCATAAGGTAGTGCTTCATCATGCCAGTAACTACCCACATGTAGCAATGGGGCTCAGAGAGCATTGCCTTTCTTGAGACTTCATTGCCACACAATTTGACAACGTTGCAGATCGGCTTTTTCTGTGAGATTCCTAAATTTGTCTATATCAGATGTCATAAAAAGAAAAAATATTTCCTGTACTTTCCAGAAGGACTTAAGGAATGCTGTGGGTTAGAGTRAGGGAAGAGGATTGGTTTATATCTTGTTTGAATCAGTTGCCTTCACTTGAATTGTTGTTACATACAACACCAAAATGTCTTCCCAATATGTTTTTAAAAGACTTTCAAGCTCTATTCCATTTCCTGAACAAATGATATAACTTTTCAACCTAACACAGCGTATGGAAATGTAAGTTTCATCACTATGTATTTAAAAGGATCTTACTGTAAATTCCAGAGACCTAATGGGAACAAACCCCACCAACTTCTAAAGGCTGTGTTCTTGTTAGATAAAACATATCTGTTTACTTCATCACGAGGTTGAGTCTTTAGTTCAGCAAACTCTGCAGGTACTTTCCCGTATAGGAAGTATGTGTTTCCTTCCTGCAGTATTACTCGTGTTCCGTTAAACAAGCTTCACCCAATTTTAAATTAATATTTTCCTTTCATTTTCTTTTTTTTTGAAGTGTTTAATTACTAACTACCTACTTCTTTCAATGACAAAGAAATTGAAGGATGAATATCACTGGGAGTCATTAGCAAGTATGGGAGACAATAATCAGCTTCACCTGAGGACACTTGATGATCTAAAAGGGGTTGCCATGAAAATAAAAAATATGTTTTTGAATAGTCCTTCTTTATTTTCTTAGTAACAGATTATTAAAATATACCTTCAGTATTCTTTATGTTATAAAACTGTCATAAAATTTAGTTTACCCAATTTTGAACAGAGACTGGAACAGCCATTTCTATGCAGCTATCTGTCCTTTTCAGTACATATACAGCTCCATTACTGCAGTATGTGGATCCCTGGGCAATTCTGGTTTCACAGTCATTTGAGAGGTTGAAAAATGTTGTCATCCCATTTAACACACCCTGTAAACTACTGAGAGACAAAGATTGTCTTTTTGGTCTGTGTTTGTACTGCACTTAATCCCGCTTGCTTAGGTCAGGCAACAAGCATGCGAGGGAACATAATGCTAGCAAAATAGTTAGGGCTGCCTGTAGGATGAAGCAAAACATGACTTCCAGTTGCTGCAGGAAGGCCAGCGTGTGCTCTCCGCAATGGACCCCAGATCTCTTCTTCCCTCGCCGGGCACATCTCTGTGCAAGGCCCAGCAGCGTCTCCCAGATCCGGATGCACATCCCGGCCACGTCCTGACTTCATGTCTGGGCAAGGGCTGGGGCACGGTCCCCGCTGTTCCACCCACATCTCTTAGTTAGTCCTATAGCCATTACTGTGTCTGTCTGCCTTGACAAAACGTCTTGTGTTGTAAGCAAATCACACCAAAGGGCTGCAACAGCTGYAGCGTACCAGGCAAAGGGAAGATGTTTATCATTTTATTTGGTCTGCAAGGAGTTTGATATGCCCCCCATAGGCTGTTAGAATGACRGAGTATTTAAAACATTTGGGTATCATTTTAACCAAGTATACATTTTCTACCTGTTCTCTGTTCCCTTTCTTAAATCTTGGTCCAATTTCAGTATCAGTTAACTTGAAAAACAACAAGAATAAACCACACAGACGCTACTTTAAGCAGACTTCTTTAAGATAATCTACTCTATTGTTCATTCCTAACCATAAACTGCTGGCATTAACCATAAACCATCCTAATCATCATTGGCACTACACTTCTTAAACTGCTTTCTTAAACTGTGAACAGAGAAAGTCCCCAACTTGTAAAAAAACAAGAAAAATGTCAAATGGCTCAGTTTGCAGCTTGTGTTCAAATGATTATTTAAAGACTCCATCCTGAAAAATTTAGAGCTTAAGTAAACTGTTTCTTTCCATTCCTTCTGATCCG
This sequence comes from Oceanodroma leucorhoa, assembly GCA_030449065.1. NCBI lineage: Eukaryota > Metazoa > Chordata > Aves > Procellariiformes > Oceanodroma > Oceanodroma leucorhoa. The sequence goes on along the minus strand of JASVER010000010.1, from coordinate 1,051,468 downwards.
TGTTAAGAAAAACCATGTCAAATATTCACTTCCCACTTGTATTTGCTACAATGGCAGCCAAAAAAAACCCCAACAGGATGTTGGGAACCAGCAGRAAAGCTGTTGCATACAAGCCAGAATGATTTTCTGCTACACACACCCTTGTGAACATGAATGTTTTGAATACTGTGTGGTGTCTGCATCCTGAGAAGGACACAGCAGAATGAGAGAAGGTACGGAGAAGGGTTGCAAATGAGTAAGATGCTGAAGAAGCTGCCTAATCAGAAGATTTTGAAAATGCTGGGACTTTCCCACTTGGCGAGGAGAAGGCTGTGAGATGTGATCGAGGTTTACAAAATCCTGGAGGTAGGGGGTAAGATGCATTCAGAAAACAGAGCTGTTATTCACCAAATCTCACAATTAAAACCAGGTGCCATCATTCTTACTGAAACTAGTAGAACACAGGGTTAGAACAGATAAAAGTAGAGTTTTTAAACAGCAGGCACTGAACTTCTGGAATTTGTGGCCATAGGAGGCCGTGAAGGCAGATAGTATCAGCAAGTTCAAAAAGAGATTAGGTGATTCGGGGACAGTAGGTCCATAAACAGATCCTAAAGGGAATAGGCGGGGATGTATTCTCTAATATCCCTAATCCAGTGCTTGTGGCTGCCGAGGGGTTGAGAAGGGAAGGGACTGCAGGTAGTGGCCAGGCTCATCAGCTCTCTTTTTACAGCATGTCTTGCTGCCACTGTGGGAGACAGTACACTGAGTTAGACAGACCGCTGTCTGACTCAGTAGGGCATTTCTGATGTCTTTACATTGCTCTGCAAAAACAAATGTGCTCTGAAAGATGTGCAGATTGCACCTTTACATGGTAGGTTTAAAAAAAAAAAAAGATGGATGAGCAAAAACTGTAATATGACATGTTTCTAGCRGTTACAAAGAAAGTATACTGGAGACTATTATGATGCAAAAGACTGAAATATCAGAGACCAGTGGTGAGAGGAATGGAAACCAGAAATATAGTGGCGAAACAGTTTTCATAGGGCTGAAAGGGTGGTAGATACCCAACTGCAGATGGAAGTGCATGAATCATTTGTGGCCTTAGTTCTGCTTGTCTGTTAAATGAGGTTTATGCTATTTATCCTGACAGAAAACACAGAAGCTTAATTTGTTATGTTTCAAAGAATTCTGTAGAAGCTGAAATGCAAATTGCTGTGAGATGGATCCAAAATGTGCATAACTCAAGAGGGCAATTTTCAATAATTCCCAAGAGTTTGGTTGATGCCCTGTAAAAACTAGCTCTTACTACTGAACACCAGCTTTAACAGTGAACCACTGAATAATAACATTCATTTTGTAAACCATGCTCCCATCATCTTCTGAAGCTAAACAGGGATTGATGAACTTTTAAGTTCCTAACAGCTATAGCCTAACCGAAACTGGAAGTCATTTCCCTTTCCAGAGCACATTGTGTTAAAGTCACAATCCTAGTTCATCAAGAAAAGAAAAAGGTAGCTTCTTTTTTGGATAGAGAGAGCTGTTTATACAGAAAAGCTATTCCTAGTCCCCTACAGATGAAGTCTCTCTCAGGAGCAGGCCTTAATGATTTTTGGTAGCTTTTAGATGTAGTTGCTGATCTAAATGTCAAGAAGAATCACAAGGATGTGGGATTTTTTCCTTCTTTTTAGGAACACATTTTTCTGTCCATATTTCTGCATTTTTTCACATTTTTGTTCTGGATACACACAATTACTTCCATTAGGCAGCCTAGATACACCAAAAGAGAAATAGGAATGTTTCACTTTATCCTCCAAGAGCAAATGTAATCATGTTCCCTTGCTGATTTGTGTTTGGAAATTACCATTCTAATCCAATAGTTTAATTTTATTATACCCTTCAGTCTAACAGACCAGGCAGAGAATGTGTAATCACAAACAAAGGGCCAAATCCTGCTTGCCATACCAATGGGAGTAGTCCCACTGATTATAATGGGACTACATGCAAGCCTTAGCCTTAACTAGTGTGAAATAAGATAAACGTACTCAGACTCTACTGTAGGGTTTTCTTGGAGCTTTTCTTAAGGAATATTATTGAGTTTTTCAAACACAGTCTACTGTAGTGCTYGAAGTACAACCAAAGTGAAAAAACCTCTTCTTCATTGGAAAGTGCAGACATTATGATATTTAGCTTATACTGAAATAAAAAGGCCTAAATGCTTCTAGCTATTTGGAAGCTAGTATTTATATATAGGTATTCGAAGTGTTTAAATGTAATATATTTTAGCATCCTTTTGCAAAAGAAGCCATATGATCTTTCAGGTCTAAATGCACAAATTTTGCCCCTTTTTGCTTTTTAACAGGATTATTTGTAATGATGGGGGGAGGGGAGAATCATCAGTTCCTTCATTAGTTCTTCTTTTTTCTTACACCTCACCTGTGAAGTGGTGCTCAGCCCACACCAAAGTCCCTTTGATGTGTACCCTTAGCAGGTCACACAAGCGTCTGCAAAACAAGTATTGGGGGAAATCACCCAGTTTTCTTTTCAGCTTCCAAACCCACATTTGCCAAACATCCTCAAACCTTCTTAGTTGGGGCTTCAAGGTAAAGGAAGCCTAAGTTTTAAAGTGTAGCTGAGACTTATAAAAGAAATCAGGAAGGAGACTTGCAGAAAGAGGTATTAAATAGTTGCAATATGGGGCAAAGAGCAAGCTATAAAGTGAAAAATAAATCCTGAAAAACCACAGTGCAGCTACACTACCTAAGCAGTACACATATAACCAATGCCAGGCTATTAATAACTTACTTTAAAATAATCTAATTTATTTTTTCCCCTTCCAACCTTCTGTATAACCAAGATGGAAATATGTGGAAAACAATTCATGACAGAAAAGAAATAGAAAAAGGGAGGGGGGAGGTTTGCCTGCTTGTTTGGTTTTGTTTGTTTGTTTTTATTTTTTTTTTTCTGTGCTTTTTTTTCCCCTGAAACAGTTAGTTCTCAGTTGTGTTTCAGGATTTCAGGACCTAGCTAGCTCTGCATAAAAATAAAACTTTTCAGTCCTTTAACATCATAATGTATGTTTCTGTCAGCTGAGCAATCTCTTTATCCAGTTCTCTGATTTAGTACACTACAAACCAAATACAGCTTTAAAGCCATCATACTTATGCATTATCAGGTCATATGTGCACATTTTGGTTTTCATTCCTGACTAGATGTTATTTACACAGAACATCTTTCCTTGAACTCATAAAAATGTCTAAATGACCATGTTTCTGATATACAAGAGTCAGTCAATATAAAAGATGCAGAATAAATTGATGACCAAAACTTGACTTTTCCAAGCCATCAACAGCAGTGTAATAAAAATGATTCAAACACTTAGCATGAGTCATACTGGCAATTTGATGGGATCATTGTTTCCCAAAAAAGAAGTCCCAACAGAAGCCTCGGTGTTATTCACTACAGCAGTCTGCTTTTATAATAATAGAGCAATACAAACTTACTAAGTACCATGGCTTGTCAGAAATCAGGTCTTACCCAAACAATACCACTCCTCAAACATTCATGCCGTTCCAGTCTTCCTAAGAAAGCCTGGCGACACATACAGCCTTACAGCACACCTCTCAAAGGGGGGRAAAAAAATCCAAGCTACTTCAGATGGCAGAAGCTTTTTGCAAAATCAGGATTCCTTTCCGGGAAATATCCTGCCAACAAGCTCCCTCTCTTATACTGCTTTAGATCCACTCATCCCAAGATTAGGTTAAGGAGGACACACTCTTTCGTAATTGAATTGGTGCACCTTATTTAGGAGTTAAGTCACCCTAAGCAACCTATACAGCTAAGGAGGAGCGACAGACACCTCCAGAAAGCATTTGAGTTAACCTAAGATCAAATTCGCTCTGGAAGTGCCTTTTTCTTCACTGATTACTGAGAAAAGCCCAGATCAAGCTCCTAGCTTGGAGTAAATCTCAGCAAAATGCTAAAAAAGGATCAGTTAGGGCTATGGACATTTACAGAGGCAGACCAATACCTTAATCCAAACCAGAAAGCCGGTAGGTATCACAGCTCACTAACAATATGTACTCCCATTTTGCACCAATGTTCTGTAAAGAAAGCCAAAGCATGCAATGGACTTCAGATCACCAGTGAAGATGCAGGACAAAACTGACCTAAACTCACCTCCCTTCTTCCATTCTCGAATGATAACACCACAGGAAGGCTTCCCATTTAGCCATTTCTATTCATATTTGTTCATCTATGAATGGCAAACAGGGAAATATATTATGCAATGTAATGACCCCAGTATAGTGTTGGTGATGTGGGCAAGATGAGCCTGAGTCCAGGATTCCACCATAGTGTTCCTCATCAACCAGCCACTTATATTAGGGAAATTGTGCTTGTAGCATATACCAGCTGTTCAAACACATAACACATAGTGTCAATTCTGTTCAGAAGACAATACACAAAATTGGTCATCACTTCTCCAAATCTCAAACTGAGATACTGAGATTAATGACATTTTTCCCCAGAAGTGATCTGTTGCATCCCAGATGCATACTTAAAAAAAGAAAAAAAATTAAATTATGTTTTCAAGTTTCTGACCTTTTCTGTCTTTCTAAGTAACAAGATATAGTGCAACAAACTTCTTTCTGAGTTTTGCCTAGGAAAGGCAAGAATTCTAAATGCCATAGAAGGTACCCCACAGCCTTTTCCCCATGTGTATGTCATTCTCCCGAGAGCTCATGTGGAGGGTTTTCTCAACACAGAAGCTTTGAAGCTGAAATACAAGCTAGAGACCAAGAACCATAACGACCGAAGCATCTGAATCTTCTCCCTAAAACAGGATTTGGGAAGCTAATGGGAATGCTATGAAGTCACTGAATCCTTCTGTCTCTTAATATGCAGAGGAAAGGAGGAAAGGACAAACTGACTTCAGCTTCAAGCAAGACCAAACACCTTAAGAAGGAACATATGAAGTGCATCCAAAGTGCATGCTTGAAAAAGTGGTTTGAAAAAACAAGTAGGCTTTTATAAAGAGTCATGATAAAGACTGGGCCGAAAAGACACCACATGGGGACAAACGTGCCTGAGCCCTTACCAACTGCTGCAAGAGGAGAACCTGCAGATCTACAGTAGCAGGGAGAACAAGCAATGAGCGCAGGCTCAGGAGGTGAGAGCCTGGCGGTTGAGAGACAAAATGGAAAGTGAGGGGATGAAGAAAGGATAGGGACATCCAAAGCCCCTGAGCCTGAACTAAGGAGTTCAAGATTCAAGTCAGTTCCTACAGAGGAAGCTATAGGGCTGGAGTAGATTGGGCTAGTGCTCTTCCAGCTTGAGTCGGCACATCAAACAACTCTGCAGGGGAAAAAGTGGCACAAAATATCTTTTTATGGCTCTGATTTATACTCTTCTACCCTCCTCTGGTGGTTTATAAGGACAAGCAGTCTCCTTGGACRACACCAGAAAACAGTCAGAACAGCTTTACCTGAGCACACTTAAAAGGAATTTGGGAGATCAAGAGGCAGACAAAAATCACAGATGGAAAATGGAGGTGCCACAGAACTGTAACAATGGTAAATAACAGCTAAAGCAAATTCAAAGAATATTTTGATTAGTCTTTGCCAGAGGTAGAAGTAATGTTGAGTGACCAGCAACGGACTGGTTTTTCTCTGTAAGCTAATGCTGTTCTGTGTCTGAATTGTAGTTTTTACGCTATTATCTGAGAGACAAAAATCTACTCAAGGATTTCCTTCCTCATGCACAGAACATGAAATTCAGGAGTAAGAACTCAGCAAAGAATTAATATAAATAYAAATGGTTAATACATGTTGGTAAGAGAGGTATACATTTTCCTCCAACCGGAGCTGCTCACATTTCCAGTAACTAATATCTAATTCAGAAAGTCTGATTTTCAGCCATCATATAAAGCAAGGACAAGGACTCACGGTTAGCTACAATGTGGTGTACCAAGGCAAGCATGCCAGATTTCTATTATCATGGTGAGATTCCATGACTACATTAAGCCAAGTTGCTTGACAGCTATGAAAAAGACAGCTTCATCCACTTTTATCAGAACGCTGACCTTTTCAAGAAATAATAGGATGTATCTTGCTATCATTTCTCACATGAAACTCCTGTTGAGGTCAATAGGAATTTGGCGTAAAAATGTGAAATCAGTACTTGGCCCATAATGTTTAGTGCCGCATAGCAGGCTATTGGGAAAGGATCCAACGTTAAGCATCAGTTCTCATTAATTACACTGCAGATTCCATTTCAAAAGACTTTCTGTCATTTATTGTGCAAATTAAATACTGAGAGCCAGATCCTCAGCTGATGTAAATCAGAATACCCACGATGAAGTCAAAGAAATAAGGTCAATAAAGATCAGTCAATGAACTCAATACAGATAAGTAAAATTACACCACAGAGAATCTAGCCCAATGAATAATTCTCTTGTCTAATCAACATTGCAGATTTTTTATCTGCAGTGACTGATCTTTGCTGCGTATTCTGGCTTCTTCACGTGTGGAAGGCCAAAAGATGAAACTGGTGGAAACCCTGTGTGAACAGTATACAACAGAAAGCTGTAGCATGAATAAATTCGGTTCTGGGCTGTAATACAGCATTTTGCCCTACTATAATAAATAATGTTCTTTTCTGAGTTTAGTGAAGGTTTGGATTTTTTGTGATGGAGCAATACTGTAATTTACTATCTTACAAGCTTCTACTTACAGTTTAGAATAGAGGGGATGATCACTTTTGTAACTTGCTTACTTATTGTGCTGATTTTTATAGTCCTCTGTATTATGTGCAAAAGGAAATGGCTTGAATGTTTATTTTGAGATGAAGCCACTGCTAAGTATGTAGCTTTCTCTCCTCTTCTTTGAATCTGAATTACCCAATCTAGAGCCCTAGCTGATATTTCTGGATCCAAATTCCTAAGAAAATATATTTGAACTACCTTACAGCTTATGAGATTACACCATAAGTATTTCTAGAGGTCAAAAGCCTCTACACAGGCATTCAGTCAACCAGATATAAACATTTGGACAATAGTTTTAATTAAGTCATGGAACTCATTTTCCCACGCCAGAAATATTATTAACAACAACAATTCATAGAACCATAATGTCTTAACAAGAAGACAAGACTCTACTGTGCTAAGCACTGCACAAATGCAAACCAAGGCGATAGTCCCCTCCCAGAAAAATAATAATCCAATTAGTCCAGTCACAACCTCTACTACACTCCGCAGACCAAAGAGTAGCCCTCCATCCAAGCGTGATGGAGCAGTCAAAGATGTAGTGACYACAAACACACTTTGTAATACTGTATGGTAACAAGTCATCTTCTCTCTGTGTATAATTTGGGCAGTAGTGTTTGCAGGAAGTCATTGCGGCYTTGGTATTTATTTGGTAAAACTGAAAGATGGAGATGAATCTGGCATATGTCTTAGACCATGCAGCATTCTGACAGGTCCAGCAAAGCACTAGATGGAGCCCACATAAAAAACAATTCCATTACCCTCCTCTCTATGTGTAATATACTTTCAACTTGTGTTTGAAGGCCATCAAAATATGAAATTATCTTAAATATGGAAGCTGCATGACAACATTTCAATTAAAAAGCTTTTAGGAAAGGTCACGGAGAGCATCTATAATATATTTCAAAAGGTCTTGGAAAGAAGGAGGGTACAATATGGGTCACATCACAATTATGGTAAATTGGGTAAAAGACAGTTTCCTGAGACTGCTCCAAGCAGAATAAAAGTGATTGAGAAAGTCACAATGTGACAGGTATTAATAACTACTACCTATCATAATGTCTGATATAGTATCTTTTACCTAAAAGGATCCCAACGCACTTTGTAAAACTGTACATGGAATAATTTCTTTTATCACTAACGTGTTTCCATATTTCTGAGAAAGCAGTGCACTGATGCACTCTATACAGTAGCACAGCATAAAATTTTTCAAAATCCCAGAAAGTGAAGAATACCATTTCTGTTTGAAATTTGGACAGGAAAAAGGTGCATTTGTGGCTAAGTTCTAGCTAGCATAACACATTTTCAATAGCAAACATCCTGAAGTGCTGATGTACCTCTGCCCAAAGCCAACAACATCTAGCGCTGCTGTGCACTTTATAACAACTTATTTAGAGTAAGTTCAGAAGAGGAGCATTAGTTACTGAATCACCCAGAATATGCCCTTCAAAATCCATGTCCTATACTGAGGTTTCCTGTCAAAGAAGTACCTCAGATCAAGATAATCTGACTTATCAGACCTGAAAAGATTGCAGCCCCAGTGACACAGCAAATCTCACACTCCTACAGTATTTAACAGCGTCAGTAAACTACCAAAAACCCTCTTGAAATCTTCCTAATACCTGAAAGTCTGGGAAAGATGACCTGTATTAAAATCCATAATGTGTTTAAAAAATAAAACAAAAATAAACAAGGAAACAGATAGCTTGCTGAAGAGAAATCCTCAAGGGCCTGGCTCTGATGGGCTTGTCAATATAAAGCAAAAATGTATCCTAAAAGTATGTAAGAAGATGTAAACAAAGCCCTATCACCCAGTATAAAATATCTCCACTTGGTTCATACTGCCATCTTCCTACCTGTCTCTCTTGACCTCTGTGCTCATTCTTAAAAAAAAAAAAAAAAACAAAAAACACCAAAACAATATAGCCAATGAAACAGCAATGCAAAAACGTTAATCTTTTCCTATGCCCCCAGGGCTGGGAGGAAGCATGCCTGGTGTCAGAAGGATGCAAAATTATAGGAAAAGAGCTTGCTTCCACAAAACCCATCTCTTGTGTCTTGGGAGGAGTTTGACTTCTGCGACTAAGGATTTTATAAGGGGATTATTTTTTTTTTTCCCATGCCTGTGAAGGCTAAAAGAGTAATTATGTTGCAAGAGTTCAGTCTAAGGAAATTATTTATTTGCAAAGAAAAGTATACACAACTTCATCTGTTACTCTTAAAATCTCCCCCTTTCCAGGTCGTGCAATGGAAAATGTGCTGCTTTTTGTAGGGTTTTTCATCATTTTGATGATGGCAAGACAAATATGCACTTAGTTTTTCAAAGTCAGAATAGTTCAAGGTCTTTAAAAATCAGTGGAACTCTTTTTATTGAGTTCAATATGTCTCAGATGAGGACTCAATTTTCCAAAACACAAAACCCTTCCATATTTACATGAATTTGTCTAGGTCATATCTCTCCCTCACCTTGAATTTCTCCCCTCTAAGCGCCTGACTTCAAAACCTGGTTGATGTGCTTTAGCAGGCTGTGTAGGTAAGAGAACATTGCAATACTATGGATCCTACGAATAACCGTTCATGTCTTTTCTATTATTTCCTAGAAATCGTCTAAGATCTGCACATGGGGATTTCCCCCTCCCCAGCCCACCACATGCGCATGTGCGTGTGCACACACGCACGCAAGCACACACACATACACAAAGGATTATTTTATACTGACATTCAGCTGCCAGCTCATTTTATCCTGGTCTTTATAAAATAATATCCTAAGTAGCCTATTAGCTTTAAGGTCAAAATCTTTGTCTATTTTCTAAATCTGTTCCCTCCTCTCCCCCCCTCCCACTTCCTTTCCTTTCATTACCCTTTCCTATCAATTATCTCATCCCAGCCTGCTGCCCATCTGAGCAAGCCAGCAGGACCCCCTCAGTGCCCGCCAGATTGTCTCATTCAGCTAGCTCTCAGGTTGCTGCTGATTGCCGTCTTTATTCATTACCAAAACACTTGCTACATGGTGCTTGGGCCCTGGCAACCAAACTCTAAATCCTGCCAGCGAGAACGTAATTACTAGTACACCACAAACAGCGAATGGAGTCTGCTGTGAGTTGTTAGAAGCAGCCGTGAGATAGACCCGGGCTGTTTTCAAGTAACTGGAGCTGACTACTTGTTTGTCAGTTGGTATGTACTAATGATTGGCCTTATTCGTTTTTTTTAACAAGCTTTATCTGAGACAAAATATATCTCTAAACAAACTCGCAGATCTGTCAAGGGTAGCAATTTACAAGTATGCAATATGGTATAAAAGGAACTTTATGTGAGCTTTTATCTACAGATTTATGAACTGTCTGGAGCCATTGGCACTCCTTGAATGTGGAAGGTACCCTGAGAGCCTTCCCTGATCCATGGGAGGCTACCTATAAGGGCAGAGTTCATTTTTCTTAACTATTTGTTGAGTCAAAACAGTTACTAGGCACTCTGTGTTAGGCAGCCCAAAGTTCCCAAGCAATGATTTGCCTTCCTGAAGGAGCTGAATGTTACTTACAAACGCTCTCGGGCACAGATTATCCTTTTCTCTCCTTGTATGCAAAGTGCAAGAGTCCTCTGCTCTTATATGATCCTCTGTATTTACTGCCCTTCCTTTTAAAATCCCGTTTTAAAATTTTACTCTTTCACTGGGGAAGTAAAGCTGACCAGCTTTGTTATTTCTAAAAAACATTTATTAGAGGAAGATCATTCTGACATCAGCTGAAAAGTTCTGTGTGGGTTTTGCATCTGCTCTTCAAATCCTTAACCTTTAAAGTGCTCACAAACGAGTCAAATGCCTTAATGCTAAGCAGTCTCTAGCAGATTTGAAAGTTAAATTCAAGCAGCATTTATCTCCCCATCAATGGGAAGGATTTATCCTATTACCTGTCACTGCCATTGACAAGAATTGGTCCTGTAAATCTCCAACATATAAAGGGAAGCAGATCCATCTAAAACTTTTCATATAAAAAAAAAATCACCTCTGATCCAAGCAACGCTGAATTGTATGACAACAGTTATAGTGAAAATACTGTATATCACAAGGAAAATAATTGATATACTGAAAGAAAGCCAAACAGATCATTTAAAAAAAAAAAAAAAGGAAAAATCTTTCATACCATAGACTTAAGAAGACCTTGCCCCTGGATTTGTTTGCAGTGCTTTGCTTAAGGTTTAATTCTATTGATTACACATTCCATTTTCCAAAGTGCCATTTGCCTGAAGGAGCAGGTGGTGTTTGCTGTTTCCATTTAACTGATATATTAGCCATGTGGTGCACTGCATCAGTGGGCAGTATTAATCAATTTACGGCAAGATGACAGAGAGAATCACTCACAGCAAAATTGCAAGGGGGAAAAAAAGGACAAAAGCAGGAAAATAATGACCACTAATGGGAAACTTGAAAACAGAAAAAAAAAAAAAAAAAAAAAAAAAATCTGTGCTGTTAATACTTCTTTTTCATAGCAAATGGAATTGGAAGAATTTAGGAACAGCCAGTGTTTGAAAGGAGACAAATATCACTATGCTCAGTGCAGTACTTTTCGTAAGCACTTTACTGTTTGGCATTGTGCGATGAATACACATAGTCAAAGATCTCAGACACTTTCTGAGAAAGTTCCTTAAATGAAAGCAAAATGCATCACACAAGATCAAAGCTGGTACAAGTCTTTTCTTGGAAGATCCATTAAGTTTCTATATGTGAGAACCATTTTTGTGCTATACTATTTTATATATTATTTTAATAAACATTTTGAATTTATGAATCTAATATGAAGATTTCCATGACACTGAGGTGGTTAGGTTTCGAATCAGCTGGTTCCTTCTATTCATAAGATTTWTTTTTTTTTTTCAAAAATTTGACCAAGTTACATGTTGTTCTGTAATGATGCTTCTTCAAAAATGTATCTTAATTTAAATTCAGTGAGAAAATAGAGAAACTGTTTGCAGTCAAGAAATTCATACCTTTCTTTAGAAATCACAGAAAATGCACCAAACTTTAGCAAAATACTTTCACACTCCAAATTGCTTTCTCAGCCACAAAGTAATGGAAATAAAGATTTGGCAGAGGAGCTTTAGGCTCCCCAAAGGTGTCTCCAGCATGAACTCGGAGGGCCTTGCTCTTCCCAGTCATCTCGGTCGCACCAGAGGGTTAGAAGCACATTCCTGTGTCACAAATCCAACTGTTCATGTATCTCGGCATCCAACCTTTTCTCCCTGTCAAACCGGGTCCAGGCCTACCCTTGCACTCCTGCATGCCCTTTCTGCAAACAAATAAATGCACTGGGTCAGATTCAGAACTGGGTTAATTTGAATGGTCCATCAGAGGTGGCCCACCAAATTGATTTGGTGACCAGAAGCCACAGCAAAGACCCAGGATGGCTGAAGGTTCCTTGAAGTTTGCAGGATCACAGGATCCCACTCCTGAGAGGCAAGGTGATGCCTTCCGGTGGGGCTGGGGGTCTCACAGAACTGTAATGAAAATGCAGGCCCTCACATTAAATAGCTAGCAACAACATACCGATGGCTTTTGGAAGACAATAGCATAGAAAAGCCTTCCGTAACACAGCAAATGCATTGCAAACAAAACAACCAGAGGGAACAAGAGGAGAACAGACACCATATTTATGTCAGGATTTGAATACTAATGTTTCTTCAGCATCTAATTATATTTTCAGAACTGGACAGAGCTTTAATGACAGAGCTTCGCCCCAAGACTCTATCCCACCTCTCAACTGTATGTCARAGGAAAAAGAATAACCTGGTTCTCCTGGGGAAGGAGAAGCAGAGAAACCATTATCATTCTAGCAGGTCAGATGAACTGGGAGAAGACTGAAGATGGATGCATTCCTTCCGCCACTCCAGGTGAGGAATGCAAGAAGAAAAGTTCTTGTGTCACAGTGAAACACAAGCAGGGAACGGGACACAGCTAAAGGAGAGGCCAATGGGTCAGCAAAACGTTTCTGCATTCAGCCTGTGAAATGAACACTGGACACAAGTCCCAGATGCCACACTGGAGAAACGTGGAAAATTGTGTGCATGCCTATACTCAACCAGGTYGCCAGAAGTTTTCGTCTGAACTTTCACTGTAAAAGCGTGGTCATATCCATGTAGCATAACATGTGTGTTCCAAGAATGGCTTATAATAGCAGGGAATTAAAAAGATATATAGATTTACTGAATCCAGAAATTATTGTAAAGGCAATTTAGCAATGTCAAGATTGGAACAAGAGCATCAGAAACTGAGAAATCAGCAAACCCACCCTTGGTAACACAAGTTTTGGCAAAATGCCTGTTTCACATAGTTTTGTTAGAGAAAGGACCTACATTCAATAGTTCTACTGAAATGCAGGCTAGAACGGAAAGCAACATAAGCCCATGTAAAAGGAAAGACACCATTTAGGAAAACTGTCAGATGTTCCTGAGGGGCATGTAATATATCTCCTTTGTCTCCTTACACACACTGTCTCCCAGAAGCTGACTTATCCCTGAGTATCTGGATGCATTTGGTTGTTTAATATTCTATCCTTCCTTAATATTATAAAGTACGATGAAACATTGAAACTATGCTTCATAAATTAACAAATAATAATAAAACACTGCTTGAGGAACCTGTCTAAATGATATAATATTAGCATGAATCATAGCCTTAATGAGAACCAAGGAAACATTTGACAATGGAGTACGATATTGCATAATTCAAGACAATAAAGTTATAACAGCTCTCAATAGCACCACATCATTAAATAAATTTAGCAAACTTTTCAATTAGACACCACTTCCTGGATTTAATAAACTTGCTAATAGTTTGCTTTTGTATCTTTTGTGGTTTTTCTTCTTTGCATCTCTGGACAGAGAAAGGGTTTGAACATCTGAACAAATTTACAGGGTGTAAGTGAAGATGGTAATAATGTGAAAAGCAGAACTGGGAACATCACTTTAAAACATTAAGTGAAATTATACATGGGCTAATTTACAGACTAGGGACTTTTAAGGGAATTTTCTTTTATCCTCACGTGCTACTTCATAGCAAAACATTATCAGGAAACCATTTCAAAAAATCATGCCAGCGTAGGAATTGCCACAATTAATGAATCTCATGGACCAATCTTTTCTATTGTTCTTTCCTTAACAATGTCTAATAGCATGTATTTCAGAAGAAAATGCAAAAAAGCCCCAMAGCCTTACTTTACACAGCTGTTCAGGTAAGGTTACTCCCTTTGGTCTCTTCCTAATCCCTAAAATGAAATAATTTAATGCTGAAGCATATGCTTTAATATTATCTGAAACTTGTTAGGCAATTAGAACTCTAGTTTTTCTTGATATGCATTCAAGGATCTGATCTTAGGGGACCGTTTCTATATTTTTGGTCTCTGTTACACCTGGTGGCTAGGAGTTTCAGACTGGATTTTTACATGGGTACTGTTCCAGGAGCAGGCACTATTCTTGCCAACCTGTGGATAACTATTATTTTTCCTAGATTTTTGTCTGTTTGCTGTGATTTTTGTTGTAATGCACTACGTAAAGGAAGGATGCTTTATAGCAGCTGCTGAATGTTGCACCACTTTTGCCAAGCTATGCAGCTCTCTCACTCGTGCAGGCAGACCTTGGGTAGGAGATGCCAGTTAGTTCAGAAGATGTAGTGTGTCCAAACACCAGTGGGAAGGACTACTCACATTTCTACCCACTGAAATGCAGGACATGGAAATGGAGCTATTAATACCTATTTCAGATTTACTTTTATATTCTCACTTAGTGCTCCCTGCTCAGACGTTAAAATGTTTTTAGTGATACTGTAAGTCTCACTGCAATAGATTACCAAAAGTCATGATGCAGGAGCAAGGGCCTTAACATCTCTGCATTATTATTTTCATTGTTTTTGTTGTACACACCCAAACACATACTTCTAGGGACAGGCTGCTTATCTGCTGTTGTGAAGGGGCTAACAGAATAGTGCTGCTCACACTTCCCGAGAGAAGGGAAAGATGCATTAGTAACTGCAAGTGCCTTCATCTCTAAAAGRGGAGTCGTGGGAGACCGACCTTAGCAGTAGCAATGATGCCGTTCACAACTATGATCCCAGCCCACATTCACTACGCACTGCACCTTACAAGGTTGCTCTTTACCTCTATCTGCCCCACTACCTTCCAAGTGTACCGTGGTTACAGCCCTAAGCTGATTCCTTTCCTTGTCTCCTAAGGCAGACAAGCAATTTATTTTCTCGACTGTAGCAGTGCCCTCCCTTCTGGCCTGGCACATCACTTAAAGTCAGTTGGCATGATGTAAGGGAGGGCAGAGGCTGGCCCTCATCAGCAATTCTGCATAGATATGCCCATGTAGAATAAAAGCAGCCTTTTCCACACCAGGCTGCTTATTAAACAGCTCTTAATGGTCTGYGAGACCTTCCCTCTTCCCTCTGCCTCCAAAAATGTACGTTGCTTTATGGGACTTGTGGGAACTACAGGCTGACTACGTAGAACTAGAAAAAGATGAATTCTAATTAAGAGATAATGTCAATGGAATAGAACTTTGTCACAGGATAATGATCCCCTGCTGTTACATAAATATGGAAGCAAAACTTAGGCAGATTTTGAAAATAAACAGTGAGGTGATGCCAAGATGTTTATATTCAGAAAGGGAAACATTTATCCCTCTGCAGTATTTCTATTTCATGGGTTTTTTTAATTAAACAAAACCAATCCTTCCTTCCCACCCAACAGAAAACATCTTCATTAATGACCTTGGTCTTGCAAACCATCATGAATATATGATCCTTACAGAAATCAAAAAGAGGTGTAAGGCAGTACTGACAGATTCACTCTTCGGAAGTAATAGAGTTTTGAGAATGTCATCAATAAAGCTTAGCAACTATTAGTAATATTTTCCACTTATTAATAATCAAATTACTAGCTATAATGAGCCAAACTACCTTYTGGCAAAACTCCTTTTTGTCAATGGATGTACGCCAGCAGGCAATTTGGTTCAGTGTTTTACATTTACTGTATATGTATTCAGTGGGCAAATTTTGATCTGTTACCTGTTTATATTTGGAATACATCAACAGAAGTCAGTGGAATTACAATGTGAAAACTGTGCAAAATCTGCTTATTAATGCTTTCACAGTGTATTTCTTTAATTTACAGTTTCTTGGTAACTGGGGACAAAATACGGCATACAAAACATCGTGACTTTTTAAAATCTGAAGAAAAAAGCCTCAGAAACCAAACTGTATGTCAGTGACACTGTTTGCTATGTCTGCCAGAAGTAATTCTCTTCCCCCAGTGCACCTGGAAGTTGCATGAAAATCAGTGGGTTACAACTGTGTGGGGAGAAAGCAGATGAGGCAGCAGAAAAGGAGATCAGAAACACCGAGCTTCGAAGCTCCGGGTAACCAACCATAGGCTATGTTTTTTACCCTCTGTTTAAGGGGAAAGCCCTGTTCTCACTCTATTGCATCACTTKTGAATCTAGTAAAGGGTACAATTAAGGTACACTTGTAGGTCCCAAGTCTTCGGATATCTTTTGGGTAAATCCTACAAATGAATGCCACTAGCAGACTGGCGAACAGGCCTGCACCAGTACAGTTTCACCTCGCTGATGCCAGCACTGGAGTTGCTTCTCTACTACCACCAGCAAGATGGTAGGAGGAAATATTTAAAGGATGCCATCAAGGCATCGACATGCCAATAAGAAAGAAGCAGCTCAGACATGCCAGCAGTTGAAACTCGTCTTACATGACAGAACCTACAGCRCAAAGATCCAGCTGCTTCCTTCCGCAATTTAGGCTCTGTTCTATCCCGAATTAGAGATTCTTTCAATTGACAGTAAAGTGTCACACAGATCTTTCTGCAAGAATAAGCATAGTTTTAGTTAAATTGATGAAATGAATCTGGTAAACTTCTTCACTGTTTTTCTATTCTGTTATTTTCCCAATATGGTATCTAGATGCCAGAAATAATATTCAGGAAAACTCAGAGTTTTGTGGGGTTTTTTTTTTCCTATATGAGCATGCATAAAATAAAATCAATTAAAAAGCGGGAATGCAATTTCTAGTGGCACTTTGCAATGACTGATTAATATATTTTGAATATTTTCCACTGTAAATTTGTTTTGCTTGATTCTCTTCCCTTGGAAACTGCTATTTAGTAAAAACTAATCAACATGTCAACATTTTGTTTATTCTTAAATAGCATCATTTATTATTATTATTACAGTGTCACTTTGTTGTTTGCCATCTAGAGGATTCGAGGAGCGTCGGCTCCCCGCGTGGCCCGCCTCTTTGACATTCCGGGTGCTTGCCCCTTCTTCCATTGCTATGACAAGGTTATACAAAGTCTGCAGCCCTGCGAAAACAGGTTCCTTTGGAAGCTGAAACTCTGACAGACTTGGTACACAGCAAGGCATCCGTGACATCTTGGCGTCTGCCAGCTCCATTCTTGCTTGATTAGCTCTTGGTTACCTCAGTGATAATGTCTGGAGGCACTGATTAATGTACAATAGTGGTACATCTCACTGGAAAGATAAGCTTATAGAAGATCAATTAAACAGTGGCAATTTCACAGGCCGCAAGCTAGAAGAATGGTACTTGCAGTCTTTTCTTGGAGCTATTTTTCAATCAGTTTCTTCTGCCTGCTCTAGAATTTTCATGTAAAACAGTAACTATCATGGGGGAAAAAAGAAATACCCTGAAAATGAAAGTTGATGGTACCCATTAAAATTACAAGGGGAAATGAATATGAATCAAGGCCCCTGAACATTCCTTCAGCTGCCAGAAGGTTACAAATTCTGCTTTGATGATAAGACAAGAAGTTTTTTCAAATGCAAACTTGCCATAAATGGTACATAGGAGAATGCCATTGTTTCATGCAATTACATTGTTGCCTGGGCAACCATGTACAAAAGTTAATGTAAGTACAGGTTTAAAGACGAAGTGTCTCCTAAATTGGAATAAAAACCCATTTAATAGTATAGATGATCCACAGGAAAAAAAAAATGACCTGAATGTAACTATAAAAAGACCTCTTCTTGAGCAAGAGTATAAATTAAAGGTTACCTTCCTCCTTCAGTTTTTAGTCAGTCATTTTAATAATAATAAAAGCAAAAATCTTCAGGTACTATATGTTAAATAGATATAACAATGAAAATTTAAAGAACATGAATATTATCTTCCTGTGAGAAAACTTTTAGAGAGATTCATCATGTAAATAACAAAAAGTTCGAAAGACAGCTGTTTTTATAAGGGCTTTTAAAACAGACAATAAATTATTTTGCCCTAGAAAACAGTACTATGGGAAAGTATTTTATTGAAATGTATCCAGAGATTGTTCTTCCAATAATTATATTTAATGCAGATGGGGGAGGGAGAAAGCCTATATTGTACTGGGCAGTCAGTTTTATTACTGGAATGACTACACTTCTTCCTATCATCAGCCTGGATTTAAYGGCAGAATTATGGCCCATTATGTCTATTGCAATGACTTCTCCGGAACAGGGTGGCCAAAGATATATTTGAATGTGGAACTAAAATACATTGTTGAATGTATTCTTTAGGGTATTTTGCATCCCTGGTCACATGCCAAAGTGGAGAAGCATCCAGAAATCATGAGAGAGAGAGAGGCCATGAAACAGCAAAAGAGCAGAAATAAAGACAGACAAAGATCACCCTTGTTATGGGTTCCTATTTTTTAAAATCAAAATACAATCTGCAAAGAATCCTGCATTTACACCCCTATTTGTAATGACAGCAGCTGCAGCTGATGATGATATGTAAAGGAGAACTGCCTGTAGAGTAAAATGAATACTTTTCTCAATTTGGAGGGAGGATTAAAAATATTCTGCTGTCTTTTCTTTCCAAATATGTCTATTATTTTTGAAAGAAAGATCAACTGTTGTGCAGCCTTTGTCACACAACCTCAAACGAGGATGTCTCCAGTATTTAGGAGGGACAAAACACAAGAAAACATATCGAAAGGAACAATGCTCTACTACTGGAGACACGGAGTAGCTGACCTAGCAGGTCTTTTCCATCTCTTATTTCTTTGACTGTGGAAAATGGTACAAATGCATAATAAAGTCCAACACATATTCACTAAGACACTGAGGAACTACAGTGAAATGCATAATAGAATAATACAATTTTGCCTGTTAGGAAACAGTAACTGTGTTWTGCTGGAAAAGTCAGGTAGGAAGAAAAGAGATTTCTGGCTGATGTTGAAAGAAAAATCTCTTTGTGCTAATCCAGTTGGGCCTGATTTTCACAAGTGCAGAACACTAAAAACTCCACTTGAAGTCAATAGAAGCTGCGAGTGCTCAGCACTTCTGAAAATCAAGCCCTTCGGGAACTGGTGAAGAACAAAGAGCAAGGAACTTGTGCCTCAGATAAACTGACTGTCAAAATTTGTAGAGCTGCCATCGTCTTCTCATTTAAACATGTTCTTAACACCTTCCTCTGCCTCTGAGTGATAGCTACAAGTCACTCCAATCTGGCACTGGTTAGGCAAGCAGCAAGCTAAGATTTCTGCATTTATGCTAATGCATTTGGTTTAGAATTATCATCTTGCCTGTACAACCCCTCATCTGTCCTTGTTTATCTATTTAACACATCTGTTGTGTCGTTCCCTACCCAGGTTGAAGTTATTAGAATGGATACCTTCATAAAACAGCAATTAGAGGTAATCAGTTTTTTGGGGTTTTTTTTGAAATGCATTATTATGGATCTCTCCAAAGTTGGAAGACCAAAAAAWTCATAAATTATTCAGCTTCAGCACAGTGGTTATTAACCTGAGCTTGTAGAAATGCAAAATTATCAAGTTGACATTACAAACCACAGGTAATTGGAAGGTATCAATCTTTGGGCGTCTGTCAGATTAGAGTTATACATCAACACGGTTAAGAACAAAAAAGGAATTGGATGTTGAACCAGTTTCTTAAAAATGTACTGGCCACTTCAACAACTGGAGTTTGCTCCTGAGGAAATATGAAAACTTAAAACATCATCTCTGTGCAATAAAGAAATGAGATCTTATTGGAATTCTTATGAAGAGGAAGAAACATCTTGGCATGACTCATAAAATAATAATAGTATGAATAATACTTTGCATTGGTTTAGTGCTTTCTATCTCAGAAGCTGAAAGTAACTTTATAAAAATTAATGGATTAAGCCTGACTACACCTTTGATGTGTACCGTTACCTTTGTTTTACAGATAGCAAACTGAAGGCAAACAGATTCTAAACATCTTGTTAGACTAACACTTGGAGAAAACTTTAAATACAGTCTTTGCAGGAAATGCTGGCCTTCTGCAAAAGCAAGGCAAAATTATCTGTTCATCCGTCAGTATAAGCCAGATCATATGAAATTGCTTTTGAGCCTGATGGCCAGTGACATTTGAAAGAACTTAAGTCTCAATAATTGGTAATTTCCTCCTGAAGTCTGGAGGCTAGTGAAGGCAAAGATCCAACATAGTGTCCTTCTGCCATCAAGTTCTACATTTTCCAGATCTTTTGTTTGGCAACAATGCCTGATAGCCATCATGAATGTAAAACTCAAGCCATAATTTGTTTTTTTTCTGCCCAGAGGATCTCACGGAGCACGTTTTAGGGAGAGGGGAAGAATTGGAGTTATCATGGTGGGGTTAGTGGCACAGGATACAGATCTACAGGATACCAGGGTTAAATAGTCCTGCTAACAGAATAACTATGTGTGCTTACCTAATATATAACATTTATTTCAGAACCAGTCCCTTTAGAAGAGAACATCAAATACCTGAGTGCTAAAATACATCTTTCAATATCTATCCTYCATTTTTGCCTAATGACATATGCTTGGATAGCCACCAATCCAGCGTACTTTGGAAAAGATCTTAATCTGTCTGAAATGGAAGAGCTGCCACACTGAGATAAGCTCAAAGACCACAGTTTTACCAAAAATTGCTATCTGGAGATTCTTTCTGTAGCAAGGTAAACAGTTCCAGCTAACCTACTTTCTACAGAGTCAAAGGAAATATTTTCAAAGGATGCCAAAGTTCACATACCACAACACATATTAATTTCTCTATGCCTGCGTATATATTTGTCTTTATCATGACTGGGCTCCTATCACAGTGTCAATTTAACAGAAGTGAAATTCAAAAAACATCTAAGTACGCATTCCTGTGCACAGCTGCAATAATAATTCACTTGATGACTGTAGGCATAAATGTAGTCATGCAGGAATGTGAATAGGTGAACTTCAAACTGATGAAAACTCTGGCTGGGATGCACATCCTGGGGACAAGCCAGAATTACATGGTTTATTAAGACCCTTGGGTTCAGCCAGGACAGTTCTTACTGACCACAGCAAATTCTGGGAGTGTACTGTTGGTGTATTATTCATGTACTGCTACATAAAATTAACACAGCAATGAGGAAATATTGGCTAYAATCCCAGTAAAAAAGCACTCACCTAATATAAGTGCTATTACTAATGTGTGGAAATAAATTATTTGCTTTACCTTCTTCCTGAAGTGATACAAGTAGTATAATGTGAGCTCCCAAATGTAACATGGACACTTTTCAACCTTCTATAGATTTTGAAGACTGGTATAAGAGTCATATGGATGCCTTCGAAAGATAAAAGGTTTTTATATATGAGGTATGGAAGACTATGTACTTCATTTCACCTCAGCCATAGAGCTCTAGTGATAATATATAAATCATCATGCCACCAGGGATAGGTATCTTTAAAGGATCTTTGCATTTGAAGCTCTCCTAATCTCAGATCTGATCCTCTTTATCTCTTCAAATCAGAAGAGCACGCAATATGTTAGGGAGCAATGTGGAAGCATAACTAATGAGTTTCCCATTTAATAACAACCCAAGCTAAAAAGAAGAAACTTCCAGGACTTCAGAACTGTCCCAGAGTCAGCGGCCTTTGCTCATGCTCATTCTCCATACTTGGAAGCAGTTAAGCAGAAGATTGGTTTAAAGACATGACTTTGGAGGATGCCTCCAGTTTACACAGGGCCGCAAGGCTCAACGAGTTTGGCTCACTGCACGATGTGATAGCAGCGGTGAGAAAGAAGAGTATCTCACCTCCACTTTTGATCCCTCAATATAAAGGCTCCTAACTCCCAGTTAGCGAACACACCAGCTAAGCATACCGAAGGGAGAGCAGCACAGTGGCAACACACTGACAAGCCAATTCGATTTCAATTAGCCTTTCAGCTTCAGCTGACAAGTCAGGAAGACAGAGTGGGGGAAACATATATGCGAGACAGCGATACTCGGCGCAGGAACTCAGCAGACAGAGAAATAATGTAAAGGCCTCTTGATTCGCAAATTGACTCATGCAGCAAAATCAGTTTCCTTATTATCATTTTACAAGACAGAAAATTAAGGGGGGGATATATAATTAGATGAAATTATTTAAATCTCAGAGAAAATATCAGGAAAATGTGAACAGTTCAGCCGCTTCTTAAAAACCCTGTAGAAGTAACAGGCAGGGGGAGCTCCTCTGCTGGTCAGAGGTGAAAGAAAAACCAGAAGGTCCAGGAGCTGCTGCCATCRCTGAGCAGAGGCAAAACTGGCCACCTGCTAATTAAAGGGTCTGAGTTAGCTACCAAAAATTTTAAGGCTATGGGATTTCCCGCCAGTTACAAGCTGAGTGGATTCAAAAGTGAGGATCTATTACAACTGGCATTTTTGGTGAAAATGAGCTACACTTCAGATCTATTTTCCCTCAGGGTTTTGAAGAAGGGGGACAGATGGTTGGATAATTTATACCATTTGGCATGCAGTTACATTTGGAAAAAAAAGAGA
This sequence comes from Oceanodroma leucorhoa, assembly GCA_030449065.1. NCBI lineage: Eukaryota > Metazoa > Chordata > Aves > Procellariiformes > Oceanodroma > Oceanodroma leucorhoa. The sequence goes on along the minus strand of JASVER010000010.1, from coordinate 1,028,912 downwards.
AGAGAAGAGAAAAGAAAAGAAACCGAGAGAGACAGACAGACATAAGCTATACATATCTGAGCAGAGATGCAACCATTTTACACATGGATTTGCTCAGGCAACACCACTAGTATGTATCACTAAATATTATAATGGCAATTTTAAATGAAAGGTAGGGATCGATGACTCCACTGCAGAGAAATTAGAGTGGACAATATGAACACTAATTTTCTAAACACCCCCACCTGCTGATCACAGAAAGCTCTTGCATCCATTTGTTTACATTAATACATGACCATGCTTTTTGCTTCATATTCTCATTCATCATAAGATCTCAGGTTTTAGTGGTTTACTTCCTCCAGGACTTCAGCTTGAAGTAAATACTACCATTTTTCTCATACAGTGACGAAAGAGATAAAGTTCTAGCTAATACTAGATCACTCTTAGAAGTGATCATATTAAAAAATTTTCAAATGCAATGTTCAAGTGCAGTCTCATGAACTTCAGAGCACCTAAAAGTGGAGATGAACTCAATGGAGTAGTAAAGGCTCCACATTCTCAAACTGAGATATGGCAAATCATCTACAGGACACTACAAAGGGGAACACGGCAAACTGAGGGTCTTTTTCAGCCTGGCTTCCTGAAGAATTGAGTTTATGTAAAAATCCCCTCTAATTTCATAGAATCATAGAATCATAGAATCATAGAATCATTAAGGTTGTAAAAGACCTCTAAGATCATCGAGTCCAACCATCAACCCAGTACCCACGCCCACTAAACCATGTCCCGAAGCACCTCATCCACACGTTTTTTGAACACCTCCAGGGATGGTGACTCCACCACTTCCCTGGGCAGCCTGTTCCAATGCCTGACTACCCTTTCAGTGAAGAAATTTTTCCTAATATCCAATCTAAACCTCCCCTGGTGCAACTTGAGGCCATTTCCTCTCATCCTATCACTTGTTACTTGGGAGAAGAGACCAACACCCGTCCCTCTACAGCCTCCTTTCAGGTAGTTGTAGAGAGCAATAAGGTATCCCCTCAGCCTCCTCTTCTCCAGGCTAAACAACCCCAGCTCCCTCAGCCGCTCCTCATAAGACCTG